>JARQTG010000042.1:83852-484791 GCA_030142615.1 Syrista parreyssii
TTAAGAAAAAAAAAAACAATTTTCTATAGTTTTGACACTCACCTTCTTTTCATTTCTTTGTCTGTTCTCATTTACGAAAGGAAAAATCAGGACTCGTCTCCCTCTTTTTCCAAAGATCTTTCAAACATAGGCTTTTTCTATGTTCAACTGTCGCTTTTATGTCTATCGCTTAACTTCATTGTGTCGTAAAAGCGTACTTCTGTTTAATAATTATCTGTAAGTAGAATTGTCGCATCTTTTAAATACTCTTACATCGACGTACTTACTGTATCTTTTGCGTTATTTATTCTTGATTGTTTCCACTTAAATTATTTTACATTTTGTGACGTAATGAATTGCACCCGTCAGATCCTCAACGAGAACCACACCGAGATGCTAGAGTGGCGTAAGTCCACAACGAAAGTTTAAGCAGGATCCCGCGACTGCAAGGGCCTCCGAAAAATTATGACACGATATTTGATTGTTTTTATTTTCTTTGCTGTGTACTCTGTCGGAGTTCGTACAGAGTGCTCGCCCGCCGTACCCCAGAAGACGCGCCAGCGTGGAACAAGAGAAAGATGGAAGAGCCAGCGGGAGTATCTGGCATAGCAAGCTGCGACGCGCGAGATACGAAACTCACGCTAGTCCATGAGAGCTCCTCTGCTGGCTTAGGAGACGCGCGCAACGGGGGACAGACGATATGTTATGCGGCAACAACGCGCCACACCAGGCTAAGCCTCAACCATAAACGACTGGAAGTTGCGCGCGGAGTGCTCCGATAATTAAGCACCGTTATCGATCCCTATGGCCTATCGCCCACCGTCAGGTTTTTCTTAAATATATTTCCGCGAGTAGGGAATCTGGAGGTACCTGGTGCACCTACGCGCGATGAGGAAAGAACCCGTCATAGGACAGCTATTATGAAACTGTCCGCGATTTAATCTACCTGATGATAATGCTATGTGTCACGATGACATCTTTGTCATGAAACTGGCCGCGTGACGCAGATTTTCGGTTCAAGGATTCGTCCACAGGCGAATCGCCACCTATTAGTCTAAGGGAGGGGGGCATTACACCTCACGCGGAGACAAAGCGCGTGAGGATCAAGAATCAATCCTGCTTGGACGTGTGAACTCGCCTGTGCGGTATCAGTACGTTCTTGGAAAGTAAATTCTGACAAGTACGCGAATGCACGCTACCTGGCAGACGTCTTTTTTTTGGGATTATGCGAACAAGGAAACACGATGGTAAGCGAATGCATTTTCACTTTTGTGAGCGACGCATTTTCGTGCAAGACTTGGTATTTACAACAATACTCTTGTATTGTTCTGACCAAGACACGAAGATCCGTCGACCGGCAGGGTTCATTGTTCGATTCTTGTTCGTTTTTGAATTGAAATTGGAAAACATATTTCCCAATCGATTCGTGCCGTTTCGTCCATAAAAGACTTTTTGTAATCTGCTTCGTGACGCGTAGAACATGTACAGGTCCTTGACGGTTGGTCACATTTGTACTTTGAACGTGGATTAGCTGCGTAACGATTTTGTTAATTAGAAGCTACGCGGTGTAACACCTGACATATTGTTTTTTTGTTTGTTATTTCTTCCTCATTTCTTTAAAATACCATTTTCTTTGTACAACTTCTTATTTATTACTGTAAAAGATCGTCGGACTTCGCGCCGCTGATTTTGGTAATAAACCGAACTTTTGATTTTACGTCCTGTCAACAAAGTTCTTTTTGTGTGCCGCGTGATCGTCTGATCTATCCGACCTATTGTTCCAGATTCCGTCGCCTCCGCATAGTTGTGTTAGAACAATTGACTTGACTTAACACGTGATTCCCGTTTAGATCCTGGCACCCAACAGCAGCAATTAGTAGTTCGTAGCTTTTTGGATTTATTAGCCCCTGGGTTACCGAGGACGCGTAAGAATCGCGTAAGTTGTGCGCCGGTCAGTCTCATACTTCCCGGTGAGGGAATCGCGGAAAATCGCGAAAAATAGTCGTCATAATTTATAACAATTTTTTGTTTTGTGTGCACTGTTAACCGATGCTATTATGTTAACTGATAAATAATTATTTTATTTTATCATCCAGAAATAACAGCTTGAAGATGACCCCTACCAGTGGTCGAAACGTCAATCAAACACTAATTGTTTCGATTTATTATGGCTGCGGAGGGTCAACAACTTACAATTAAAGAATTGTTATCAGGTTAGGCGTAGTACCTCAACAGGCAGTATTAAGGCACCTTGACCGGGTCCTGTGTCGAAATGTAACGCGGTGGTTGATACGGCCGTGATCAGGGTGACTATTCTGGCCGTGCGTATCTTAACGTACTTGCACCTTACTATCCTGACAACCCATAATCCACTAATAAGTCGTACATCGACTGCCGACACTCAGCTATCCTGCGTGATAAAGATTAATTTGAAAATGTTATATTTAGCTTAGAAATTTATCTATTACCCTAGTTTCGTTGTTGGAATTGGTCCTTTTAACTATTCCTTCACACTAAATTTGTTCTACCTATTCTGCCCATTACTTAAAGTTTCATACTTGGCCATCAAAAATGGCCCAATGACGGCTACGCAATGCTTGGCATACAAGGTGTTCCAGAACTAAATGCAAAAATTTAAGGGGGTAATGGAGGGGTTCGAGCTGAGTAAATTGACCTATAGAACATGTGATCTCCGAAGCAGTATTCAGGAGATACGAACAATTGAAAAGTCGCGCCAGGCGCCGGCATGTAGTCAAGTGACTACACACCCTGTATTATTAGTACCTATTAATGAACCAAATATTGGCTCTGTTACTACCTCTGGCATATCCTGCATGGGTATTTCATAAAACCACTAACTTTTTTATTGTTTATGCGCAAAAAGGTCACGCGCGGTACAAAAATTGAGGGGATTCTTGAAAAATCTAATGATGCATACCTCAAGCTACAATTGTACCAAATATGAATTCTCCGATTCATTTTTTCAACTAAATCCCCACAGACTACACTAAAGGAAAAAAGGCCTTGTGAAAAGTGAAGTAAGTGGAGAAAAGGAGTGAAAGGAAATTAAAGGAAAAGCACGAAAAGGAGTAAAAGGGGAAGAGAATTGAAAGGAAGGAGAGAAGAGTTAAAGGAAGAACGAAGCAAAAAAGTTGCGAGGGAACAGAAGAGAGGTAAGGAAAGAGGAAGGAAAGTGGAAAACAACAGTAGGAATAGCAAAGACACAACAAACAAGGTGGTAAGGACGCTGGGAACGAAAGGTGAAATATAGATGGAAAGCAAAATAAAAAGAGAAAGTAGAGAGAGGAGAAAAGATCAAAAAGAAGGAAAGACCCATACTAGTGAAGGCTTTCCCCACACAGTTGCATAGCTCTTCTTGTATTTGACGTGTGCCTACCTTGACCGTTAGACGGGAAGTTATTACTATTCTTTAAATGATCACAAGTTTAATTCTGAAGTGATAAATAATTATAGTTGCAATAATGTTGTATTGCATATTTTTTGAGGTTCTGATACTCCACCATTCTAAACGTTTTTTCTCTTGTATTCCGTCATTATATACGAGATTTCTGTTTATGGGGCATAAACATGCTTTCGTTTCTTTTTCTTAATGTCGAATTTAAAAAATTAGATCTTGGTTCTTTATTCCTCATGGCGAAGATCATAAGGGAAGATCGAACGGTATTACAACGACATCATAATTTGTGACGAAGTCTCGTCTTGCTGTGATGGAAACCGAACGTGAAAAAGTATGATCACATAATTAAGAAATAAAGTTTACATACGACAAAATTATACAGCTATATGGCTACGATTTAATTTCTTAGACTGCATGATAGTGGAAAATGTTTTCAATAACTTGGAACAATTTACGTCCGCAATTCATCTGGCAGCCAAGGGCCCCAAAGCATATTGCATATAACACGTTCGCACATACGCATACATAAATTCTCGTTCTACCGAATCGTTATCGAGAAAATAACGTGTATGTGTGCGCGCGAAAGCAAATATATATATATTCAAAATTCCGGGCAAACACTGGACCGATGAAGTTTAAATTTATATAAAAAATTACATTCCGAGTGTTCACAGAGTAAAATTTATAAATACGCAGCACATGGGGTTTGAAAGTTCTGCATTCGTGAGTTTAATTTATTTTTATAACGAGATCTGCATTAGATTTGACCATATGATTTAAGCGTTCATCGAACATTTTCCACATATTCCATGCAATTATGCCTAAAACATACCTCGTCATAGCTGGAGCCTAGAAGTGAATCCATGTTAACAGCTAATATCATGTCACCAACTTGTAACCCCGCCTAGAAACAAATAATAATGGATTATAGTACGCATAATACAGTGTAATTATATACATACAGAGTGTTACAAAAATGTGAAGACAAACGAAAAAGAGGTGATTCATTAATAAACATGAAACGAATTATAAAAATTACATCTTTCCCTTCTCAAAATCAAATTCAAGAAATTTCTTGTAAGAAGATTCTTCGGTACACTGAAAGATGAAAGTAGTCAAATCAAATAAATAAATTCAGTCGACGTCTATATTGTTGACTGAATTCCGATGTAGTCTAAATAACTAAATATTTATTGTAACACACAATATCAATGGTTCAATACGGTGATAGAATAGTGATTGCATACAGTTCGGTGAACAAGTCATATACAGGGTGTCTCAAAATTACCTTACTAATGGGGTACGGCGGTGTTCGGGAGAATTCGCCGATCACGAAAATGACCTTTCTTTTGTTAAGAGGTGCTTAGTTTTCAAGCTAGAGTCATTTAAAGTTGGCCAACCAGAATGAGGCGTCAGTAGAAACGTAAGCACCTCTGATTTCTGAGCTTTCTGCACTTGCAATTGTTTTTCGGTGGCACCAACGAGACTCAAGCCATTCATGATCTCGCTTGTCTGAAATTTCGGAAAGTATCTGCATAACCCGCGTGCAACGTCAAAGCACAGTAGTGTACATCTAGTAGGCATCCATGCCTGGCTTGAACCTCGAAAAACAATTGGAAGGGCAAAAAACTCAGAGATCGGAGATGCCTACGTTTCTACAGACGCCTTACTCTGATTGGCCAACTTTAACAGAGCTCTAGCTTGAAAACCAAACACCTCTCAACTAAAGGAAGGTCATTTTCGTCATCAGTGATTCCACTCCCGAACATCGCTGTATCCCGTCGGTAAGGCAACTTTGGGACACCCTGTATAGTAAGAACTGTTGAGATTACAAAATATCGGTTGAAACAACTGGAGTTAAGAGACTCTGAGAAACGTACGAAATTTTGTTGTAACAACTTCATGCTTAGTTCCGTTAGTCCAACCTGATTACTACGAAGAACTGAACCACCGAATGGATAGATAGAATCGTTTAATTAACTGAAATGAATAGACATGCAAAGAGAAAAAGTTTTGGTAAAGCAAATTGAGTGTTTGAATATCGCTGCAGTCTATAAACACAAAACACTATAATAGACTGCCGCTATTTTTTCATAAAAACAGTGGTCTTTTTTTTACCAAAAAATTATGTATGATAATAACATATGAGTGGCTCACAATCTCGAAATTATAAGTAATAAAAGGGGCTTTTGCGGCAGTTTAAAGGTTAAACATTCGTCAACATTGTGAGAATCCGTGACAATTTTAGTCGGAATATAATGTCACAACTGAAATAATCGGTTTCCGTTTTCAGTTTTAAGGTTTCCGCTGCCAGAATTGTTATAAAAATTCATGACTTCCAGGATAGATGCCGCGTCTAGTTTCAGCATACTGCCGACGTTTCACAAATGTTCTAGTCTGCATCATCAGGGCCAGGGAGCTGTGATACCGTAATTCGCTTGTTTCAGGGATTATTTGTCACGTAATTTTTCAATTCACTATCACAAGACGACCCCAGCTATCGTTCCGTATAATGTTCTCGCTTTCCGGTTCCTTCAAGTCGCCACCGTGCTCAGAACTTACACTCTCGGCTAGATTCGTACGATTACGCCAATATTCTCGTTACGATTTCGTTTTGTCGAGTTGCGGTCGAGGTACTCAAATCTGCCGTGGAGGAATAGATCTCGATGAAACGAGGTACCCGGCAGAGAAGACCATCCGATGGGACGTTTCCACGGACTTGCAGAAGTCCGGGTGCAATATCCGCACCCCACCTGAGAGTGGCAGTGGGCTGGAGAGCAGGCGGAGATAAAGTTTTGATACGGTTAAGGGCAGGGGCGGAGCTCCTTGGACCGAGTTACGAATGTTGGTCCCTGCTTTCGTTCTATGCCTAGGGGAAATGGCCGTGGAAAATGTCCCAAATAGTTACTTTGTCGATTCGTCAAAAGACGTTCTCGACATAGCTTAAAGGGACCACTCGAGGGAGGGTATAGTAGATATCGACTAAAGAGTTATCGACCGATCAGAATGATTTGATCTTGAAATTTGCTATTGTCGTAGCAGTCTGTCTCGGGACACCAGCGAGGTGCCTCGAACTGGCTCGCGCTCCCGTGCTATCGATTGATAGTTTTTCTCGCTGTATTGCCTAAATGGTACGGAAAATTCTAGGTTGTGTAGTTCTCGTGTTCGCTATCGCAAAATTAAGAAAATCCTACGAATTTTCCGTGTGCATTCCCGCGGAGCACTGCAGTGGTGCTAGGTCCCTAGGAGTGTCCCCTTGGATATTGTTCTCGATCTCCGCGGATTAACTGATTCGAATTTGGTGAGTCAGCTTCTGATTTGTTCTTTTACGTTCTCGATCAGTTGTTCTCTGTATTTCGCACTATTTACCTGACGCTTATTCCGATCCTCTTTACGGTAACCTGGAGCCTGAACGGCCGTATATTTCCATTACCGTCTTCTCTCGTTTGTGCATCCATTGCGTTTGCTGATTTTACACGACCCTAAAGATCAGCAACTACAGTTGCGTTTCTCGATTTTACGCATCCCCGAAAATCGATAGGATCCGTTTAAGTTACCGTCTGTTTTGATAGGTTCTGTCAGAGTTCTTGTTTTGACCCATAAATTAGAGGGAATATAAGAATAAAAATCTAAGATGCTCCAAACGTCAGTCCTAGGTTAAGACGCGCAGATTCCTTAGTTTTAAGAGTTGCAGCCTATCGTCCGTCTTAGTGTTACTATTGCTTTACTTTGCCGTATACTGCTTTGTTATTCTTCTTTTGTCGCTCGAGCACTTTGGTGCAACCACTTAGTGTAAGAACAATTGGAACTAAACCGAACAACGGAGGAAGTGAGAAAAAAGGGGCTGAAATTTGGTGTGACTGATGGACCGATTGCCGCCGATGCACGGAAGATGAATGCTGCGGTTGATGGACCACCAGAATCCAAGAGTACCCGGGACGAAGGTCTGTCATTCTTCTACCGGCCGTCAAGTTGGGACGTTCGCCGATCTGCGCCGCCTTTGCCGCCGACCAAGAGTTGACCTCTTCGTCCTGCCGCGGGCCCGCGGCAGCATCCACGACGGCCCCAAGTTGGAGAGCAGCCAGGAGACAGGAGGGAGAGCCGCCCCAACTGCGGGCTTCCATGCTCCTTGGTCCCCAAACAGACTGCCGCAACCGAAGATTTCCGATTAGCGATCATTGTTTACAGTAGTTTAATATTTCCTCACCATTCAATCAGTGCAAAAATTAAGTAAATAGTAGGAGTCAAGAGGTTACGAGTTAGGGAAAGCGAAAAGATTCCACACTCACGTTTGGAGCTTGTTAGCTAGTGGCTGATCACGGAAAGCTAGAAAGAAGGAGACACCAACAAGAAATTATATAGTCTAAGAAGGAAGGAAGGACGCCCCTCTAGCTCCTTTGCTACTCCATCACTTTCCGGCACGATATTTGGTGAGACCTTTGACTACCCACTATAAGTTGACGAATAATTATTTGCGTTCGTGAAAATTACCGCTTAGGCCTTCTGCCTACGCAGCTGTATCTCCGGCTTTTGATTGTCCCGATGTGAATGTCATTCCGCATCGAGCGAGCAAAAAGAAAGCCGGGCTTTGCGATTCATTAGTGTCTTTCGATAAATTATAATTTGGTTTGATTTTTGCCGTCTGAGGCCCTAAAGTAGCTTACTTAGCTGGAATCTGTCTTTATAATAATTTTGCTATCATTCTTGAAATTTGCTGCAGTGCCACCTTTTTGCGATATTTTATTATTAGACAATTTGTCTGTATCTCGCACCTTCTAGTTGCTGTTTGTAGAATTTCTCTGATATAATTCCTTCTATATTTGCGGGCTTTGAGAGGCCTCGGGCGAAATTGAATAAATTCAACTGGACCGAATATCTATTGTTTTCACGCAAAACGGTTGACCCTCGCGGCGACCGAGTGTGTTTTCGCCGGCCGATCTTGACGTTCCTTCCGAGCACGGCCTGTTAGGCGCTAGGATATTCTTTTCCTAGAAAACTTATATTTTATGAAATAATTATTGAATTTAATTAATTTATGCTCTCACGATCTATGAAATTTCTTGGTGTTATCTTTTCTGTATCTTCTATGTGTCGCGTGTCTTTCTATTAATGTTCGCGTTCCCAGTTGCCGCGATTGAATCTTGTCTACTCGCGTGAGTAATTTTGTGAACTTCTGAAAAATTATCTAAATCGGGAATTCTGCGGAAATCTTTGTGCACGATAGAGTATTGTTCGTGTTTTACGTGCAGGTGATAAAGTTTATTTATTTTGTAGTATTTTTGTGTAATTCAGAAAAATTGGCATTTTATATTAAAAGCGCGGTGACCGACTCGCTAGGTGCAGCCCTGTGTCGTCACCACTCCCCGCGAATAAAAGTTACGCCGCGCCGACAAACTTGCGGAGCTCGCATCTCATGCGTGCGCCGTCGACCACACTATAGCTGCCGAATTCTATCTTATGAGACGTAGGAAATTACTATAAATTATTTCTGTAATTATTAACTACCTTTAAACATCCGATTAATTCTCGGTGGATTCGCTACGCATTGTAATCGTCTTCTTTTTGCGTTCCTTCCGCGTTAGTTTAAATAATAATTTGTAAATCCTTCCACATTTTAATTTGTTCATATTCAAGTGTATTGTTTCTTGTTCTCTAATTAGAATCCGTAAATTTAGCGTCTTGAAATTATATAGAGTCGATTTAAAGATTTTTGTGTGGATAAATTAGTTTGCTTAATTCATCTATGTTTCTCCCCATATTACTTTTGGTAATACTGGCTTAACTTTATTTGCGTTTTTCTCTCCGCATTTACATTGTAACGATCTCTCTAAATTAGCTTCATTTAAGTTTCTATAAAATCCTTTTTTTTGTGTTGTAAATTTACTTTAAGGAATTTTGTTAACTTGGTCTGGTTTTGTTTCGCGCTGCTTATGATATGTTTTTGACTTGCCGCATGTTTTAGCTTGTATTAATTCCTATTGCTATTTTCCATTTATTTACTCTGGCTTGTGCTACAATATAGCTTCGGTGCGTTAAATTGATGTATTTGCTTTTGACCTGATTTCATTCTAACCTCCTCTGTTCGCTACGACGCTTCCGACCAGCTAGTCAGCTTATAGGGTATTTAGTGTTACTTTCTTTAGCGACTCTCTCTCTCTCTAATTCTCGGCTTAGCGAATATCTTCCGGAGTTGCTGTCGTCGTTTGGTGCCAACTTTAGTAAACATTTCGAGAACGAGAGGCATGTCTCAGGTTATTGGCGCAGTCCTCGATTCCGTTATATCAGTCTTTAGTTTTTATTGTAAACTGGCATTTCCGAATTAAGTAGAAAATTTCTCTTGTGGTTACGAAGAGGGTGCGTCGCACCCTTGGTACTCCCGCGAGGGATACCTGGCGCCCAACCTTTAGTGTTGGTGGAGGAGAAAGACAGAGAAAGAGGGAGATATCGTAGTTTTCAAACAGGGTTTGTTTCGGAGTTATTTTTGGCGACGGAATAATTTAGTAATTTCATTTAGTGGGAATAACGTCGCAATATATATCTAACGTTACAACTTAACAAAGCCTATGACATAAGTAGGATTTTAATTGCATGATACCTCAACTTATATGGAACAGTATTATAATAAAGTAGAACCCCTGTTTCTAATGAATCACCGTGTATATACTGTCTACTCAAAGATACCATAATATAATATAGTTTTTTTTCTTTGATTTGAAACACAAGTACACTGACATAAGTGTCATTAATAGTGCCCAGCTTGAGAGTGGGCAGGATTGTTTACATATCTCAGACCGTGCGAGTAACAGAGAGGATACTGTGGTGCGAGCGAAACGCCAAAGCGTTGCTCGTTGCGTCCTTTTCACAGAGCACTAGTGCGAACGAGTCGGCAATGTGACAGTAGTGTTGCTCTCACAAGGTTTGACGTCTGGCACGCACCATAGTTCACACGGGCCGAGGCCGAGGTACGTAAACAAATGACTTGCTTCGTCACCTTGCCTGTACCGCCGGTTGCCTGTACTTAGCATAAGACTTAACCGCGTGACTTAATCAGCGCCATCTGTTATGTATTACACTATACAGACGTGCGAAGACGACGACGGAACTGAAATAAAATTATCTCGTTCGCCACCTCAATGCGGCCTGATCTCATACACAATTCGATTCAGAATCCTCAATTCCTATAGTGAATGTATCAATAACTTTTTCTCATATACAGCAGTTCATAAAATATTTGATTTCAAACACAGGTATAAGAGTTGGCTCGAGTAAAGAGTCTCAGCGGGTCGTGCACTGTACAGTCCGTTGCCTGTACCTCGCGGGAAACTCGACCGAGTCTCATGATATCATCCAAGCAGAGATACAAAGATGCAGTCAAGATTCGAAATAAAAGCAACAGTAGCAAAAGCAAGAACATCGAAAGAATAGTAAAAGTAGAAGTGAAATGTAGAAATTGTAGTTAAAATTTGTTAAAATTTCATTGAAACCATGTCTTGGGATATTGAATGACTTCTGAATGCAACTCGTTGCATTTATTGGTCAATTTGTATAATTCTTTTCTAACTGACCCTACGGCGTGATTGATATCGGGCTGTTTAACGATCGTATGGTCACTGTCAGCTCAACATGCTGTGATGGTACTGCTATCATCGTCTTCAATAAGGATGCCCACTTCTACACTTTCAGACTTGAGAATTTCGCTGGAAGTTACAAGTTTGCTTGCAACATGAGGTTCCATTGCCTTAGCGGTGCCATAGAAATTCTTTCGGCAATTGTGATGGTCAGGACTGTTACCTGAATCACATTTTTTACATTTTCGGTTGCACGTTGAGTAATCCACGACCTTCCGTGAGCAGTACCCAATTATCGCTCCGAAGCCATTCAGGCTGTCGTAACTCCGACCAGATCCTCTCTTACTCCAACCCATGTCGTCAGTTACTACAGCTCGAACTCTACTAGATTTCGGTGTCGTCCACCTGTCTGATTATTTAGAAGGTTCTATTTCGTTCTGAGGATTCAGTGATATCGTCTTATTTACCTCTGTGGCAGGCGTTTGTACGGCGGTATTATTTTCTGCCAGAGTATTGTTGATTGTTGAAGTGTCTTCAGTAGAGTCTGTCTTTGTTTCGTCCTGTACAGTTTCTTCTACGGTACCTATTTTTGTGTCAGTTTTTTTCTGTGCAATTGTTGGTGTCATGTTTAGTGTCTCAGTTTCAAGTTCATTAGTTAGGCTATCGGCAGTCGAAGGATCTGGAATTGAATCGTCAGGAAGTAGAAACCACCCTCGCAAATCCTCAGGCCTGTCAAAAAGAAATGAATAAGAAAAAATACACAACTACGAGATAACTGTCAAATCGATAAGCGTGCAATACAGGTTTTTTATGAAAAAATTCCTGTTTATTGTGGCATTTCATAAATGTGATCTCATCTTCTTGTGATGAGGATTAATATACAATTATGTGTTTCGTACGTTAACAATACGCCACACATATTTCTAATTAAATGAAGAGAATGAAGAAAAAAACTTATTCTTACAATAATTTTTCTATCTTATCAATTTTCTCTAGAGTTAATGTTTTCTCCAGAACAGCAGCTCCTTGGCAGCTCTGTTTAGCCACTTTTTCGACGGCTAACCCTACTTCTTCTTTATGCTTCTTGAATGTGTGGAAGCTACCCGTTGGAATATCCAAGCAGGCAAATAGTTTACACAACTTCGCCCATCCCATACCGGCGTGGAGTAAACGTGTAAATAAAGAAATATATGTTGTCAGAACGAATAATAAATAAGATACAATATATAGTTTAAGTATAATTGATGAACTTGTAATGTAACTAATAACGTACCAAGTGCCAATGTAGCATTGATAGCAAATCGTGAGGAGCCAATGCTCTTTGTGGAATATTGCTTGCACGATTTGATGTCTGTATTCACAAGCAACAAAATGTGACAGCGCACTATGAGTATGGATCCAAGACCTTTGCGTTCTTCACTCTCTATATATGAGAGAGATAAGGCTCCCTTGCACGATTTACACCACATTTGCTCTCCAAGGGTTTTATATTCGATAATTCGACGTCCTTCCATGCAATGACTGTTATTGGAGCTTATGTTATCACGCATCTCTGGCACTTCATTTATTGTCACCGACTCCTCTTCCACAGGTGGATTTTCATCCGCCAAGGTACATAGTTCCGATGTCTATTTCACGTCCAAATGATAAGCACGGCTCAAGATTATATCCCGACGTCATTTCAGTACTCGATACCAATATTGGCCCTATATTAGTCCATTACTGGACCTACACAGACCCGATATTCTATTAATTACAGGATGTATCTTTGAGAATAGGATATTATGTAGTAATATTAATGATATTATTTCATTAAAATTGCAAGGAAAAGAAATTTTCGTCCCTACACACGATTTTTCTCTTACGCTCTTAGAGAAGTAAGGAGTGCAGGATTCGCACTTGAGACTACAGGAATTTCATATACTTTAATTTTATAATAGCTGCATCGAGGCATCACCATATTGGATCCATCATTTTAAATTTCTGAATTTTGAATTGAGACTTATAATTAGCAGGCTCCAAAACCCCCCGAGTACCGGAATTCATCGAAATACATCTGATATCTTTGTGATTGTTGTGAAGTATATGAAATATAGTAAGTTTCTAACAGCCGTCCTATAAAGGCCCGGTCCCTTAGATTATCAATAGAGCGAGGAATTGGTCTATTGGTTATTTAATTAAAAGATTTGATGTTCCCTTTGAACTGATCCAAATATATTGTTACAACCCAAATTTAATGAAAGAATTAAGAATTGAAATCGATCAACACCGAATGGTCTTACAGGCTAATATTATAAAGGAAAAGTCGAAAAGCTGTATTCTCTCTCACACTCTCGCTCATTCGTAGTCACGCATTAGTAATCTATCGGACTGAAACTTGACACGCAGTCCTCGGTCTCGATGTTATTCAATATCTGTTCTCCTACTGTTCAAGTAGTTTTTTCTTTGACTTCATATCAAGTTGCTTAGATACGCAGACTTTCATTCTTTTATATACACAAACGGTTGTGCGACATTCATTTGAAATACAACGGTACGTATCGTGTCGCCGTTAATACAACCGTACTCGAACCTTACAAGTTCCGGAAACCAGGATAAGAGAAAATCTCGCCCGTCATATATCCCGGTCCTTGGAGAACGTTCCAAGGCCCATGGGAAGCCGACTGAAAGCCAGATATCGGTGTTAGCTCGACAAAAGACAGAGGGGCGAACTTCTGTAAACCAAGGGAGTATCTGGAGTTCGCCAATCTCTGTCCAATCCCATGTCTCAATAATGGACCGACCATAAGAGACGGACGAGTCAGAGACGATTCGCTCTTATAAAAGAGCGAATATTGCTGAGAGTCAGCGCACGCCTGGATGGGGAAGAAGTCATTCGTACGTCTCGACGCCACGGCCACCCAGGGAAGATAGGTCCCGCAATTCAAACTCGGCGCGCCTTTGTGGGCCCCGGGCCTAAGCGTCCACCCTCAACAATACACAAAACTCTGGAAAGCAGCCGCTAGATGGAACATCGCGCAAGCGCCGCTGCAAGCGACCACCAAGGGATTCTTATTCGTCGTCATCCTATCGATACAAGTGCGAAAGTTACAAAAACATTAATTATTCATACCGCTTATAGCGAGATGTAAGTTTCGGCCTTTGGCCGTATTTTCTGTGAGGTGACATCTTTCATTAATATAGTGATTACTTAACGTGCGAGCATAATATCGTAGAGTCAGAAGTAAATAGTACAGAGGATTGAGAGTAGTCCCGGTGGCTAAACTGGAAATTTACAGAATCCCATCAGGCAGTTGCATGGTGTTATCACGAGTACTGTATGCTCTGCTGCATTCCGTGAATCTTGTGAACTATTGTATTGCGTTATTGTATTTCTGGATGCCCTGAAGTGGCCGCTGCGGACGAATTCTTGGCCCTACCGCTACTCGGTGAACCTCGTACAATTTAGAGATTTTTATTGTTAGGCTCGGTGAGTGTACTATTGTTTCTCTAACACCCTGTAGTTTTATCCGTTGTTATGCCCCTACGCCACTCCGATACTCTTGTGTGGTCTACCTTCGTTAGACATAGTAATAATAAGATTTACCGCGCGACACCTCGTCGCAGTTCTACGATCCTTGGTCATCAAAATTATATCTCGGCGTAAGAATACCTTTTTGCAAGCTGCTCTGCGAGCAGAGCATCAAATGCAGTCGTCATAGTCCCTACGTACAGTGAACATCGTTGTGACACAAGTGGAGCTACAATGAAGAAGTACTCATAGTAGCTTCCACGTTAAGAAGTGTCGAAGATTATTTATCAGACCTTACGGCATAACACCGTACAAGTGAATCTTATAATTTTTGGTTCACACGCTCAGGATGTATTACCGGAGAACACGGCGCAATAAGACTGGAAAGCAGTTGCCTCACATAATGTCATAGCCCGCTTATCTGAATTCTGTAAGATTCTTTCTCTGTATCATTTTATCTCATTTCTACAACATAATTTAATTTTCTTCCTCATTTATTTACGTAAAAAAAAAAACAAGGTTGCGTTGAGATACACGACACGTTACATTAATGCATAATGCCCCTTCTGAAAAATACATCCTGTAATTAATAAGTACAGTCTTCGAACTGTCTATACTAAATGGAGCGTCGTACGAGACGCTAAAGTAAATGCATGTTAAAATATAGTTTCATATTATCGGTTACATGTTTGTTTAATATTTCTTGAATATTCTTATTTCTTCTTTATTCTTCATTTTTAACCATTTGAGGTTATTTGATATATCCACATATTATTTCCAAGCTTCCCAAATATCCAGAACTTTTGATGGCTCTTTTAGACCAATATGATGACCAAATACCGACCGTCGGTAACATGGACTACATTGATTTTGATCCCACATCTCACGGCAGCGTAGATAAATATTACAGTAATTTCAAACTACATTGTACTAGTACTATTACGGTCAATTTATAAAAACAGAAATTGATGAATGAACTTATTAGAATTTATTGAACTAAAAACCAAAATGTCTGATATTTTGTATACAAGTTGTGACGTGATGCTCCCGAATCGCGCCACATAACAGTAAATTTGGAGCTCTCTCAAACCCGGCTCCTCACGACAATCCACTAGCGAGATTCATTATCGTCGATCGTGAACGTCCATTATCGTCCTTTAACATTTCCGATTTCGCTTTTTCGCTTATGCTGCCTTATCTTTTCTTTCTGTTACGCCGTACTTTCTCACAACTATCGAGTCTCTCTCGACGACGACTTAAGGGTGGGAGGACAGGACGATACCCTTATTGAGTTTTGAGGATTTTTGGAGTTTACGTTTTGCTGCCGTTGCTGCCGCCGTGTTGGTGGAGCATCGAGATTAAGAAGGACGAGTCAGGAGAAGCCAACTGGATGCCCTCGCTGACCAAGATGTGACCGCCGTTTCCGCCGAGTTGGATGGCGCCGGGTTCCGAATGTTGCCTTTGTTCGGCCGAGAAGCCGCCTGAGGAACCTAGACCCGCAAGGCCCAGCGCTTCGAGGGACGTGCCTGCAGGACTGCCGCTCGTCTCCACTCGGCCGATTCCGCCGCGCGTCGATGCTCGGGAGAGCTCGGCCAACTCCGCCGCCGTTCGTTCAATTGCGGTGCCGTTCCTGCCTCACCTGGGCCCCCCTGCCGACGATCGCCGGCTAATTATTCGCATTGTCGTGCGAAGCCGTAGCGAGAGCTAGAGTGTGGTAATCAAGAGGCATACACGGAGAGAGAGAGAGAGAGAAAGAGTGAGAGAGAGAGGGAGTAGAGGGCCAAATGAATGTCTCTAAATTAATATGGAATTATTTAAATAGCATTACCACAAAAGCTCCAAATGACGTTGTCTTATTAACGAACGGTAGCATTATGCAAATCGATAAGATCAACGGAGCGGATGCATCATTATTGTCTCTAAAAATTGAGGGAAAAGTATGGAGCAAAGAAATAAGTATAAGTATCCAATGAAGTCTTCATTCTTCCAAATGTGGAAGCTGCCAAAAAGTGTCTCGCCTATCAATGCTGTGCATCCCTTGATCAGTGTCGAGAAAAAATTGTAGAGATAAACATGTCGTTTAAACTGACGGGTTCTGTTAAAGTATTTTTTGTATCCATGCCTCACGAATAATAAAAAATACTAATCGTATAAAGTTGTTTGTTGTTAATTTAAAAAATAACCGATTCACCATAACCCTATGTTTACTGAGCGTAACAAAAATATTAAAAAAAATTAATTGTGATGCCCTTTATAAACAACTTCCTGGCAAGCTGTTTTCCACTTTTGATTATGTATATTATCGTGGCCACCTCTGTTGAGCCTAGCAGGGCCATAGTATGGCATCCCTACTGTTGGTGTTAGGCTACACGCCATACGTGTTAGCCTAACAAGGCCCTTTATGTTTTCGCAGCTGCCCGAATAAATTTTTGCACGGGTAATGGTACCACGACAGTTCTGGAAACCCTCTTTTACTCTCAGCGGGGCCCGACTACATCCGAGGAATGCCCTATTACATTTAATAACAGTAACAACAACAATAGCATCTTTATTTTCAAGGTGTGAAGGTCAAAAGGCGAGAATCAGCTACATCAGTAACTGTTTTGCATTCTGGCTCTCCATTTCTACCGTGGATACCAATATCACCGATACGTAACAACACTATTATATGTCGAAGCGCGTATCTTCTTTCCTACGTCATAATTGCTTTTAGTAATAAAACTAAAAGTTTATCGAAAACTCGTGTTTCTGATATATGTGAAGTATACGGCCAGGCAATCCACATTATGATTTTTTCATGTATTTTGATGTCTGCTTCATTCTAATTAGATGGCATTTAGATGAATTCCTCGAAAGTATATTTGTTTTTGTTTATAATCATGAAATGTATTTTGATATTCACATTAAACGTACGCACTGAAAATTGTTTTCATTAAAAAAAAATACAATGGCACTCACGAGTGGACATATAAACTAAGAAATTGGTTATTGAATGTGCTAAGCACGATTACTAACATTACGTATTCTTTAGTTCTTCTCAGACTATAATGAAATAAGATATAACACTTTGGATAGTGGTATATTTTAATCATCTACCTTTTGTGTGTACAGCTTAAGGTGTCCTAGAAAGGTGAAGCTTTTACAATGTCAAGTTTTCAACGTTCATATAATAAACTTTGTTATTTATAGCAAAATAAAGCATTGAAGTAAGATGATTTTTGTTGAATGGAATTGTTCCCGTTAGGTATCGCATTTTAACACATTATGTTTTACAAGTATAGTAAAGAATTGCTAGAATACAACTCGTTTACAATACATAATTTACCAAATCATCTATTTAATGACTACAAGAATCTGATCTACAACTATCTTACCTGCTCAGCGGCACTGCCTTCCTGAATATCCGAAACAAATATTCCTTGTCCAACCTCAGCATGTTTTCCTTCGATGATCATAATTCCCAAACCATATTGACCCTGCGAAAAGAAAATTGAATTCTTACGAGGAATATCAAATATATTACTCAATTAAAATTATCACGAAATGATATTGGATCAAGTGAGATTTTAAAAATTGCAGAATTAACAACTGCACGATGAAAAATTGTCATATAATGATTATTCTATTGGTATAGAATGTGTTTTTAAGATAGCCTGATTTCCGCCGATGGCATAATAGACAGCGATACTAATCCCGATCCCCAAACAGAAATGTTTGTTAATAATTCAAGAATTTGTCTAGGTCCGAACTAGACCAGCCCAGACCTACCTAGGATTTCGACTTGCATAATGGAATGTCTACTAGGGTTACGGATAGTTACAAGTTTTAGGTTTTATATTCCGATCACGCTATCACATAATTTTTAAATCCCATGTTCGGACCGTTGACACGTCTCTCCGTCGCCCTCGCCATGCGGGACATAGAATGCGGAATGTAACAAAGTTAACTTGTTAGAATAGTAACTTACATACTGATACAATTGGTACAAAGATTGAAATACATAGGTATTAACACGAATGTCAACGTTTTGAACGTAAATATTAAATCTCGTCCTGAAATGTCTACGTCACTAATAAAATACTCGATTATGTTGACATCTACCAGAGTAGACATTTTTTAGGACACCTCTAAGAGTTTAGAGGACGCTTAGCGGACTTATCGCGGCTGCTTATTAAAGACTTCCTCATTATTACCGGACTAGGACCTAGTTGAATAATAATTAGAAAGCCTTTCCATAGCAGAAATTGTATATGGGCCCCAACTGGGTACAAGCTAGTTTTCCTTACTTCTATCTAGGCGCTAACTAGGAAATCTGCCTAGCGCTCGACCAGAAACGTAACGCATACTCCGCGTAGCCACTAGTTATGTCAAACTGTCTCGGTCATAGATAGTTTTCCAGGTCAGCTCTTTACTACCCATTTGGACATGTATGATTGACACAGAAAATTAAGCTGTTTAGATATTTATTAAGTAAGAACAAGAAATATGTAATTGACATAATTAGAAAATTAACAACCTTAATATAAGTGGCGGTAACAAGGTTGCGAGCAAAAACCAAGCATAGTTAACAAAATATTTTAAAACTATAGTACATGTATTAGTTCAGAGAAGGAAGCGATACAATGCAAAGAATATGAAGGTCTGACCGGATAATTACACAATCTGAGGAGACAAGTCGCCAGCAATATAAGGCGCGGGTTTAATACTCCTTAGGAGTAATCGTGATGAGAAATAATATGGTCGGAATAAGTTAGCAAAGTCGCAACGCAAGAGGAGGGAGAGAAACGGGATGGAACGGATCCGCGGTTCCAATTGACGCACGTGCGAAATTATAACCGCGATCGATACCATCGATAGAAAAGAGTCAATTAAGCCAAATCACAATTTACGCGCGAATACAGAAAAGTTAGCACTCGCCAAATAGCAAAATAACAATAAATGAAATAATACATGAGATATTGCAATTCGGAAAAATAAAATATTATAACTGGTATTTAATTATCGCTGCAAGTCTCTACGTTATCCGAAAGGGTATAATTCTTAAAGCCGGCGGAAGGTCAGGCGGCGTGGACGGCGTAAATTGTACATTACATTGACATTGTAGTGGAAAGTGAGAATAAGTAGTAGTGTTCTGATATGAACATGTTGTTGCCTCATAATATCAAACATCAATTAAAATTTAATAAATTACGTACAAAATTTGTTGCCAAATTATTTTGCCACAACTTACATTTTCTTGAACCTCACGCAGGGTACAGCTCACACCGTAAGTCCAAATTGGATGAATAAGGGCTTATTTTCTTTGTAAATGAATGCTCTATGGTCCGACTTTTTTAGAATTTTGATTAAGCTCATAATTTCAAAACTACATCGATTTTTCTATCAAAATTTCCATAAATACATTTTTTTCATATCAAAATTATAAACTAAAGCCAGTATTTTTTTAATAAAATGATATTTCAAAAATCCAAAAAACTTAGCCCATAAAGCATTCACTTACAAAGAAAATGAACCGTTATTGATCCAATTTGCACCTACGGTGTGACCTGTACCCTGCGTGAGGTTCAAAAAAATGTAATTCTCTCCACCGATTAAACAGTAATAGAAAGACCATTTTCAAAAGAGGAAGTTCTTGTTTAGAACATTCTTTTCAATACTCGTGGTTCTCAAAATGTTCTTTTTACAAATATGCAAGAAAACATAATTTATGTGATTTGAAAATTAGGTGAGTGGGTTCCGTGAAGCTGTTTACGAAGCTTTTGTTTCTGCGTCAGTAACTACAAAAAATTGGCTGCGCTGGCAGGATGAGTTTGTGACAGCAGTGGCAAATTTTCCATGAAACGAGAAATTTTGTGGAAAGAGAATTTAGTAATCGTGGCGAAGCGAAGAAAAATTGAGTCAGAAAAAACTATGCCAATTGTCATAGAAGATCACCGAATTGTCAAAATCGACAAGCTGATTGCAGAAATGTGGTGTTTCGGCTGCCAGGTGCCTTTACTGCTTCGACTTACAGGACGAAATTCGCGTAGGGCTCGCGAGCATACTACTTATTCGGTGTCACGTATGTCTTTCCGTCCACAAAATTCATACCTGCAAGCGGTACAAATATAAGGAGAATAGCAAAAGAAAGTACAACATGAATTTCAAAGGCGCTCTCGGTAAGTGAAAAGACGGACGACTTGGTAGCGTAAATTATTATTATTGTCGTTGCTGTTATTGTTGTTGTTCTTGTTATTGTTGTGGATGTTGTTGTTCTTGTTGTTATTGCTGTGTCACTATTATGTGGTGTTATTTGAACACCCGGTTCAGGCGATTCTGACGCATACAAAATTTGGGAATAGAAAAAGGCTTCCCCCACTCCGCACGCGCTTTGGTTTGATACTAAGTCATGTGTTGCGCAACGTAGCTGCGCACAAAGTGTGATCGTCGTCGACAGCTCGACGCACTGTTTCGACTTCCCATAGGCTTATCAATCGATTTTATTCTTCCAATGTATAAAAATACTCGTTTAATAAACTTTACGATGTTTCTTCTTTATTTTTTTTTCTAAGAATATGCAGTAATTTCATAAAACAAAACAATATGTCCGCGATCATGATTGCAAATAGGCCCTAAACCTATAATTACTACATATTCTTAGAAGAAATATAAAGAAGAAACATTGTAAAGAATATTAAATAAGTATTATTATACATTGGAAGAATAAAATCGATTGATAAACCTATGGGTATTACGTCCGATGCAACCCCCCCCCCCCCCCGGGGGTGGCCTCCTTTGCCGCCCACCTTCAACACCCCTTCGTGCCCCGCCTAGTAAAAAGTCAAGAACCACAAAAATTGTAACCGATCCTAGATGAACATGCGCTACTTAACATAAATTATAGATTATAATAATTAAGGGGAATCATTGAATCATGCACATTCTTTTACACTTCCAAGAATCACGCCCAGGCAATGACACTTAAGGTGGATGAGCGGAAAGGCAAAGAGATCGAGACAAACGAAGAAATAAGGACGGTACGGACAATAATGCTGAACGGAAAACCTAGAAGAGAGTTGCCTAAAGGGCATTTTACCATAGCATCGAGAAATCGCGCCCATCAGGACTTCTGCCAACCTCATTCACTTGTCCCTACGGTTAACCTTACATCCAAGCTGATCCGGTCTATGCACTACCTAGAAGAAATCTGCCGATCCAAGATTTGTAGTTGAAATTCTATTGATCGGTCGAGTGCAATAGTCCCCGATTTCCCCATAACTCACATCCGAATTCTGGAAACTTCCTGGCAATGCACCAAACCCCCTCCAATTTCAAAGTCGTCTTTACTAAAAGTTTACCGACCATCATCAGTTACTAACTGATCCTCTGGTAGAGCAGTATCCCTTCTGGAGTCGTAAGCCGATTGTCCGAGTCAGTCGAGTGTTGTTCCAATCAAACACCTTAGGGCCGTTTCGATCTAGCTCACTTTAAGGTCGAGTGAAAGTGCTTCACCTCAGTGACGGACGTCCACGCAAAAAGAACTCGATTCTTGGCATTTCGTTTAAAGCATTCGTCTAATGCAAGTGTTCACCTTAGGGCTGGATCAAGAATCTCTTTTTCTCAAATTCAATCTTGCACCCGCCGATGATCCCTTGGCAAAATCTTTCTGTTTTTCCGCTCCTCCACTGGTAAGTAACTCATACTATCTAATATTATTTGTAAGCCTAAACCACACAAGTTGACGATCACACATTCACTATCCTCGAATTTCATGTCGTTCGTAATCTTACGTAACCTGTCTTGTATATGGATTGTATTATTTCGATTGTGTTCCAAATTGGTTGTTTCATTATACTAAGTCAAACCATACACTTCTCTCATAATTTTGAGGCCTAAACTGTCACCGTACCACTTCCAAATCCATTAAGTTCTTTACTCATCATCAGTAACTAACGAATGAATCTGTCAGTTCAATTGCATCCATCGTCTAGTTATGATCCTCATCTTAGCTATTGGCCAAGGGACACAGACTCAAGTACGCATGTTTTAGCACCTTAAAGTGACAAGATCCCAATACCTTTTATGTGATCTCTGATCTCAACACCCATGCTAGGGTTGTTAATAATCCTGATCCTCACGGAAACGATCGCACGTGCAAAGAACGTAACATGGAAAGTCGAAACACCGCGTCGAGCTGGCGACGGCCATCAGACATTGTGCGGAGCTACGCCGCGTAGTACATGACATGGTATCTAATTGCTTTCCGGCTTTAACCCATGTACACCTGCTTTTATTAATTCGATATTCATCCTTGACATTTAATAATTCAATTGCGTAATGTTGACTCAAAATGCATACTAAGAACATGCATACTCAACGTATTTTTATGTTATTTAATATTTAAAAATCGACAAAGTGCTGTGTGATAGCTTGGGCCATCCTCTATATAATACAGATATAACTGAAATCTATTAGAGTGAAACTTCTTTGCTGAGGGGGCTACAATTTTCGAGCGTTACGAAAATTCCGATCGCACGAGGAGAATAGTTAGGTACGTGGTGGGGGAACCGGTAGAGGAGGAGAGTGAAACTTGGTTGAAACAAGGCGAAATTCGATTGTATTGTCACATTTAAAAAAGAAAAAGAGAGAGCCGCTGGTGTAGCTATTTACCGGAATACAGATGATCAGTCAATCACTCTCACTCCACATTTATCTCGTGAACAAATGGATGCAATAGATATGAGTACATGTGCCATTGGAGATATGTGTGCTGCAAGATGTCATCTTGATAATGGACAATTCGTGTTAATTGTTACTTTGTATAACCTAATAGGATGACCTAACAGGAAGCTTGATGATATTATTGAATTCATTCATTGCGTGTTATTGCCATACGGACCAGGTGGTGCAGCATTACTAAAAAAGGACTGGGGGACTCTACCAATGATAATGAGCGGTGACTTCAATGTCCAGTTCTCCAAACCTGAAAGTCAACCTCTCATTGACTTTTTAGCTAGAGAATTCAATTTAAAAATCAACAATAATGTCAATACCCCAACTACCAAGTCGGGTACAATAATTGATGCTGCATTTTGTAGGAATTTAGAACGTATTAAATCCCAAATGTTTGTGTCGTATTTTACCTATCACAAGCCAATTGTCACTATGATAGACATTGATAATTCTGCGGATAATGATTCATAAAAAATGAGAAACTAATTACCATAATTGATTCATGTTTTTGACAAATTAAATAAAGAATTCCTTGTAAAATGTATTTGAAAATGTTAACTTTGAATTGTGTTTTTCATTTGAGATCATTTGACACATTTTTTAAATATATTTATTCTCCAAGTTTGGTAGAAAAGATATAAACAGTTTTATTATGATCTCTGAGACTGAAAGTTGTCAGTATAAATTTTAAGGATTAATACTATTTTTCAATCTGACATCCACATGCGGCTAATTTATATTGTACTGACTCTTATTGAATCCAGATTAACTTGTAAGCGGATGTAAATTATTCAAATTGCCGGAGTAGATATTGCTATGCTATGGCCATAACTCTTTATTTTGCATGATTTACTCTGTACTCTATATTGGTTGTAACCGATTATAATGTTTCTTGAATCCAGTGGAATTTTTCTATTTTCATATGATCACTACTTGACTACTCATAGCTTTTTTAATAACGGTGGTCGCATTAATTTTATTTTGATTAGCATGTGGACTGAGCATGTACTTTTATTTCATACCGATTGTTCTGTTTGTTTCCATACGTTTGTTTTTTTGTTCTACATCTAATTTCGCAGTTTAACTAATTTTGAAGTGCAAAATGAAGCTTATTCCTCTATTAATAGTACCGCGATGAGTGATGAGATCAAGTATGGTAGAAGCGTTCAACTGAGATTAAAATCTCGTATGATGCTGGGTAGAAAAAGAAAAGATCAGGCCACTCGCACAATATCCTCACAGATATTTGATGTTTTGTCTGTATTATAAAGATTTTCGCTTCTTTGATTGTCTTCAAATGCACGATTGCATATCAATATATTTTAGGACATACAATTAGCGTCGGACTAAAGAGTCACAAGGTCCTAGCTTACGTTACGAGAAATAAACGTTGCGTTTTATGCGAATGAAGCCATAAGCGAGATACTAATGACTGTAGAGTAAATCATAGAGGAAGTTACAAATCAATGGAACCAAGCATGGCTGTGAAAATTGTTTCGAAAAATGCTATGCTTCGAAAGAAAAACGTCCAGATTAGTACAATCATTGGTAATGACTTTTCCACCACCATCGTGAACGTGTGCCAAGAAGCAAGTCATCCGGTCGAAAAGAAGTCTAACATTAATTATCCAATATGTACTTTCAGCAAAGATATGTGGAGCCTGCAGATTTCGGTAAAAATTATTGCTTATAAATAGAGAGTCTATAGGGGCTCTGGACTTTCCAACTCCTGGCCCCCTATGGCTTCTGGACAGCCCCGTCCCCCACGGCTTCTGACTTGCTGTTTCCTCTCCCTACGACCCCATGCCGCGCCCCTAATTCCGCGCTTGGACGTTATACCCCTCCCCACAGCCCCTTCATCAAGGTTATAAGCCCCGCCGCCGGGCCCCGCTGCCGCCAGCACGGGCTTCGCTATTTTGTTTTATCGACAGAAGCGCAGCCATCCTGTTTTATCGACAGGAGCGCAGTTATCCTGTTTTATCGACAGGAGCGCAGCCATCCTATTTTATCGACAGGAGCGCAGCAATCTTGTTTCATCGATGGCAATAGCGCTTGGTAACAGGAGCAGCTGCACTGTAAGGCTGCACTGCACATCCCAAATGGTGGAAAGCAAATTCTTTTACGTGTACAGGTTTGCAGGGTTGAGGTATATCGCTAACAAAACTAAAAGATTTTTCACAGACAGAATTAATTTTCGGTACTTCTTGAAGAGGTATAAGCACTTGACTCGTACTAGACAAATAGACGAACTGAAATGAAGAACGGTAGAATAGTAGAGTGTAACCTCATGACTAGCGTTGTATGCAAATTAGTTTAAGATTATGTATTATTGAAATAAGATATGAAAATAAAGACATTTTTGCACACGTTGTGTATAATTTCTACATATAAAGACCCCAGTACATAACTTGGAGACATGTTATGCAAGATGCGTTTGGAGAAACAGAATGAAACGATGCATGATAGAATTCTATTTGTTTAGCCAAGTCCATATGCATTCTTGAATACTCCTTTTTGGTATTATCGAACTTGTCTCATATGTGTAGTCATTTGATTATCATCTGGAAAATACATGCTTCGAACACTACCTGTGGCCAATAAACCATCTCAATTTTATGTGTAATTTTCTGTGTCCAATTTCACGGTCTGACACAACGTTGTCAGATTACACAGAGAACCGATTTGCCACAATAACATTAGAGACAGATCTAATGTGTCCAATATTATCGTATGCAAAATGATCTGAATCCAATTCTAATGTGTCGTATCGGCATTGTATCCAATCTTTCTGTGCGACATCGGCACTGTGTCCAATAATATCCTCCTTCTAATATCGAAAATCTGTCAAAAAATGACCAAATTTTTTAAAACTTTCGCATTTAGCTTTTTTCGATATTATTTGAAATAGAAAAGGTAATTCTTTAAATTTATGAATCGAAGTTAAACGAACAATAATAATATGTCCATTCGGTGCGCAATCAAAAAATATTCAATAGTCGTCACATCAGTTTTTCGAAATCGTGCACCGTTTCACCACAAACCGCAAACGTGCATCTAATCTAATATACTCTGTATATTGACATATATTTTTTACGTGAGGGTCCTGAGCAAAAAGCTGTATAAATTCCTTTTCCTGTTATTTAGTCAAGTTCTACACCTCTATATGCTCCTCGTTGCTACATTATGCTGAGAGACTTTTATTAAAGTATGTTGCGTAAAAGTATTATGTACTTTGATAGATACATTTGAGAGATATAGTAGTTCCTTATGGCTCGAATAAGACCTTGAATATTTAGATGATTTTGAGGTAGGTACTCAGGTGGGCCCTCTTGATTCTTAAGGAACTGTCTATAATATAGTAAATAATCGTACGTACCTTCTTAATAGAAACCGTATGTACTCCCTTGTATTGGCTAAAGCGATTTGCATCCTGTAAAGATAAAGAAATCAGAAATTATTTGAGACATTATGTTAAACATAAGTTAAGAATGAACATTACTTCTGACGTCTAGAGGCTATTTTTTATAATATTTTTGAAAATCATTGAGGTTAGGACGCTTTTGTGAGTCACTCAGCAGCCTAGGAATGCACTCAACGAAATCAGTCAGTCACGGTGGCGAAATTGGTAACGAACCAGGCTAGATCCCTAGAGTTTCCAGTTCAAACTCGGACTGTGGCAACATTTTTTCACAATCCCAAATGTTTTATTAAGTCTTTTCTAAGCTGCTGAATGATTCACAAAAGAGTCCTGGCCTCAATGATCTCCAAAAAGATTATAAAAAATCCTTAACTTATATATATTGAAGGCCGGCAATTCTTACTTAATTAAATTATGTTAAATATTTTATCGAAAAAATATAACAAATAAATTGCAACTTTCATGAAACTCGAGTTCTTTGATGTTGAAATATAAATGTCACTATCCTTATGATAGATCAGTGAAGAAGCAGCAGGTCATGTTCTATAATAACGTATTTCGTTTGTTTAAAATACTTAAATGTTCTACTGTCTTGTGCCAGAGAATATTATTCGATTCGAGCATACCAATCTTCCTGACTGACGTATTTCTCCACAAAACTATTGGGTTGATTGCAAAGTTCTGTCACACTTGTGTCGAGATGTTTCTACAAATTGCTGGACTGTTCTGGACGGTTCTATGGAAAAGTATATAGCAGCATCTATCTTTTGTCTGATTGTATGCGAACTATTGCACATTCTAATGGTGGATATTTACAGTCGGTCTTAGAACTATTCGTATCCATGCTGTCGGTAAATTCAATGTCTGCGCGATCAACCTCACATTTCAAATACGACAATAAAGTCCATTTCAAACATACCTTGACTCATTCAGGTTATGTGGGAATACTTTCTTAAGTCTTTAAATAAATTTTTTTTAGTTTTTTCAACTCACGAAATCAGATTACAAAAATTATTCGTACTTATATTATTTTTTAAACGATGAAAATAACATGCAAGTAACTAACATTTGGCTTGTCCGCCTTTTCGTTTAATTACTACTTTCAAATGATCAGGCACGCTGTCTACCAATTTTTCCGTGACTTCAAGCTCGATTCTGTTCCAAACTTCAATTTTCTTTCCTTCAATGTTTTACACCCGTAATCTGACAATGACGCAGATTTTCTATTTCTGCCCATAAACGTTCAATTGGATCAACATCTAAGGATTGTGAATGTGTCTGCAATCGGTGGGCAGTGTTATACAAAATTTATAGCTGAATTATGTACGCGATGTGCTTTGGATCGTTATCTTGCTGGAAGTGAAACGTTTTTTCGAATCGCAATTTAGATGCACGAGCTCGAAGATTGTTTTTCAAAATTTCTAATATACTATCTTCTTCATCGTAACATCGATAAACACTAATTTTCCGACACCATTTCGAGTCATATATTTCCAAACCATTAACGAATCGCCTTCAGGCTTCACAGGTGAATTAAAATTTTTTACTTCAAACTCTGTATTGACTCTTCTGCATACAACTTGCGTCCGTCTGAGCCAAATACATTAAATTTACTCTCATCCGAAAATATTACATGTTTCCAGAAAGAATAGTCTTTATTTACGTACTCTCATGCAAACTTCAATTGCTTCAGACAATTCACTTTGTTAATGTAAGGCTTTTTACGTGCCACTCTACCACAAAAACCATGATTCCTAACAACTCTTCTACTTATTTCAGTACTGACAAAGTTTCTAAAATCATTACACACGCGTTTAGCTAATTGTGGACCGCTGATGAACGGATTTTTTTAAATTCTCGTACTAAAATAACTTCTCCCGCGGTGTCAAAATCTTGCGTCGTCTAGCATTGCCATGGTTATTGTCGACATTCCCACTACTTTTCATTTTTTAAGAAGGCAGTATGCAGTGGACATGCTTCTACCAATTAATTCACTTATTTGGTTCTCGGATTTTCCTTCCATGTGCCATTTTAATATCAACTGCCTCTCCGCTGCCATTCTATCTGCCTTTTCGTGGCCGATACTTTTACGTAATTAACAGAATGACTGAAGTGCATATATCGTCGCTTCATTATGCCAAATAGAAACAAAGGATCGCACAACAGTGCCTGTGATTTAAGTTTCTTAACATAAAAAATTATAGCATTTCTTATAGTACGAATAATTTTGTGACCTGACTTTGCTAGTTGAAAAAAAAAAATAAAAAATAGATTTAAATACTATTACATCGAATTTGAATATCAAGTATTCCCACATAATCTGCATTAGTCAAGGCACTCTTGTTTTGTAGGGCACGTCCTCTTTATCGAAACAGAGGCCGCGTATTTATTCTCAGAACATGAAATGTGGAATTTGAAACGATTCTGATTGCATAGACAAGGATTAAAGGGGTAGGAAAAATAATTCAACACATTTGCTTTGAGCCATACAATTTCACGTTTAATTATGGCTCAGAGAGGAAAGTCTCTGAGGCGTGAACCTCAGAGAAGAAAACCCCTCGCAAATAATGAATTTATAATAGATACAGTCTTTAGTTTTATCAAATGTATTTCGCGTGATAATTATCGTGAAGATGAAATCTACAGTCGGAAAACACTGTAGACACTCATTCTATGGCATGCAACATTCACTCAAGCGTTCTACATACACGCAACTTTCACTCAAGTACTTCCCCGAACGGGGACTTTTGTCTCGATTCCACACAAATTTCTTTCGGCACATCAAACTTTGCTATTGCCTTTACTTAAACTGCTGAGTAATAGGTCACGCGCTCGCACCTAATATCGCAGTACAAGTCAAATCTGCAATTCATTGTCCCCAAAAACTTAAAATCAATGTACTTGCAGTATTCAAATATGATCGATAGTCTTTCGCAAAATTTTGTACTCAACAGACTTCCTTTGAGAAGCCCCTTTAATAGCACTAGGGTCTTACCGGATCCAGAGAAAATGCAGGTTAAGAGCAATGGTCGAGAGAGAGGCTTCGTTTGGGTCACGTGTGGAGGGGTAACTTTCTTTAGTTGCTATTTCACACCAAACGAGGCAATTCAAGACTTCCGAGACAAGCTTGACGGCATAGAAGTTGAAGTTTCGAGTACGACAGGATGCACGGTGGTAGCACAAGTCTACAAAAAGAGAACTCCGACATGCCATAAACCGAAGCAAGGCTCGCTGCTGGAAAAAATTGGTGGACGACATTAACAGGGATTCGTGGGGACTCGGGTACACACTCGTTACCCACAATCTTGGGCCCCTATAAAGTCCGCCTACGTCATGGAGGCAGCATTGTGGAGGCTCTCTTCTCCACTCATCCGAAACGAATCTGTATCAATTTGGGGTACGTTGGAAATTTCCAACTTTTCTCCGTAGAGGAATTTCAAATGGCCATAAAAGATAAGAAAGAAATAGGACCAGATGGAATCCCGAGCGAAATGGTAAAGATGGTCTTCCGTTAAAGCCCGGACTTGTTGCTACGCATATACAACGTGTGTCTAACGGCGGGAGTTTTCAGTTCCGGCTGGAAATTAACGCGACTTGTGCTTATCAGCAAGGGCAAAGGTGAGCTTCCGTTACCCTATCGCCCCTTGTGTATACTGGAAACAGCAGGAAAGGTAATCGAGAACTTCATCAAATCGAAACTTACATTAGCGATACGAGAAGCCGGAGATCTCTCATGAAGGCAGGTATGGCTTCCGAGCAGGTCCGTCTACGATCAATACGATCTTGGAAGTGACAGAAGCAGTCAGAAGAGCCGAAGACCACTGTCATTTTTCGCAGCGAGTGATACTTCTAATCACATTCGTCACGAGGAACGCGTTCAACTCTGCGAGGTAGACCGACATGCTGGAGGCGCTGGAACGCTCATTGTGAAATGAGTGCCGAGGTAGCTCTTGCGGATGTTGGACAACTATCTAACGGATCGTTCCCTGCTCCATGAGACCAGGAAGAGGCAAAGAAGAATGGAGGTCACGCGGGGGCAGTTCAGGGATCTATCCTTGGACCCGATCTTTGGAACGCCTTCTATGACAATGTATTGCAAGCAGAAATACATAAAGAGACGTTCCTCGTTGGATACGCAAATGACGTCGCCTTACTTATTATTGCATGTAGCGTGGATCTGACACAGATCAAACTGAACAGGGTAATGCGAACCGTCAGAAACTGGATGACAAAGTACGGACTGAGACTTGCTCTAAACAAGACCGAGGTTGTCATCTTGATCAAAAAGAGAATTCTGACTGTCCTTCCTGTGCGAGTAAGTGATAAGATCATTGAAACAAGGTCGGCAGTCAAGTATCTCAGAGTACTGATAGACTCCAAATGGAGCTTCTTCGAGCAAATAAAGCAAACGACGACTAACGCTGCGAAAGGAGCTGCGACACTGAGTCAGCTGATGGTCAATAACAGCAGCCCAAATGCAAACAAGTGTCGTCTGCTAATGTCCGCGGTCCAGTCGGTTTTGTTGTATGATACGGAAATGTAGGCAGAGGCCCTCAACAAGAAGATGTATCGCAAGAGATTGGCACAGGTGCAGATAATAATTGCGATGAGGGTGGCAGCAGCTTATCGCACCTTCTTAGAGCCAACGACACTGATCATTTTTATACCAGTTGATCTCGTCGCCAAGAAGCGGAGATCAGTATTCCTCAGGAGAGCCGAGGAGGGCAGAGAGATCACTAGTTGAGAAGAGAGTCCGGAGAGCACGGTGCAGTCCTGGCAAGGATCCAGAGAACAAGAGACTAGAAGACACAGTTTGCAGTTTGCAGTGACGCAGTTTCTTAACGGTCATGGGTACTTTTGGTCTTAGCTGGAGAAGATGGAAAAGCACGTACCAAGTGTCTGTATTACCCAGAAGTACACGATGCGAAGCAAACTTTTCTTCAGCTGTGACAGATGGGTTCAACGACGAAAATCGTTGGCTGTGGTGATTGGGCAGCTCTCTTCTGAAAATATCGTTGTGGAAATGCATCGAAGGGAAGACGAATGGTACCGCGTGGCATGTTACGTGCAGAGCATACTTCGGTCGATAAAGGCAGATCTTGACAACTTTGGAGCTTGAGGTACGAAGAAAGATGAGAATTGTAGAGGTGTAAAGCAAAGGCCTAGCCCGAAGTAACGTGTCAAATGGTTCCAGGGAGTGTTCGAAGAAATAGGGTGGTGTTGTAGAACTTAGTGAAGTACTCATCAACAAGTATCTCTGTAGGGGTCATTACCAATTTCGCCAATCACTGTAAGTTCACCATTATTGTAATAAATAGTATAATAAATCCCCAATTTTATCAATCACCGCACATCGGACTCAGCCCTCATTCGCTTTCATCATACCCATCTATTCCGCAGGAAACAGATACCCCTAGCGTTTTAATGGTATCCCAAGGTTAAAATATATCTACACCCTAGCAGCTTTACTGCAAAAGGCTTAACAATATATTATAATGGTTGAAACCATGTAATGTTATTGAAAAGAGAAAAGTTTTCCTATTCAACAGTTGTTTTGTTGAATAATTAACTCAAATAATAAAAAATGTTAAACTTACATCATCTTCAAGAGTGGGTGGAAATTGGACGATGGGTTTCACTGCAAGATCGTTAATCGCTGTTGATCGTCTGAAACAGAGTAATTTGAATAATTTTTTAATGAATTATTCAAAAAATTCCATTATTGTAAAACTTTAATCTAAAATCCTTAAATCTAAAAACGGAAATTCTAGAAAATATAAGAAAGAATCATTTAATTTAGTTCACAATCCCGGGTAGAAATTATCGATATATAGCCCCTAGGTAGGAAACTATCGAGGTCCCAGGTTGAGTTGTAACGCTCAAAACGTCTAGCCCCTATATAGGCGGATTGCCTAGGCGCTACACAGTCGTCAGGCATTTTACCAAATTAATTCAGTGGATCTTTGGTAGGACCCTTAAATCATTTACTTTAATTGTATATTTCCTTCAGCTTACTGAAACCGTAAGGCGCGGTGTGTAAAATGTTAAGTGTCTGGAAGTGTCTTTTGAAATAAAATCTATTACATTGACTTAATAATGAGACTTGTCATCATAAAGTGATATTATCTGTCTTTGAGAAATAGTATTCATACAGATCTTTGGATGCACCTCCATCTATCCTTTTGTAATAGAACATAGATAATGATTGTGGCTCACAAAATTTAGGCAAGATATTGGAGTGTTCACTTTTCATATTATGAGATGATTTTTTGTCTAATTCGTTGAGTTCATAATTCGTATTTGGATTTTGATAATGGATTCGCCATTTTGAAATCGAAAAGTTTTACCTTAGATTTGAATTTTGCCACACTCAATATACAATATGTAGCGCAAAACTTATCCATATAGGTTTTGCCGATGATGACAACAAAACCAAGGCTCAACACAGTATTGGCATACGATCTTTGATAACCAACGCTAGACCTATTTTGAACCAGTATTGTTCTTTAAGACTGGTACGACATACGCTAGCAGCCAGTACTAGATATTTCTAAATTTCAACGTTAGCCGCATTCTTTTCGCTAATCTTTTTTACGTCTTATATGCGACGCTCACCCGACGTTAGTCCATTGTTATTGCCAGTACTAGTGTACAGACCTCAGCATACCGCAGCAAAACAAATATCAGGTCTATGTTAAATTATCATTGTTTATCAACCCTTATATCATTTGAACATATATTTAAGAAAAGAATGTTCGCACAAGGTTGGCATACATTTACATTATTTCGTTATTATATATATAATATATTAACGAAATAATGTAAACGAAAGCAGTTCAACACATGGGTTTCATATTGTCGCGAACTCACGTTCAGTATAAGTGGTTATGTACATCGTGATTCATCTCCAATCAGCGATCGGCTTCGCAGTGTTCGAAGAGCTGCGAGTAATTACAATCGGAAATCTACTACATAACCTCAGTGCTAAAAAAATATTTTCCTATGCAATGTCGAGACAATATTACAGGAGAAGAGAGAAGAGAAGAGAAGAGAAGAGTTGACAAGAATAGCTCATGCATTTAGTGAAAGTGATAATGATTGTGTGGAAAAAAAATAAGAAGACAATAATGCAACTAAATTATCCCATTCTGATAATGAGGAGAATTTTTCGATCAACGGACATGTGGATATTAGTTAGGGTAGTAATCGTTCTACAGTAAATTCTAGCGAACTTCCAATTTTGATTCTTGAAGATGACGATGAATCTTTTATGGATGGTAATGAACAGCCAGACATTTTTCTACCTAATGATAGTGGAACCTCGGAAACTGTATCGTCTAATTGTGACATGAAAGAGAAGCTGTGTGAGTGGGCTATGAATAATGCAGAAACCTTAAGACTTACTGTATTATCTGAATTACTTGTGCTTTCGCGAAGTGGAATACGTTTCGTTGCTAAAAACCGGACAAGCTTTATTAGGAACCGTTCACTCAAGAAATGTGCAACATATGTTGATTAATCGAGATACTACGCACGAGTATCTTTATTTAGGAATTCAAGCGGGGTTTGGCGAAAAGAATTGGTTCATATATTTATACGAAAGATACTGTGATTTATAGTGGTGATTAAAAAGTCGAAATCTGCATCTGATTTCATGAGGGACTTTGTGGAAGAAGAAAGAGAATTTATGAAAAATGGGTTTCAAATAGACAACAGAAGATACGTATTCCAAATAAAAGCTATAGTGGGTTGCTCCCCTGCCCGAGTTTTCATTAAGAGTTGTACAAGCCGCAATGGTTTTTATGCATGTGAGAGATGCGAGACGAAAGGTGTAACTGTTAATAAAACAAGAGTGTACACAGAATTGGATTGTAAAAAACCAACAAGGAAATCATTTAAAATACAGTGGCAAGTAGAACACCACTTGTCTGATTGCATTTCACCATTATTAAATTCACCAAAATTCGACCCTATCAAATTCGGAGTCCTCGACTCCATACATCCAGGATACCCTGTATCCAGGGGTGCAACAGTTCTTATTAAAAAAGTGCTACAGGTATAGCTGAAGCCGTGAACGACATGAACGCAAGCAGAAAGCAACTCAAGAAGAGTCAGCGGCATATCGAGACGATGGAAGCCATCGCATTAGGCAAGGACTGTACTTGAAACCCTACAGGAAAGGACTAGGCCTTCATCTAAAGCCAAAAAACTTGATGTGCAACTACCACACCGAGCATTGACCGATGCGGATTTGCTCAAGTACGCCAAGATCATGAGGATTCCACATTTTCATGGAGTCTTTATGTGGAACGCTATGCCGATGGAAGGGCCGTACAAGTACGAATCGGCAATCATCAATTTCGACGACGAGGTGGATCCAGGAACACACTGGATCGCGTACAAGAAACTGAATGATCGAGTCGTTTATTGACAGTTTCGGTAATCTTCGACCACCGCTAGATCTTATCGGATAAGTCGGTGTTGCTAGTATAAAATACAATTACGAGCGATATCAGGAGTACGATGCTTTCGCATGCGGACACTTGTGTCTAAAGTTCCTGCCTGGACAGTTAAATTGTAAGAATAAGTATCGTCTACATAAACTTGCTACGTAATTTTATTAAGTCAGTTGAGCGTTTGGTATCATGGAAGATTCATTCACTTTAACTTTATCAGGCACCTCTTCCATACTCGACGCTCAATACTTTCCTCCTATCGAGCATTCCCCGTTTAAAAATTACGCTTTGGGACTCATCGAGTTGCTGACCTTCAACTCGATTCCTAACATGGATGCTAGTCACAATAAACTGTACGTGGGAGATGAAGTTATCGTTATACCTACTGGTAGCTTCGAGATAGAGGATATTGAGAACTATGTGCAGAGCGCGTTGACGGATAAGAGTATCGTCATTCACATTAAGCCTAACAATAACACGTTGTGCAGCGAAATGAAGTGCAACCGTGAATATCAACTTTCTACCCGATGATTCTATAGTTCGTTTGTTGGGCTTTACTCAACGCATTCTGAAAGCTAATAAATTACACACGTCCAACATACCAGTAGCCATTCTCAAGGTGAACGCTCTGCGAGTCGAATGCAACGATACGGCAGGCGCTGCATACCATATATGAATTCTTTCCGGTCGTACCACCCAGATACAAGACCATAGAGGTGCCATCGCACGTTATTTATCTATCTATTGCTACCAAGACGATAGATGACCTGCAGCTTCGAATAGTCGATCAGGACGGAGACTTGGTGAACTTTCAAGAAGTTATAATGATAAAACTACACGTTAAGTCTATGCGATAGTAGGAATCGTTTATAACAGAAAGATTGGCAGTGGCTATATCGGTAAACCGATATGCCAAAAGCTAATCAGTCGGCGACCGTTTCTCAAAGCGCTAACACGTCAAATGCGTTATTTCTAAGACATCTAGAACTCAAGGTCGCACCAATCGTAAGAGGAAAGTAAAACGTTCGTTCTACTGCATTCTTTTCGTCTGTTGCGTACCATGGAGGAGGAAACGTTGAACATTCAGACGCCTATCATTTTCGACGAGTCTATAACACACTGTGAAATGCACGCGCATCAGCCTTACGCTTCGTCAACGTTCAACAGTGATGAGATTCGAATCTCCATTCAACATCAAGACTTGTGCTTACTACCGAGCCGAAGTTCTTTGCACTTATATGAAAAGCTGGTCAAGGAAGATGGCTCTGCAGCGACTGCGAGCACGACTCTGGTCAACAACGCCATTTGTCATCTCTTCGAGGAGATTCGCTACGAAATGGATGCTATAGAGATCGATCGGAACAAGAACGTCGGTCTCACGAGTCTCAGGAAAAGTTACGTTTCCCTGACACCCGCCCAACGCTCGCTGATGGAAAACGTTGGTTGCCTGGACGTTAAAGAAAATCCGTACCGCTGAGTGTGATACTGGGTTTCGCCGAAGATTATCGTAAGATCGTCGTTAACGGTAAACACGAGTTGATTCTGACGAGAGCAAAGAGTGACGCCAGTGCAATTTTCCAAACTGCTCCGGAAGAATGCAAAGTCATAATTCAAAAATTGTAATGGTTGATGTCATACGTAAAGGTCTCGGATCGACGAAAGATAGAATTGTTGAGATTTATCGAAAAGGATGCACCCATCACCATGAGTTTCCGTACCTGGGTACTGTACGAGTATCCTCTACTCCTCACCACTTCGAAACACGTGTGGACCGTCAAAACGTCCATTCAATTGGAAAAATGTCGATACGTGATATTAGGATTCCAATCCGGCAGAAGGAATAAGAAAGATAAAAACGCGAGTCACTTTGACCACAGCAACGTCAGAGATGTTAAGCTCTTCTTGAACTCGCCTACCCCTATAGAAATATAAACCTCGACATCGATCATAATCGGTTAGCTGTGCTGTACGAGATGTACACAAACTTTCAAGCTACGTACTACGGCAAGGATCCTCAACCCCTGCTAAAGAAGAATGAATTTTTGGAATATGCTCCACTAATCTTCATCGATTGCTCGAAACATAACGAATTCCTCAAATTTGGACCAGTCGACGTTCTTCTTGAATTTGAGGTTGAAGACAACTTTCCTGCGGAAACATCAGCGTAGTATCGTAGAATACAACCCGATCAGTGGTGGGGTAAAAAAATTGGTATAAAGAGGCTGCGATTGTCTCTCCCTGCACACTTCATCACAATGGAATTCATCGTGAACGTACAAGGTTTCAAGAAATCCTCGAACGAGTTTGTGTTGCAGGTGTTATCTGTGACTGGAGTCGGCAGCAATTTCTCCGAGCTGGCAAAGTTCCTGTTTCCCCGCCAAGTACAAGAGCATGAATTTGTGGTTGGAACGCAATTTTCACGTAATATCCTGGAACTCGGGGGACGTACCTTACGATCACGTTAAGTGATTAAATTCTACGAGTCATTCTGCAAGATGCCTCTAGGGTCTATGTAAAAGGACTGGACAAGAAGATCTGGTTGGGGACCTTCATAGGGCAATCCGAACGCATCGTGGATCTCGCAGATCTGGGTTGTCCTTCGCTGCAAAACTTGCGCAAAAACTCACTCCCCCCCATTTTCAATGTTCGATAGAAAACGTTAAATTGTTAAGGAATTGGATATTGGAGTGAAGAATGTATTTTTTTTTTGACAACGAATAAAGAGACAAAGATATAATAAGTTCTATAACTTATTATATCTTTATTATAACTAATTTATTTAACACGCATACATAGTGGTATTAAGAGCATGCGTATAAACGTGTACAAACATTGAAAATTAATTTGATTGCATTGCCCACCGAGGTATCGCATAAGAAGTCGATTCTCGTCAGCAGCACACACCATGTTTTGAAGCAGATCGTTGTCATCTTTTAGGACTTTCGACATCATCGCTTGTAGAAACGCCGAGAAGCTGTTTTCGATGTCCACGATTAATCTTATTCCGTATTTTGTTTGAATCTTTCGTATGCTGCTAATCTTGTATTCCTTTTGAGCCTCCAGCTCGGCCAACTTTTTCGTTGGAAGAAATTCATCCAATCGACCCATTTTATTAATTTTCGAGAAGTCCATTTTTCTTAGTAAATTTTTTATCTTCTTTATGAGATTATCGAGTATCTCTTCGCTCGAATCAAACGCTCCACTTCCTCCAAGTTGAGTGACATCACCTGCTTTCACCGACAGTAATAATAATGCACTTGAAGGATCGATTGACAATGATCGCTACGCATCATCGAGGGGCTTTTTATACGAAGGTTTCAAGGTTTTCCCGGAATTGTTTTGCTTCGGTTCGATGGATAAGAGCTACCAGGACTGCGCACTTATTTTCTTCGAGTATCCGATATTTCCGATGTGCGAGAATAACTCTACATCAAAAAGTTTCCGACGCGCTTTCGGAAATGCACAAAGGGGTCGCTTATCTTCTGCGAGTAATTTGATACCCTGAATAACAGGGATATCGTAAATCATCCTCAAGATCAAAACAGTGTCTGGCTGAGGCCTGCAGTCTGCATGGGGGTGCGGGGAGGGAGTCATCCAAACCCACACGGACCTGCACGAGAGGCTCGCAAATTTCCTGAAATCGAATGTTCAACGAAAAACTGTTGAATTTCCTGAAATCGCGGCTTCATTCTCGATGTGCAATTCTGCGAGACAACCTGCAAGATCAAATCGGCTGCCCGCCAAAGACTGCCATCCTAGAAGGTTCTAGAAGCTTCTATGAAGTTGAACGGCAAGGGGCTGCCTCAAAACGTCGTGCGAGTGAGCCACCGGCTCTGGAAGCGATCCTTCCCAATTTAGCACGGACACGAACCGTCGAAGGTTCTAGAATGTTCTAGTAGGCTCTCGAACGTGCGGGATTCCTGGTATCGGGGATAAAATTCTTGGGATCCTACGTAAAATTCCTGCAATCAGCCATCCTCGTGATGTCACTCCTCGAAATCAGGAGGGTCCATGACGTCGATTTAGCACGGACGCGAACCCTCGAAGGCTCTCGAAGTGTCGGTAAATGTCGGTGCAGAAATCTCTATCCAGAACCAGCCAACTTATACCACTCTGCTCTATACCATGAAGAAAAGTGGAACGGCACTGAGCGTTGGACATTATGCTCGAACCCTCAAATGTACCCCCCCAACTACTCACCCATCACTTCCCCTTTTCTCCTAACGCTCCGTAACATCCTAATTCTCATTTACCCCCGACGGCAGCTACCGAAACAAAAGAAGTTTCACTTCAAAAACGAAGGGTGTAGAAACAACGCCTTCAAGTGACTAAAAACAGTCTTTCATACCGCAAAAGGCAACCGCTCGCTTACGGAGCCTATGAGTATGAAGGCCCTGCGTTCTACATCTACTGCACAGCTACCCGCTCCATCACGGCCACCATTACTGATGATGCAGACAGTATACAACTTAAACAATCAGAAGCATGTCGCCCTGGGGTTGGACATTCACAACGGATCTTTCTTTGCGAACGTTTCGAAAATATCGTCAAACCCTTTATAGACATTACTACTCCTATTATAAAAAATATGAATGAATGGCCGAAAATACCCCTCGCAAATTGCAATGTTGTACATTATGTGAGTTTATGTAGCGACCATGCAATAAAAATAAGATCAGGAAAAAATACTATTGCTTTTAAACGTCACTGTTTCGAAAAACTTTTAAAACTTGAAACAGATGCTTTAACGCTTGCTGAAAATAATTATACTGATGTGGTTCATACCCGTAACAGCTTCCTTAATGAGATTATAGACGCATTTAAAAGCCAAAAATTTCTAATATCACACCTACTGAAATAGCTGACCTTCCAGTACACATTGTATTATATATTCTATCATCTCTGTACCGAATTACTAACATTAGCTATATATGAAATAGAAAATAGCGCACTCGATCGCTTCGATTGTAGCTTTACATGGTCCGGCTGCATGTCTTATTGTTAAATTAAATATATATTATAACAAAAGTGTTACTGCAAACTCCTCCCCGCAACCCTGGCTTGAAGGGACCACTCGCCTCGGGTCTAATTATTGCGTCATAGTCTATTTATTGTTATTTTATTGTTCAAGGACCATTACAAGTAGTGCAAGACCCCTACCCTCCTCCCCTCCATCCCTTCTACCCATCCCCTGGGGCACTGGCTCGGAGACCTGCAAGGACTATCTTAGTGAAGCATCAGCGAAGACCAGCACCATGAGTTTGAGAGTGAGAGAGTGGCTACGTTACCCAGCAGCAGCCAGCCACCCAGCCGATGCATTCCACGGGTGCAGTCCCGCCACACGGGTAGTTACGAGGCCCGTGTGACAGCGGTGGAGCCCCCTCTCTCCAGACCGTGGACGCGCCCGGGTGGGGATTTGACAGACTCTGGAGACCGCCATCTTGCGCGGCGCGCCGGCGAGGACACTACCGTACCACCATCACGCGAGGCCTTGGAGACCCGCCAGTGCCGTGCCAAACAGAAAGATCAGAGCCCTGCCATGCCCGACCTGCGGACCATTGCCGAAGCGCGTAGCCCTCTCAGTTCAGCCGCCAATTCCCGAGGCCCTGGAGGCCCCCCAGGGGAAACAACATCGAGGACCGGAAACGAAGACGGGTCTACGATTTTGACTTCGAGCCTAGTGCTATCTTTCTCTTGCGCGCGAGTTCAAAGGTTTGAATGAGCGAGTGAATGCAAGTTATACTTCGATATTATAGTGCGGGCACCGTTTGAATGAGTACTTTTGCGGTTTGATTAATTTTTTTTTTTTGCCCTGTTTCCTTGCCCCCTTTCTGCCCTCATTCTAAGTCGTCCCTTCTTCATTATCAAGAGCCGCCCCACGCGGATCGGCATTTCATTACTCTCTGCTTTTAAATTTCAGACCGTCTTTCTGCCGCAAGCACGAAGCCGAGTGGTGTGCGTATTGCATTGCGTTCTAATTATAGTACCTTGCACCCTTATTTTCCAAAAACCCTTTACCCTCTTGTCCCCCTTCACATTTTGAATTATTCTCGAACCAAGCTAATCGACAAGAAGCTGTTGCGATCAGGAACCTTCCTTCCTGAGACCATCCCCCCCCCCCCCCCCCCGCTAGCCGTGCCATTTCGAGTTGAGTTAACATTGCGAGGATCTTCCGAGATCACTCGCTGATGCTACATCGTCACCGTAGCTGGCGCCCAGATCGGTTTGCTATAGATGATCTTGCGACTGACCCCCATCCTAGACCGTTAAACCCAGGGCGAGGTCACAATATATATATAAAAACTTGTATTAGGAGTAAATGAGAATAGTTTGTATAGCATAAATTATCGACTTTATTCCATTATCTTTATTTTTCAAAGTATTTAACTCCCCAAGGGGAGTTGTTTGCGGCCGGGTTACAGAAATTTCTAGAAACCAATTATAATATAAAGGGTTATTGTATTTTTTACGTCTTAAACTGAAAACCATGTGGGTAAAAACTTACCGCTCGTAAATTATAAAGATGAAAGACGTTTGCGACTCCCAGTTCAGAAGCTCCTAACGTGGGTATATAACATTGCAATGGACTTATAATCTTCACACCTGGAAACACATCCGGACGACAAATTGATATATACCCTGCTTTGCAAACGTCCCTTCCTTTAGAATAACGAAAAATTGTTTCGTCTTTGAGATTAGAATCGAAAAATTATCTCCATAATCCTCACACCTGGTAAAATACTCTGCTGACAAAATGCAATATAGACAACTACAAATATCCCATTTTTAGGCTATCGAAATTTTCCAGGCCTCGAAGTTTGAAACGATGGATTATCTCCGTAATGCTCACACCTAGGAAAACATCCTGCCCACAGGCTGTGATATGCAACACTTAGCAAATATTGTTTCTTTTAGAGTGCCGAAAAATGTCTGGCTCTCAAAACTCTCCCCTCCTTTCCAGCCTTTGAAACTCTTCCCTTCTTTTCAGCCTTCCAAACTCTCCCCCATACGACTTAGGCCACGCCCAGTGTCTCGCCATATAGGTACTATTACTACTAACCGGTAACACAACTATTGAAAATATCCTCCACGGCCACTTCCCCTGGGCATGGGCAAAAACAGGGTCCAACATTCGCAACTCTGAGGTCCTCCGCTGCCGTTAACCATTTCAAAACCTTATCACCGCCCGCTCTACGGTCCACTACCTCTCTAAGGTGAAGCACCGGTAGCGCACTCGGACTTCTGCCGGTCCGTGAAGATGCCCCATCATGTATTCTCCTTTGCCGGGCAATTCGTTTCGTCGACATCTATCCCTCCACGGCAGATTCGAGCACCTCGACCTCAACTCAGCAAACCAGATCGTAGCAAGAACATGGGCGTAACCGTACAAATCTAGCCGAGAGCGTAATTTCTGATCAGGATGGCAATTCGAAGGGAACCAGAAAGCGAGAACAGCACCTGGAGCGATAGCTGGGGTCGTCTTGTGAACGTGAATTGAAAAATCACAGATCATCACAAAATCTTATCCCACTCTACATAGATCGCATCATCAGTGCGACACCGTCATTGCGGGTCCATTTAAATAAATGCATATAAAATTGTTCAAACTGTTTCGGAAGAATGCAAAGTCGTAATTCAACCTTATGATGTTTCTTCGTTATACATATTATATGAACCCTCTTGTATGATTCCTCTAGGGTCAGTGCAAAGGTCTTCGAAGTAAAAATATTAAAAGACGTACTCTACACCAACGAACAATCATACTCCATGTGTTGCCAACCCAATAAAATATATATGTTTCTTTCACATTCACTGATGTTGTGAATTTCTCTTACTTGTCTCGTGCCCGTGAGAATAACCGGCGATGGGTCGGTCAAAAGGGAGAAAGAAGGAAACGGGTAATATTTTGCTTTGTTCCTGCTTACCGGCACGGGCTCTGCTGAGAAAGACAAGTTTTCTCCCGTGGCAGTTAGAGAAAATACAGTGGCGGGCAAATACGTCGGGGATGGCCAAGTGAGTGAGTCGTGAGTGTGACGGAAGTGAAGTGTGGTGAGCGGTGTGCAAGTTTATGTGCCATGGGCGATGCCGAGAAGAGTCTCGATACAGCGGGACGTGAAAGCAACCAGGCACCTTTACACAGGGCTAAGGTGACCCGGACCGTCGCGTATAAGGTCCCTCGGGTAACACATACGGCATGCAGCGTATCGAGCAGAATAAGCCTGAGGTATTTTTCAGGTGTCTACGACATATTACGAAACGATCATAGTAAGACACGTGGTACGAACGACTACGGACAGTGACCTGATCGGTACGAACGGACCCTGACAATAATGTGTACAACCGCTACCGAGTCCCCGAAGTACAGGGCCGCGTTGAACCGGGAACCGTTGGGCACAGGGCTCGGCGGGCGGCTAAGCTCGACTCAGGTCATAGGGGGGCTTCGATCATTGTTTCCGATTCTGAGTACACTTGGGCCTCAGCTCCGCCCAATGCCAAAGACCACAACTATCTGTCAAGGTGAGTTTATTTGAATACAAGCTCCATTCCACCTTAGAGTAACCGGCCGTGCCCTGTCGGACAGGCGAAGGCTATGTTTTCAAGAACCTTGGGGCGCTGTTGTCGGATACACCATGTTTTCTTTAAACCTTTTTCATGTTATTTATCTTGCAGTCAGTTGGGTCTCCAATAATTTCTTCAGTGGAAGGAAATCATCTAAATGTCTAACTTTGTTAATTTTTTTAGAAATCCATTTCTCTCCTACTCTAAGTAAAGTATCTCTAAACTTCTCACGAGACTTTCACTACTCGAATTCAACGTTCAATATCTTCAATGTTCTTCAACAGTAAGTCTATTATCACCAGCCGAAGGCGAGCACTTTACTAATGAGAAATTGCATATAACTTTTCTCCTTCATAAAGGGGGAAAATGAATTCTTCTTTGTTTAAATTAAGACGTGGTGGACATCGGGCCGACAGAGAGTGTTGGTGAGGAGGAGGGGGGAGGGGGGGAATTTCCCGAAAAATGAGGAATTCTGTTCGGGAATCGATCCCGATACCTACGAACTGCCAAGTCAGGGCACTTACCAGTATGCCACCGAGCCCACTGTCCGTCCTGATAAATCCTGTTTATTTATCTGCCGGTTATTCCTTCTAAGTGCCCCCTCCAAGTGTTCTAATTAACTTACAGATAAATATCGTTTACAATTTTAGTTAATTAGAGCCATCACAGTCAGCTTAACAACCTGTCTTAAAATCTCAAATCAGAAGGCCTAACTTTTAGTATGTTGTGTTTGGGAAATGTATTCGTTATATATTAATGAGCGAAACAGCATTACTGACGAATAGATTTTCCCAACAATACATCTTGCTAAAAGTTACAAAAGACAAGAAATCGGTTCGTAAACTAAATTTAACACAATTGTATTTAAAATGACAAACTTACCGGAGAACGATAACTTTGAAACACGTGCCAGGCATACCCTTGATGAGCGCTGAGGCATTCAGGTGACACCTGCCTTGAAGTACAGTTCCATTTACCTGCAAGTACAAGCCAAATGATTTACCGCATTATGAAATAATATCTTAATATTAAAACATATGCACTATTTGAATTGTATGGAATACCAATTGCAATGAATGTGTGAAATTGAAATAGCGCTAATATGCCCGGGTATGCCCGATGTCACCCCGATCAGCGCTTGCTTACGTTTATGGATAGAATGTCTGCAGGAAAAATGGGAAACTTATTGAATATTATCCTTATCGGGATTGGATATGCTTTTCATTACGCGTGATAATACGAGAAAAATTAATTTTACTACATTATTAAACAATTTGTTTAACCAGTACGACACAGAATATGTATAAGAGTAGTATAATAGGCCCAGTTCTGGATAGAGATTCATGTTACTGACGCTTATCGACACTTTCGAAGGTTTGTGTCCGTGCTAAGTTGGCATCGTGAGCCCCACGATTTCCAGAAGTGAAGTTATGGAGACCCCCGATTATAGGAATTTGGGTGCCGCATTTTAATAATTTTGTGTCGGATTTCAAAAATTGTCACGTTCGATTTTAGGAAAAGTTTCTAGAACCTTCTAGAACATTCTGGAATCTTCAATGGTTTGTATCCGTGCTAAATCCTGCATGATCGTTCCTCGAGACGGCAGCCCTCTCGAGTGAAATTTCGTTGCAACCCCCTTCCACCCAATCTCAGAAAAACTTTTAGAATCTTCTAGAACCTCCCTCCCTCTCTGCACATCCCTTGAACCTTGAAACTGTACAGACTCCAGGCGACAGCTCTCAGTAAGACACTGTTTCGACTTTGAACGTTATCTCGCAGACTGGTGCGTCGAGTCGGTGGATCAAAGAGATGATAAAACGGGCCTTTTGCATATTGCCGAAATGTAAGCTTTTGTGCAATACTGGAATTTTGCAAGTTCGATTCGAAGAAGGGATTGCGTAGAGTCGTGTGTCAGCACGGTAGTCTTCAGGATCGGAAAATAAGTTGACCTTGCACGTTATCTCGCATACTAGGATGGACTCGATGGACTCCATCGAGTCTGTGGATCAAAGAGACGAGCGGTCGTTTTTACATTTCCGATGTGTCAAATTACTAGCAGGAGATAGTAATATTGCGCATTTCTAAAAGCACATTCGATTGGTGGGAGCTAAAGTCCACATACACGATCGTACACCGATGCCCAGGAATTTTTGCAGAGCCTTTGTTATTGTAGGGGTTAAATCACTCAAAGGAGATAAGCATGCGCAACATAATTTCGCAACCTTTAGAATGAAGAGCTTCTCGATGAAATTAGGATATAAACTGACCTAGAGGCACTCAGAATTTATTAAAATAGTACAGTGAAACTTCGATAACTCGAACTCCTATCAGTCAAAAACCTCTTTAAGATTACGAGTCTTCGAATTTTCTAATGTTTCACCTCTATAACTTGAAAATGCTGATAGGCCGAAACTGCGATAACTCGAAGCGTATTTCGTTTCCTTTGGGATTCAAGTTATCGAAGTTTCACCGTATATTTATGATAGTATATTTTCAACCAATCGTCCTACGGAAATGATATTATCTCATTGCTTGATTCGTTCGTCGACTTTCCATCGAATTCCCGGTGGAAAATACGTTTTCGGTAGAATTAATTTCAGTGTTTGTTCGACTAAGATTCTCACGCAGCAATACATTTCGGGATAAATCATCATCATCGAAAATGATGCAATTGTATTATTCGGATTCAGAGATCGGAACTGCGCACCCACTCGTGGTACCGATCTCTTCGAAACTGCTCCCTCTCTTTCATAGCCCGATCTCGTTCTGCTCCTTGCGATTGACCCATTTCTTAGGATAACTTTCACAGGTGCCTTCTCAACGACTATCATTTATGAACTAATTGCACAGTACAGAAGTGCTGCCAGATAGTAGGATTTGTCCCACATGTGGAATTTTTTTACGCATGCCCAGTTGATGATCCCATCACTGATATCTTACGCCAAGTACATATAGCATAGCAGCGGCGAGACGACCAGAGTTTTATACAGTAGTACATGCGCGTGAGCGACGATTTTGAAAAAAAAAGTTGTTTCCTCAAAATTAGTGCAAGTTTTGCAAAATCTAATGCACTATTTCTAGTCTAACGATAAATCTGTTTCATTTAAATCAAGGATCAAGTCAATTGGTCTACTCGTACATGCGATATCTGTAAAAGAAGATTTTAACTGCTCAGTTTTATTTCACTCGATTTTCACACCGCTCAATCCACACAACACGATCAAACGCATTTCATGTGGCAAGCTACCGTTCACACCAAATTTTCAGCCAACATAAGGCGACCTTCACAATAATATAGAATTATTTTAGCCTTTAGCTCGCACACCAAGCAGGACTGAAATTCATGTGCAGCGGATGCGTGCATGTGTATGTGTGCATGTCCTATGCTTGATGTAGTTCCCTGTGGTTTAGGTGTCGGACATGGAAGCCTAGAGTGTCCGGGTGTTCCTCGCAGTAGTTTCTTGTGACTTGGTATCGGACGTGGAATTCCAAGGTATCCAACGATGTAAAAAAACAAGTGTGTGAAGAAGTTTCAGGTACTTCGTTTACGAAAAAATTTCGAAATTAGTATTTGGTGCAAGTATGAATCCATGATAAATGTACCAGCTTGCCGAAAATCGTCCAAATTTACTTTCAGGCTATACGCACGCTAGAGTGACAATTTCAAAAAAGAGTAAGGGTTTAGGATGGACACGAACCGTCGAAAGTTGTAGAAAGTTCTAGAAGGTTTTAGAAGTTTCTAGATAATGCGTATTTTCTAGAATCGAACATAAAATTCCTGAAATTCAATGCAAAATTTCAAAGATCCGACCCCAAATTCCTAGAATTAGGGGGTCTTGATGACGTCACTTCTGGAAATCGTGAGGATCACGATGCTAACTTAGCACGGACACGAACCTTCGAAGGCTCTCGAAGTGTCGGTAAATGTCGGTAACGGGAATCTGCATCCAGAACCAATTTTTGTACAACGATCACCATATTCAATTCAGTGATTATTTCAGTATTTTATAATTGCTCTCTATTTATCCTTATGTTCAAATGATAATTTTATTTTTAAACATCGTCCTCAACAAAGTTCCAAATACCCCTAAAGCTTATAATTTCCAACTTCACATTAACCGTCGGTAACTATTCCACCTTTATCTACAATTCACATGACTCTTAACGTCTTAAGACGCAAGTAACAGGCCGATACCGGGTAAAAGTCCGAAAGATTTGACCCTGAATAGGCCACTGAACAATCAGTAGAGTATAATCGATCGGTCTTTCATTCCCTACTTTATCGGTAGTATGCCATCACCAGTCGGACGTTACATCAGCATTATTACTTGTATTAAAACAACGGATGGCGGATAAACTCAAGTCGTCGTCGGCAGATAAAACAGTCACAGCAAATAACAGTGAGTCCGGCATTGCACATTTTTTTGCAATCAACTCTGTAAATCCACATGCAAGTCATTCTAGTCGATCAGACTTATTATACTATGCTGCTGTTGACGGTCTTAATTAAATACAATGTTTTGATTCTGACTGATTATTAATATTTCTAATATCTTAAAATTTGATTTTCATCTCTTTTATAGAAAACTAGGTTAGGATGGAGTCGTGTCGGCAGCCTCCGACAACCGGAATTTAAATAAAGAGTTAACTCGGAAAAATTCTATCGTCGTGCTGATCAGCAGTTTTCCACTAGGGAACTCATGATCACAGATTGACGTTGCCCTATCAAAAAGAACGCACTATCTCGGAGAAGTAAGAAAGAAAATTCATAGAGTAGTTAGTTGTGCAAAATTTATATGAAGACTTAGGATGGCGTGTATAGTGGAAGCGGCACAATGATCCGAATTGTCAAAGTGACGTCCCGACTAAGTGCTGAAAGTGATTTTACCTAGCAGAGGAGGCGGTTTGCTTCTTGCGCGAGACGGTTTGCTCGATTGACGAATGTTAGAAATATCTTCACAAATTGTGGCCAAGCGGGACGGTGTGCCGACGTGCCCGAGACGATTTGCTCGTTTCTTTGCTAATGAGATGTCCTAGCTAACGCAAGTGGCTGCAAGCTCGAGCTAGAATTTGTCGCCATTTATATACCCTCAGATTCGGGTTCGCGGGATTTATCATGGCAATTCGAATATCGCTCGATGTATTGGTTACAATATTGGTAGCCCTCCAATTATTTTCAAATTCCTTTAATTTACTATTTTCATCATACATCGTTTGATTCGCGTAAAGACTAGTTTCAGTTACGAGGATTTTCCAAAAGTCTTCCATTACTATTTTTTTACCATTTATGAAACTGTCGTATTCTGCCCTAGTGGTATATTTATTCCAGAAATTCTTGCATACATTCAAACTCCGGGCACTGTTATCAGCTAAGCTTCAAGTACTGTTACAACAGCACTTCCTCACCAGGGCCGGCTTTGGCTAGAGAAGCCCATTCACGACTCTTTTTAAATTAACACGCAGTACGTGTTTGTTTCCCATGTAAATTAATTTTACGTGCACGATTATTCGGATATCATAGATTACATGAAGTTACAACGCGACGTTGGGCTTGATAGCAGATATTTAAAAAGCAAGTTAAAAAGTGACACTGCGTGATTGTCGATGGATTTTTGGTAAGCATCAAATAAAAATTTGTTTTTACTGTGTAGGATTTTGTCTGTTATATAAAAAGGTGAGTATCTTGTATTTATTATTATGTATATTAATAAATAGAATTATTTTTACATCTAAACTATTTCTACATTTGGAATGAAGGTATATAGATATATGTCTGGTAGATGTTAAAATTTACTTGCTATAATATATAAAATTATATTTTAACGTTGAGGGTTCTCGTCTGTTTTTCAATATCCATTTCTACGGCACTGATACTAGACTCTTACTAGTCAAAGGCGTAGAGTCGATGGCGTAACAATGCCTGAAGTGCCCGGTCCCAACCTGTATCAGTGTCCGGCGTTTGACTGTACTGCCAAGTTTTGTTATCATTTTCTGTGTCCTTCCATATCCATGCTTCGAATATAGAATTAATTTCATAATCCTCGTTGCCACTGTTTTCATCGTCATCAGATATGATTCTACGCTACTTCCAAAGTGGGAAAACAATGTCAGTGAAATCGCTATCACTTTCTTCGTTATCTCTTTCGATTTGTTGTTTTCTTTTTGTACGTGTCGGAATGATATCATTAAGTTCACTATGGCTTTTCATTTAAAAATATGGATTGAAATTAATAAAATGAAATAAATTTATTATTCGGTTTGCGTGGATTATAATAAAATATATTGTGACATTCCATCCCTATACCCTTAATCCTCTATCCTTTTTCTTTCCCAATCATCTATTCTCTATGATGAATAAGTCAAGAGCCTCACATAAAAGGTGCATAGTGCACCGTAAATGTGCATAATTTTATCTGACAATGAGAGAATTCCTCAAATCCTAAAATTCTTCAAAACTCCTATCGACCTTTCATAGCGACGCCGATGAAGAAAAAGGAAATAGGACCTTCAAATCCCTAATATTATATAAATCCCTTGAAATTAGTCATAGCGACAATCGTGAGGATAGAATATTAGAAATTATTACATTTAATATTCCAAGAATACAAAGCCAGTCGTAGCGACTGGAATCAAACAGACGAGTACCGAAGCGATATCAATCGGCACGCGCCAATCACAATGGAAAAACCAGAAAACCGGTACTGGAAATAACTGCTGATCCTATTAATTCAAATCAAAATATTAAATCTAATCTGACCTTAATAAATCGGGATCACAAAAATCGTTAACCCCACTAAAACAAACGGATTCCTCCCGAGGATATAAGCAACAGCTTCCTCAGCAGGAATTCATTCGATCCATTCATTTCTTTCGACCAAGATAATATATCAAGATTATTTTTATTTTTTTAAAATCAGTTTCCCATAAAGGCGCTTGTCCAAAACACAAACCTCCCGAAACATATCGCGATCCCGATTCCTCAAAAATCGCGAAACGTCTCAATATATTAATGACTTTATGAAAGAAATTGCTTGCTTAATCCAAAACGTAGGGCTCCGATTGATCTTAGTCGATGTGCCACACGTGTTATTTTTTTACTCAAAATTGCTGTTTGGGCGAAAAAAAATATGAAACAAAACAATTCATGCGCGCGATCAGGCGATAATTTATACATATCCAAAGGCAGAGTAAACCACTATAGTGGCGTATCGTTCAATAAGATGATATACGCGAAAGCCACTATAGTTGCGTTCAGTAGCTAATTGTAAGAGGTTTAATAAAAAATAAATCTGAATCTCTTCGAGGAAACGATACTACAACAACAATTTAGAGTCTAAAGCGACAATTTCCAGCTCTACCGTAAAACTTATGAGTTCGTCTAAATTCAAATATTTAAATATTTAAGTATTCAAATCAATTCTAAATCAATGAATTTAATAACAGTATACCTGATGATTCTATTCTCCGAGTTTTACGAACATCATTACTTACTATCATTTACCAACCCTATCACAACCTCATCCGGACTGAGGGTCCATATGTACATCATCACTGAATCAACACTGCATCTTCACAATTCATTAAAACAATATTGGAAAATACTGGGGTAAGCCTATAAATCCAATTGCAAATACTAAAATACGCTCGGCGTCATTAATGCCTGCACTTACCGACTGAGTTTGCCTATTTAAATTACATGAGCGGGACAGAGACAAAAATAGGCTTAGGGACCCAGACATTAATGACGCTGTGACTGTATATACTAAACATTATGTAAAATTGATCCATGTATTCCTCATGTTCTTAGGTTTATCATGGTTTACTTTAAATTGACATTTGAGTTTTCGGCAAATTATTTAGAGGTTAAGTTAACCTTAATTTTATTTATAATATTCTTATTCCAATTCTTAAAATTGTCTACTGTTCATTAGTCTTTTAATTGCAAGGTGAATTCATAATCTGATTCCTATTTTACTCATTACCCTATGAAGGTAACATTGTTTAAGATCAATTTTATTATTCTGCCAGTAAAGATCCAGATCTGTCGACTTCCGTTATAATTTCAATTATTCAGCAGCCACATTTCAGAATATAATTATTGCCATACTCAATGCAATGCTTATAATTGTATTTTACAATTAGTCTTAGTTATTCCTTATTGTGGATCACTAAATTTTCATTAGTGAACTTAAAAGTGTAACGTCATCCACGACATAGATGCAAAGTCCTTAATTCTTGAATTCATGTCATTCGTCAGTTAGCCGTTCAACTATTATCTATGACGTTATCTATCGTTTAACCCTTTTGGGTCTAAGTAGTAGGCTCATCCCAGATAAAATTTGGAAAGGTTTAACCCTAAAGAGGCCTACTAAAACTTGATATGGTGGATTTACTCGGTTTCTCATTTCTTACTGTGTCGAAAGTGTAGAATCGTCATTCTGACGTTACAGTACATATAGATAATAAAGGTGAACTGTGAGATACATATAGTATTATGAATATCAAATATAAAACGTATAAGTTAGAACACCAACCTCCAATATTTCGTCACCAATGTGAAGGCCACCTGTTTTATGCGCCACTCCCTTAGGATTAAGGCCACAGACGAAAACAGCCATTCTATTCCTGTCTTTGTGGCCGGCTAAAGAAATACCCAAGCCCCTTCTATCCTTTTCCAACTTGACCATAAGGACAGTGTGTCCTAGATTATCGTACCTCTTCTTTATTTTTCCTGCAAATTAAAATTAATATATAAACATTTAGTTAAATTAGTTTACTTATTTTCTGGGATATACAAGCATTGTAACAAGTCATTAACCCCTTCAGCAGCAGCATTGACGCCATATGGCGAACATTGTTTACTTTTTCTCCAATTGGTATGGTTTTCACGAAATTTGGTACTTGCTAGTTTTCTAGTTCGCGAAATACGAAATAGAGGTAAAAATATCAAAATTCAAAATGGCAATTCATTAAATATATATGCGAATTTCTATAAAGCAAAAGTGGATTAGTTTTTTTTGTCGCTGAATATAGATTTTGAAATTTAAATTACATTCTAAAGAATTCTAATTTCCCGTAAGTAAGATTTTGTACTGGCTCTAGAACTTATGTGTGATTATGTTCTACAAATTTTCTTTTTCTAAATTAAAAAAAAAATTTTTTATCAACATATTGGACCCAGTTTTTTGAATTTTTATATTCTTACTTCAAATTCGTATGCAGCAAAATTGAGAACCCTTATGTACTGACTTTCATAAAAATTGAATAGCATTTTTATCTTGCCCTTTTCAACACAGTTCATGGGAATTTTTCTACCGCTCAAAGGGTTAACTTCGTTTCGAGAATCAGTGGGGATACTAGTATAGGTTTAATTGTGAAAATGTGACTAAGGTCGTATTATGAAAGTTGCTGCATATAGTACCAATATCTCATTACGGACGGAAGCAAGTAAATCATAAATGAAGATAAATGAGTAATCGATAAAGATTGTTAAAAGTTTTAACCTATCGGGATATCGAATCGTCACCAAAGCACTATAATTCACTGCAGTTGCATTTTTTCAAGAATTACAAGATGATTATTAGACTTTTCTGCAAAATTTTAGTTTTCATTGGCATAAAATAACCTGGATTGTAATATGTGTACCAACTAAATTTTATTTAACACAGAAGAGAACACACAGAGAATATTTTACTTTTATTGTGAACATACAGCGCTTCGTATAATTATACGATAATCATTTTTAATTTTCAACTGTTCCTGATATTCAAGGCGTACGTGACATGACTATAAGAAAATGGGACTGATTTTATTTAATTGCTTTATTGCGACACTTTTACAAATTAACTGCCATCCTTTTCAAAATAGTTATCCTCTGCTACTATATACTAAGTGATATGACATTGCCACTGCTGTAAGTATATTTGGAAGTCTTTCGTTAATCCCTTTAAAAGTTCTTCCATTTTTCTCTTCACCTCATCAACACTCAGGAAAAGGCTTCCTTTGAGCTTGATTTTTATTTTAGCGAACAAATAAAAGTTGCATAGTGCTAAGTTAAGTGAACAAGATGGATGTTGAAATATAGTTCCTTGCTTACCATCTAAAAACTGTGTAATCATAAGTGGTTTACGAACGTCCAGGTAGGAATAAACAAATGCACGAAGCCTGGATCATATTGATGCAGGCAAGCGATACGACCTCAGAATTATACAGGTTTTGAGACCTACTTCTCCAATTTGTCAGTCAACTCATCAAGAAAAATGTGATATCATAGATATAGCGATATTTATTCTCGTTCTTGAATTTGACAGCGAACTAAAGTCTTGTGTCGATGCTATTTTATTGAAATCTCGAGACTCAAGATTCTCACTTGTTTCTCGGACTTGTAATAGTTTCCCAATATCAACGTTAAATGAACTTCGAAATCCAATCACAAAACTAGAAACAAAAAATATTCAGAGTGGGTTGCCTGCACAAAAGTTGTAACAGCCGAGAATATGAAATCAAATTTTTCTTAAGGAGTTGATTATCAATATCGAGAAGTGAGTCTCGAAGCCGGTATATTCTTAGGTCATATCGCTCGCCAGCATCACTAACAGAGGAATAACTACTATAGTCGGTCCGCGACATCAGACTCCGAGTTTGACAGATGGAATATAACTTATATTCGATATTTTATTAGGTGCAGCCTAACTATGAAAATAAATATGTTGTCCCATCAAAGATATTCCACTGAACTTGAATTGAGTATACTGTAACGTGGCGTTACAAGCTGGAGGGGGTCTACCCTAGGAATGACCGAAAAATAAATAAGACTTATCAGGTCGGACAGTGGGTACAGCGGTAAGTGTTCCACTTGACAGTCCGAAGGTGTCGGGTTCGATTCTCGATCAGAACTCCTAAATTTTTCGGAAATTCCTAACCCTCTAACGCTCCCTGGTGGCTCGTAGATTAGAAATTAATTGTAGCGGGTGGATCCGGGCAATAATATATATAATAATATTTACACTAATTATAACGATTCGGAATGTATATACTTCTTTTTTTTTCGTTAAGTAATTTTGGACTTTAATATCGCAGCTCGAGTATAATTTTGGAGATTCTCGCTCATTCTCGCTTTTAAGTTTGAGACAGTGCTATTCAAGATGACGATTTAACATCACGTCAAATGATCGAGACGAGTTTCTTAAAAACAATAACATGTGCATTTAAAACGAGCAAGACAGTCAGAATTCCCGTCTCAAGTTGCATCACTACTGGACCAAGCTTGGGCCATTTCTAACGAGGCTTGTATCAAGTTTGGCATCCAGACTTGGCGCAGGCCTGAATGAAGCTTGCGATAATATCCTCGGATCAAAATTGACGGACAAGCCTGAGCCAAGCTTCGCCGTCCAAAGTATTTATTATAGGAAACTATTATTTAAGAAAATATTTTCACCAATTTAACTGCATTACGTTAAAGTTACGGATTTACTCAAATGGCACATCGTTTACGAAATTTAATTTTTCATTTTGGATGCAGCATTCAATCAAAAGACTCGGTCGGGTCTCGCGCCAAGTACAAGCAACCAGCTGTACAGTTGTGGCAAGGAATGGTCGGAAACCCCATCAGCGCTCGTGTCTCTCCCTTACCCCCACTCTTTCAGTTAACCACAAGAAGTAGGGGATTATGGGCGTGACTATAAAGTAGTGTGGATTCCTACTATTGAATTCTCCCTCGACCTAGTCGGTCAAAATGCCACGTGAAAAACATATATACAGATTATACGTAGCTTTTTACTTATCGGTTGTTACCCCATGCAAGTCGGACTTGCTAGCATCTAACGCGGTTATTTAAACTGTCACGTGTCGCTCTGTTCTCTGCGTCTATCCTTTAGTAATTTGTAATGTTACAGGTGAAATGGAATATTGCTTTTAAATGTCAGTTAGCCAATTCTGAATAAAAGCATTTTGAGGCCCACAACAAAGTAGCGACGATTTCTATGTTCTTAAATATTTACAGAAAGGAAATGTATTTAACACATTGCACATTGCTGCGTTCGTAAAATGGTTGTTTTATCAAATATCTTATGTACCACTATATATGAGAAAAAATTATTGATACATTCATTACAGGAATTGAGGGTTCTAAATCGATTACCACCAAGATCAATACGATATGTATACGAAATCAGGGCGTATTGATTGATGACGAGCGAGATGATTTTATTTCAGTTCCTTCGTTGTCGTCGTCTTCGCACATCAATCTACTTTTTTACATAACAGTTGGCGCTGATTAAAACACGCGGTTGAGTCTTCAAACCTTGTGAGAGCAACACTAGTGTCATATTGCCGACTCGTTCACTCTAGTGCTCTGTGAAAAGGACGCAACGAGCGACGCTTTGGCGTTTCGCTCGCACCACAGTATCCTCTCTGTTACTCGCACGGTCTGAGGTATGTAAACAATCCTACCCACGCTCCTGTCTTACCACACGGCATTTACAAAAAATTTGTATACTTTTACAAAATATTTTGAATCACACAACAAGAAAATTCGAAGAAGACAAAAAGCAACCAAAACGTAAACAAATAAATTTCAACGTGCAAAGAATGTCATACATTTTTAGTAAACACCTAACATAGGTATTCTTCTGACCAGTTATCTACTATTAATATCGAATGTTGTGCATGAATTCAATTACATAATTAAACAATTGCAGACTGAAATAGGGTGAATTCAAATGTGTGAATGGCGACGTTTGATGCCGAGTGCCTAAAGCCAGTGGCGTCATAATCCAGGAGGAATGGCACGATCAATAATAAAAAAATTAATTGACATTGACAAATTATTGAAAATGTTCATTCGTCAAAATATTAATAAATTAATAACAAACAGAGGCCGATTTATTAATAGCTCTTCAACATTGACGAAGAAAATGGCCAACGAGTCACTAGGTGACTAACATCATCAAAATAAATACGGTCGCTTCAATCATATGTTTGTAAAAAATATTGTATGAACAATAGAATAATTCGTCCGAATTCAATCCTCACTTTCACGATGACCTTCCCAGCGTTTGCTAATATAGTGAAATAATAAAAATACTTTCAATTTGGTGCTGTTGACAACACAAGGTATATTGCAGAAAGTGTGAGCTGGAACGTGGCGTACGCGGGGCGGCCAGTTCCATAATAACTATAGGGAGATGGAGAGCCGCGTGGCCGACGAGACCCGTCGATAGAATGCGCAAAAGGACCAAGTTTTGTGGCAAGGAGAAGCCGGGAAGTAGTACTGGCCGTGCTATCCCGGGATCGGATGGATTCGGGAGAGATCGGCGCCGCCCGAAGACAGTGAGTACTGTCACGCCACAAGAACGGTCGTCGAGGGGCGAGTGCGGAACGGAGAAGGAACACCGGGCCGAGACGGGGACGACGCAGGGAATTTGAGCGATCTCGGGGCCCTTCGACGATCCTCAGACCGGGGGGGCCAAAAAGGGGAAACTTAGTTTTCAACCATTAACCAGAAAGTTTCGGAGCTTTTTCTTTTTTTTGGCAACCTACAATCTTGGACTGGACTTTCTTTCTTTTAGACTCGGTTATTCTTTGGGGCGCTAACGATCACTTCCGACATTCTCTGTATAAAAGACGATGATGCACACTCTAAAACAATGATTGATGTATTTTCTTTAATAGTTTACTCGCCGTAATCCACGACGATTTGACGCGACGCGTCGATCCCTAGAACGATATCGTATTCTACGTAGACAATACAATTCACAGTGGAACTTCAATTCATACACTACTGTGTTGGGTCAAGTTCTATTATAATACGTTTTGCTATTGACCGAAAGATCAGGTGTAAGATCGAAGACAAAGAGACAGTAACTGTTTGCGTAAGCACTCCGCGATAGAGAATTACCCTCGTAGAGAAAGTATATACCCGTATCACTGAAGAAAGTATGATCTCCTAAAAAACACTTTCGTGTAAAAAAAAATTGCAAAGTACAGAATGGCTTTGAATTTCCCACCTTGAAAAGAAATACGTATATTTATACATATAACATATTATTGCTCTACTAACAAAAAATATTGAAATCATATTATAATGCCAAGTACATAAGTCACTACATGTCTGCGTACCATATGATCTAGCACTAGATCATCTTTTTAATTGTGTTTTCAACATTTCCTATAACGTCTTCGCTACAGTTTTGTATTACTATTGCTTCTTATATTTAATTATCGTTTAATGGTTCTTTAATAATTAATAAAACGTTGGGAAATTCCTTATCGAGTACTACTTGGCGGGTCCGTGTTCAAAATTTCACAATACTTTGAGCAGATTAATAATATTCTAAGACTTTATGTTGTTAATAGGTTTTTATCTTATTAAGTAAATACGAATGCTCTATTTTGAAAGTAGTCGTTGGGTTTGAGTCATAGATTAATAATGAATACACATTTATTTCAAGTAAAGCACGGACCCGCCAAGTGAAAACACTGAAATTGTTAAAACACAATTAAAAAGATGAGCTAGTGCTAGGTCATATAGTACGCAGACATGTAATGACTTATGTACTTGGCATTATAATATGATTTCAATATTTTTTGTTAGTAGAGCAATAATATGTTATATATATAAATATACGTATTTCTTTTCAAGGTGGGAAATTCATAGCCATCCTGTACTTGGCGATTTTTTTTTACACTAAACTGTTTTTTAGGAGATATCACAAGTTTTTGTCCTTTAATAAGTTATGTTAGAGAAATTTTAAAAACATGAAATCTGCATTGACAGCGAAATGATTATTTATTCGTTACAATGTAATGATGAATCCGGAGTTCATTCTTGAGGAAATGATATAAATGTTCAAATTTTCTTCAAATGTTTGCCTCCATGGAAGAAGTACTAGTATTTAAATGTCATCTGGAGAAATAACATGAATCATTTAGATTTTATAGACGATAAAAGTTGAAAATAGTCATGAAATTATATATACAAGATGTCCCAGGAAACTGTTAATGAATGTATTCATCATGCCTGTAATTTATCCCCTAACAAAATCTACCATTTGTGATGATATTTTGCCAAAGAGAACCACAGGTAACTAATGATAATTGAATGAGATTCCAATGATTAGTATTGATTACCATTAGCAAAATGCTACTGTTTATGATAGATTTGGTTAAGGGATACTTATCCCTAAGACAGTTATTGTATTATTATTTATCTTATTTTAATTGCCTCGATGAATCATGAAGTTATTCTTGAGGAAATATATATATTAAAATGTTTTCCATAATATTGCATCTGCGAATCGAAGAAGTCCAGCATTTAAAATAAAATGTCACCTGAAAGAATAATAACATGAATCATTTATGTTTCATCGATGATGCTGTTTCATAATAGTTATGGGACTATGTATAGGACATCCCATGAAACCATTAACAAATTTATTTATGGGGACTGTCATTTATGACAAACGCTGTGTATACACATGCAAGCAATAAGTTACTAAAAAAATTGAGATCTAGAAAGTATAAGATATTTAATTATAATACTTAGTTATATTAGTATATTACTTATTTACAACTGGAAATTGCGTATTGCACTGGTCTTTCATATATGTATAACAGGGTTTAAAAGATCCTGTTAATTGTCCTGTAAACATATATAGTATTATTAGTACACTCTTTCAGTTAGTGATATCAAATGTTAAAAGTATAAAAATATTTATTGAACAAGGAAATATATTTGAGGCTTAATCAAAATTCTATGTCATATGACTAATCTAAGTTTCAGTTTTAATCAGGTTAAATACAATAACACTTATAATACTTAAGATAATTTCTTACCTGGTTTAATGTATAACAGCACAGATTTATTTCATACTACAAGGTGACATAGTATAGGAAAATTCACGTTCTTGAAGGCAAAGACTTTTACACTAACCTTTTCTTATAGTACACCATTGACTGTCTCATTTGCATAGCATCTTGCATCAGTAAAACCATAAATAATGGGTTTCTTCTTCAACTCGTTCAAATACTACCTTCAACATTATTTCGAATATTCCCAACCAGGAAAGATAATTATGAGTTCGATTTCTAATAGACTACACTGTATATACTCTATCACTGAAAGACGTCAAACTATATTTTTCCATATGCGAGTGCCTTCGAGAAAGATAGGTCCAGCGCCATCCGTCGTGTGAAAAAGTAAATGGACGTGCGAAGACGACGACGACGACGACAACGGAACTGAAATAAAATCATCTCGCTCGCCATCTTAATACACCCTGATCTCGTACACCAATCTTATTGATCTTGGTGGCAATCGATTCAGAACCCTTAATTCCTAAAATAAACTTTTTCTCATATATAGCGATTCATAAGATATTTCATTCCAAACACAGGTAAAAGTGTTGACTCGGGTAAAGAGACTCTGCGAGCCGTGCCCTGTACAGACGGTTGCCTGTACTCGGCGCGAGACTCGACCGAGTCTCTTGATCCGCAGCCGCATAAAGACCAGCTTTACCGAAATCCGTCTACAACGCGTTGGATGGTATTGAAACACCGTCGACGTAGAATGATAGAAAATTAATAATATAGTTTTTAAAATTAACTGGATTAAGCTGATAATTCCCGTTGAAGGCTTTGTTATCAAGAAACCCTATCATAATTCTCTTTGGTAATTACCTGAGAATCGCGTTGTCCATCGTACCACCGTGTGAACCAGCATGCATAGTCAGAGTCTTGATCTCCAAACGTGTAAGCGGATACTTTGCCGTTGTCTTAGATAACATTTTATAATGCACTAATAGAATACCAGGGTTTATTTTGGCGCGTCTACCGAGGAGCGTAGCCTCCGTTATATGTAAAGAACAGTTGTTACCAAGGTCCATAAAAGAAAAAGTATCTCTCGTACGGACAAGACATAAGCGAAGCTCGACACCATTTAGTAAAAATCTTTAATAGTTACAAACGTCGCAATGTAAATATCCAACTAGATCAATCGTATTATCTTTACCAATGAAAGCTTGCCTGTTGCGAGTCTAATATTTTTACCCTTACCCTTACCCTCAACGATAGCGATATGATCTTGAGGTTTTTGTATTTTAGGTACATGGAGGAAGGTCATAGGGATTTGTAATTCCACCAAACTAACACTCGATTCTACATGTAAATTTTGTTGATGCGGTAAATGCGTCGTAAAACTAGTAGTTTTATTTTCTAGGTAGTATAATATACTACTGTTACTGGGGAGCACGAGATAAAACTGATCTTTCATCGTACGTTCTTTAAATGATCTACCGGTATCCAGGAATTAAATTTTGCAGGATAACCAACCCAACTAATCAGTACTTTTTTTTTCTTTTCCGTGACCACTTCGTTTTATTAATCGATCGGCGACAAACGTATCCTTCACGAGATCCTTGCGAACTCGAACGAGCTACTCTGCATAAAAATACCATCAATGATTACCTTCACCAGCGAGGTATTCTTAAATATAGATAGGTGGTCGACGTGTCGTGCCAACACAGAAGATAAAGATTTCGCGAGTCCAATCACCCTGATAACCTTTTGCAAAAGGGTTTCTCGTGCTACGGATGCGCACCAAGTCACCGACAGCGTACTAGGAACACGCGTGCTCGTTGTATCGTAACGCTTAGAAAGATTCAAACGTCCCTTAGCAACGTTATACATAATTACGTGAACCGACTGATGTACACAAGACTGATGTAAAGTAGCGCCACACGCCGGTCTTATCGCGTAAAGGTTCAACCCAGGCCAATTTACTAAGTAATACATCAGTTATCACAAAAATATATGCATAACCAACATTATATTCCTTTAACGAGCAAAGATCCGCAACATCGGCTTCTCAAACGTCATCGATATTATTGACACTGTAAGACAGCCGTGGAAACGTGTAACGTATTCGTTTATGCAGCGTATACGTATCTTACCTTTCTAACCAGCGTATGACGAAATTACGCTTCACCCTATCCTTCGTTACTTGCTCGAGATTATAAATACCCGAGCACGAGGATGGTTCTACGCGAGTGTAATAAAGACGCCTTGAAGGTTATCATTACTCGATGTCTTTTGTTTCACATTAGCTTTAACCATATTATGGCCTTCTTGTTCTCAATGTTTTTAGAAAAAGTTGCAGCACTCGATCAACTACCTGACATGGTCCTCGTACTTTTTTTACGATCTTTTTTTCTTCCTCGTCGTTTCTACTTCTTGAAACGCCTCTTAAAATTCCTTCTCGGTGGATGAGCTCTGCGTCGTTTCAATAGGATTTAGTATGATCGTCACATGCTGCGGTGTTTGATTACAAGTAGACGTCGTGTTACTCCCCTCCCTCCATGAACATTGGTAGCCGATAAATTCACTCGGTATACCCGTTGTTCGAGGAAACCGTGCAAACTGTCGACTTCGTAATAGTCTCGCTGTTTTTCTCTAGCGCATAACATCATCCACAATTTTGGCGTTCTGCGCGATGGACCCACCGATATGCGTTACACCCAGTTTATCTCATGAGATGCGTGGCTACCCCGCGTTGCGTAAGCACGCCAGTAAAAGTTTAGTCTTAGCCTGGTACTTTTGAGGTACACTGGCGATAATGTCATCGTCACCCTCATTCCCAACATTCTTGATGTTACCCTCTGTAGAATAGTAAATTTTTTTCTTCTCATCGTTTTCACTCTTCTTATCTCCAGCTGTGTTATTTCGCAGATCCTCGATAAAATGTAAATAGCGCTGCAACACGTGATTGTACATCTTCCACTTTTCTCGTTTGTCAGGGAAATGCGCTGAGTGTAGGATCTCTTTCATGGAAGTGTCCAATCTACTTATGTCCAATCTGTATGGTATTTACGGCGTCAACAGCTGCATGCTGGCTAGTATGAGGCGCTTGGCGATACTGTTTCACGATAACCATGATCTCCCGAAGAACTAGGATCATTTCTTGGCACGCTCCACTTCCCCCCCCCCCCTCTCTCTCTCTCTCTCTGTCCTTATACTGTATATTCTATCGTTCTATGAGATTCGATATCACGGTGCCCAATATGGATGCTAGCAAACGAGGTAGAAAACCACCGCTCTGAACGATCAGGTGTTTTCCAGTTTTGACACCGGAACACTGCTTAGAGAAACGTTTCAATCACGGTGCGTGTTTCCGTAATGAGCGTTTCTAAGTTGGATTGTGAAGGACGTTACTACGAAGAATATTCGCATAAACACTTGGCGAGGTGGGGCTCGGCTGCGCGTGTTACGCGTCTTGCTATCAAGGTCTGTAACACAGCCTGTAACATAGCCGAGTGCTTACGACCTATAGACCTCACGCGTGTTCGATATCATCAGTCACGAACGACTGGTACATTTCAATCACCGTATCTGCTCTTTATACCCTTTTACGGTATGTACATATAGTGAAATAGGACTGCACGAAACACGCGTCTACGAAACCGGCAATTATCGGGCGTGGACTATTTCAAATCGAGTAGTAGATAACCGTGTGGTTGAGCCACCTCCTGTACAAAGCGTGGATTTTCCGGAAACATCTATCGCACGAGAAACTGTATCTGCGCTCTGTCGCACGTATTTTTAAATACAACAATGAAGTTGGCATTTAACGATATGTCGAGTTACCCGGGACCCTGATGAAAGATATTCTGCATGATAAAGATAACCCTGATATTCTTATGATGACTGTCTTTGGCGAAGAGGTCGATCACGGTGTTCCGTGACGACCTCTTTTGTTTCTACCCCAATCCCCGCGTGGCAACCGCAGCGCGCAATACTTGTGAGGTTTGTAGATCGCCCGCACACGTGAGCTCTTATTATCAGAGTTAGGTTAGCCCTTTCGCCCCTGTGAATTCTATTACAATCCAGACGAGTCGACTCACAACAATTTTTATATTTTTTGCGGATTTCAGGAAATATTTGTCAATAAATGATATCTTCGTTCAGGTCTTATATTTTCCTTTACAAAAGCGACATGTACAATGTCCAGACTACTAACTAACTTATGCTAAGGGATGTCCGCTTTATATAGGTGTTTAGGAATAGTAGGAAGTAGGGGTTGAAGTAGTGGGAAAACGAAAAAATAAAGTATTTAGGAAAAGTATTAACGGGATGTTCTAATGAAGGGTAGGTTTTATTGGTAAAGAAGCGGTCCATAAGGAATAACGGTTGGTGGACTTTTATGAAGGTCCAAAATTAAGAATTTTTAAGGATAGAACACGAAACGTGACGCTCGCTGCATCTGGTGAGCTAAACGACGCGCTGTGTTGTATGTAGTAATGTCGTTAGCTCACATGCACAGCTAGCTCGATTTACCCTGAAAAAAAAATATTACAGGAGGTGCTTCAGCACACTTGTAGGTGTTTATAAGAATGTAGACTTTTTGACAATAAAACCTTTATTACACATACTGTATACAGTTTTATATATATTACTAACGCTAACAATAATTTCATTAACACCTTATATATACAAAATCTTCTACACAAAACCGTAGGGTTGCGATCCGAAACGACCGTCGTGGCGTCTTTTTAGGTGTTGTTGGTTTGCAGGTTTTTGATTCAAGCCTTGCCATGACATCCTGAAACGGTGTACGTCGTATCGCAACGTAACGTAAAACAACTTGTTGTGTACCAAGAGATCTCGCCATTATGTTGAATAAACCCACGAGAGTTTTAAATTCTCATGCGCATTAGTATGACGGAATCAAAACGGTGTTTATTTGTAGTCCAACTGAATCGACTGTAACTGGTTTCGCGTGAAGTGTATTGTTGGATTCAAGATTTAGTGGTAATACAGTTTAACAAAAAAGAATAACTATGTTTCCAAATCTTCATGTAGAATTGTCCTTCAAAGTCCTTGTTGTGTACATCGAGGAAAATTGAAGGTTTTTCTCAAAGTTGACTCAGCAACTAGTAGCTAAAGACTATCTTCGTTTCTGAAGAACCCCGAATTCTCAAATTTTTACTCCCCCATTTCGAGGTAAAAGGAGATTGGAGGGTTTGCATCGCGTATCTCATGGGTTCGTTATTTGTACTCAAATAATTTAAAAACTTGATTGGCTTGAAGGTTGGCGTCTCTCGCAGATAGATCTTCTCGACGAAGAATAAAAAAAAAAGAGTAGTAGCCTCCGGAAACGACGAGAAGACGGGCGGGAGAACACAAAGGAATAAAGACGACGTGTGAAAAAGAAAAATACGAGTACCGGCGAGCAAACGGCGTGACAGGTGCCGAATCGGGCGGTATCTCAGCCATCGAGGAGAATCGAGTCTACGGGGACACGTAGAACACGGTGAACACGTTCATCGAACAACGGGGACGCGAGCCAGGGGAATATTACGATTGTACACCCGAAATCTCGCGACTTCCGCGAATACGTTCGGAGACAAGCAAGTCAAGGTGGTTGACCACGTGGCCGCGCCGCCATTGTGATACTTGATATAAAGAACCATTTATTTTGTTATTAGCCATTGTGAGACTCCATTGTTAGCAACAACTACTGTAACAGGGGTCCCACGAATAAAAACTGCGTCTTGTTACTTTATTCATAATCCATAGAGAATTCTTGTTCCTTGGACCCAGCGCATTAACAGCCACGAGATCCTAACTCCCTGCCTTCCTGACATAGACTGTAACCATTTAATAATTACAATATAGGAAAAAATCAGGTAGGAACAACAAGATCGTGCCAATCATTTCCAGTGTCGAAATCCTCAATATCATCAGTGATGAGTTGTACGACAACATCCTTCTTTACTTGGTTGTCCTGCATTAGTATCTCGCAGCCATCATCATGAAAAATAGCCATACACCGTACATGGCGAATGTTACTTCGAGACAAGATTCGGGCATCAATTTCATAATACACAAAATTGTCCAACTTCTCCACATATTCTCCCTTCTCGTCGTACATATTCTATGGTGTATAACTATACTACGTGTTATCGAGCGCTTGCATATAAGCGTAAAGATCGCTCGGCATGCTGACCACGCTTGTCCGGCATACCGTACATCTGAGGTGTGGTACACCGTACCACGAGGTCAAGGTAACACACCCTATAAATTCGGTTAGTTGGCAATGCTTTTCCATAGGTGTGCAGCGCGGTAGCTTTTCTGGTGTGGGTTTTTCAAACCTATTCTTTAGTACGGTTAGCTTTGAATCATCCATAGGGCGCCGATAGATGAAAAATTTCTCTCACAAGGTAATATTCCCTCGATAATAGAAATAAAATCCGATAAATGATTAACGCCTTTCGTTAACACATCTATCATTTCATATAGTTAAATAGAGTTTCTCAAATCAATTTAATTATTTAAAAGATAATTTAGAAGTTTAAAAATTTAATAAGTGAGAAAGCGTAACTTATGTCTGAAAGGTTTGTATTTCGCTCAATCTATGCCCTCTGGGGCTAGAGCATTAATTTTTATCATTTTGTCGAAACTCTGGCCAACTAGCACATGCTATTCTACCGAGTACATTACATATCGTACATCCTCGCCGTGATAAGTCAATTTTGCACATAGCGCCACTAGGTCTATCTTGATAGGCGTATTCTCTGCCCCCAAAGACAGGGCAGTGTGATCTAGGAGTAGATAACAAGTAAGTTAAGACGTTCCTCTGATAAACCTTCCTAAAATACCGATATTTATATCGATATTTATCATTTACGAATTATCATTCACTGTTGTGACTTTTATCAATAATTTTAATAAACACCTGCAATCTTATGTTATCATATAATTCTGTGTCATCTAAGTTCTTAGAATCGCCAGTCCCGAGGACTTACCTACATCCCATTGAGCATACACTGATAAGGAGCGTACGAAATTGCACTATCGAAACCATTACAGTACATAAACCCAATGCACAAGGGCTATCGTTATAACGGTAATCGCGAATAAAACCCAATGTTACGGTGTATCGTGTGAAATCACGGTATAACGTCGCCAGTACTGATGCTATAGATACATCGGGTAATAACACAGGTCTAGCACCAAATCCCAACCCCTTACGTCAGTAAACAGATCGTCCGTATTCAACGCGCTTGGTTTCGCCATGTTTATAGAGACTAGAGGTATGTACAACACCCGTCAAATGCTCCAACCTTAACCACTCGTGTACAGTTTCAGCGCTTGCTTCATGTTTCGGAGTAGCGTAACGATAAAGGGCATGCGTCTTCACAAGCTGCATCCTATTATGTCGCGAACTCCCGCCGTATTGCGATCCTTCGGAGTTTGACCCTTCTTCGACCAGTCGAAGCATCAGCATTATACAAAATTACCGCCATGACCCCACCAATCGATAACCATACTGCCATCTACAGTATCGGCAGGCCACTTATCGCGAAGGGATAGCACACCGCTTCCCTTTCGTCGGCAGACCACCGAAGACGTATGTTCTAACTAATCACAGGTAATCTCATACAGCATCTCGCCAAGTATATACCATGGTGTACCACTACTTATTCTCTCTCTTTCTCCATTTCTATACTATCTAAAATAGCAGGCGATGGGATCAATTGATATATGGCTGAGCACCAATTACTGACGTACATTCGATGTGGAATTTGTGAGGAGTCGACCGATGTGCCATACGATTATCCAAATTGTCTTCTTGTCATCTTTGAGTTATTTAGCGAAATTAGTAATAAACTCGTCAAGGTCAAAAGCGCTTTATTCGCTATGTTTCAAGAAATCACCAGTATAAATATCAGTATGGGAGGATAGGAGGCTGTTCAATGGTAATGTGTTTTTTGTAACATGTGTATATAAAGTGCGTCTTTGCATGCCTTGAAAATATGCATGAAATAGAGCATAGCAAGGCGTGAAATAATGTATGTCGCGCATGCGCACATAAGCCCCGAGCGTATTTTACGCACTGATAGTATTTTACACACGTTTTTACTCATTCGGTTTTATTTTACACACACTTTCATTCATACTATTAGTACTTTACGCACTCTACCGCCGATAATAACCGTAGCGAGGCGCCATCTGAGCCTCACAATAGGCGCGTCGTGTAGCCGCCGTACCAACGTGAATCTGTCGAGTGTGCGTCAAATACGACGATAGAGAAAAATCGAAATAACCTCAAAATTGCTGAAAATGTCCTATCGCGAGAATACGCCGAGCAAAATAAAGGAAGCGGAACAATTGCTCGTCAACGATTTATTGCCGAATAAGTCATGAGTGATGTACAAAACAGTGTTACGATCAATTCGTTGAATGGCAGGAAAAATATCACACAACGTCGGTCACAGGAGAAACGATACTCGTGTACTTTAACGAATTGTCGAAGTCGTACAAGCCCACGTCAGTGTCGTCGAAATTTTCGATATTGAAGAGCAGGATACGAAATTTCCGACAAGTGGATATCGGCAAGAACAACCAATTGCTTGCGCTGCTGAAAAAAAAAACAGCAAGAGTTTCACCTTGACAAAATCTAAGATTCTTCAACCGGAAGACGTTGAGAGATTCTTGACAGAAGCTCCTGACAATCGATATTTGGCCGTCAAGGTGAGTTTCATCAATTGTTGTTGTTTGTTACAATCGTCGGCATCACTGGAGCCTGCCGCAGAGAGGAGTCAAAGAACATAACAATTCACGACATTGAGCATCATGATGGTCGTTGTGAAAATTCCTCGCACGAAGAACGACGTTGCTCAAAAGTTCACAGTCGACGGGGACTTCTATGAACTGTTCAAGAAGTACGAAGCTCTGCGACCAGAGAAACCCGTCAGCGACCAGTTTTTCCTGTGTCTACGAGACGACAATTGCACGCAACAAGTAATTGGTATAAACACGTTCGGCGCAATGCCAAAAACTATAGCCGAGTACCTGAAACTTCCTGAACCGCAGAAATACACAGGCCACTGTTTACGTCGCACCTCAGCAACGATGCTGGCTGACGCAGGCGCTGATCTCATGACCCTAAAGCGTCACGGAGGATGGAAATCTGACAAAGTCGCCATGGAACACGTTGAGGACTCAATTAACAACAAGAAGAAAATTTGCAGGCAGATTTGCAGTTCTGTGAATTTGAATCGTCAAAAACCCATCGCATCGGAGACAAACCCAAGATCGCTACAAAAGAAGAAGCCGACGGATATGATCGACGGACGACACCTACCCATCGAAAAAATCAGAGGCTCCAGTCGACGACAAAGAAAATTCCACATCCTTAACAAGAGTGATTCCTTCAATGCAATTGCATAATTGCTACGTCACTTTCAACTTTACCAAAAAATAAGTTGGACAAGTCAAAGTATTTAAGTCGGTGTTGCGTTGATAAAAAACGACAATTTTGTTTTTATGTCATCTTCGTAAGCGCTTTTTTCTTAGAGTTCAAAGTCTAACATTAAGACAGATCTCAGCCTCTAAAGAGTACAAAACAAGCTTTGTTATTTTATAATCAAAAAGTTACTATAAAAGTCAGTTGCAATAACAAAACTGAAAATAATACTGATGATGAAGTATTATTGTTGTTAGCAAGTTAAAATGTTTAACAAACTTTCTTATTTTTTCCATCTTGGTAAAATTTCTTTTTTTTTTCAAGTTCAGAGTATAACGAAACGGACCAATATACTTTCTTTATTTTTTTTTTTATCCTTTTTGATCCATACAACGTTGATGTTGAATTGATAAGAAACATTTTTGTTTTTCATCTTTGTGAAAGTTTTTTTTTCGCGTTCATAGTCGAACGTTGGAAAGAATTCTCGGACTGGAAGAATAATTCAACTGCTTGATAAATATTTCGAATCAATATTTTAAGTAGTCGCTCTAGTAGGGCTCTATTATTATGAAGAATTGAGTGAAATAGTTGAATATTTCGATATAAAAATATTTATACAATAATATAACAGTAATAAATCATTATGATTTCGCATTCGACATTCGCATTTATCCGAAATTATGTAATTCCATTTTGTCAGCAGACCGAATAGGCTTTTGATATAGTTCACTATCAAGAAAAGTATTGGAGTAGTATAAGTTGGAGAGTTTCGGACCAGGATTCCTGTAACCGACACGTACCGACATTCTAGAACGTTCGAAGGTTCCATGCTAAGTTGGCGTCGTGAACTCTACGATTTCCGGAAGTGACGTCATCGAGACCCCCTCATTCTAGGAATTTGGAGAGAAGGAGGGATTCTAGGAATTTTACGCTCGATTCGATATCGGCAGACACAACGAAGAGATCAGTAATTCAAGGAATGTCACAGAGCCCTCTCATGTCATTGAAACATCAGTTGACAAAGGAGTTCAGATGGAAATGTTTGAAACCACTGTAGACCATAAAAATCTGTTTGGTGGAACCAGAACGTTTATTTGCTCCCAATATGGGCGCAACGATGTTTGCGACGCTCAAACTCAGGCGTATATTCCTGAGAACCCTGTAAAAATAGAAATCACCGAGAAAAAGGTATTACGCTACCTCTTATGAGATCACTAATAACATCAGTACGAAGCTCTTCAACACGAACTACGTGGGATATAGCTAATGCATTTCCATTTAATTCCACATTAGGGTTAAAAGGAATTTCATGGCGAATATGTCCAAATCCTGTTCTAATTATGAGGTTCATAACAATTCGCAAATGTTTATACTCAACTAACCTAAAATCAAATAAAAATGTGAGATAAAGTGCTTTACAACTTTGCTGTCATATAATTATTTTTTTTCCTATTATTGCACTTACGGTTGTCATTACCTCACAAAGAATAATTTAGTAAAGAAATGCAGATATTTTTACAATAAAAATTTCAAAATCCTACATCCCTGTACAGTCGAGTGTATGTAGTCCGTCGAGAAACGCACCATTTCGTCGCGCATAGCGCCACTTGTGTTGCCGTACGGAGCGAATAGTACCACGATATACAATTGTTAAAAAAATAGGCAAGTGGGTTACGTATTGTAACGTTTATCGGTAGTGTAATTTCGTACGCTTCTAGTGAGCGTGCGAAATGGGACGTAGGTACGTGCTTGGGGCTGGCGTTATTAAAAACTTAGGCGACACAGAGTTATATGATAACGTAAAATAACAAGTGTTTATTAAATTATCGATCGCAGGTACAACAGTCTTTGAGATATGTCAATTGTAATTGTCAAGAGTAATGTCGGTATTGTAGGAAAGAATTGTCAGAGGTGTGTCCTAACTTTGTGATTCTCTATTCCTAGAAACCGATATAGAGACAGGACAAGACTTGACGATTCGCAATTCCAAGATGATTTCCCAACTGGATGCCAGACCGAATGTGCTGGAGAATGAATGGGAAAAAAGTTAGCGGTGGTGAAGGAACTGCATAAACCTGCCAGGAGAAATTACCAACGTCGACACGTGGACATCCGCGAGCTGGATGATACATGGCAAGCGGATTTCGTTGACATGTCAGCGTATGCGAGAGAGAACCAGTAGAAATTTTTATAAGGCGGAGATAAGAGTCTAATAGATCAGCCCAAGTAACAATCGGGTCCTGGTACGACATAATGATGAACACATTTGATGGCTTGTAATAAAAAGTTTGCAAGGCCCCGTGAAGAAAAATATTTCGGGACCCGTAGTTGTGACCTTAACTATGTCCTAGAAATAATTCGGGTGGACTGAAATATTAATGTCATAAAACGTCTATAAACATTAAAGAAGCCTGCACTTGTGAGGCCGTTTTATTAATAATGACCCGAGTAGAAACTTAGTTAGGGCTTTTACTTGACCCCTTCTAGGTTTCCTCAATTCTAATGAGGGCCCAATAAGAAAATCGAAGCGTAGCCCTACTAGGCTGGTCACGCTTCAATCTATGGGGCCTTTCTAGATTTTCTTGTTGGGGCCTATAAAGGCCTTCGAAATAGGCCCCTACTAAAGGCCCCTACTAAACCGATCAACAAAATTAATAAAAAATATTATTTTACACTTATTCAATCGATTTTTCTTATTGTCAATTGTCAACAATAATAATTACTGATAAACGATCATTAATTAGTTAATGAATAACAACTGAACAATGTACTTCAAAATACTGTACACACTATACACTGTACTTTTTGTACAAATACAACATTGTATAATAGGTCGTCGATAAATGGTTAATAATTAGTTAATAACTATTATTGTATATTGAAAAGTGAAGAAGGCAAGTATCGCCAATTACTCACTTCTTGATTTCTCAATTACCAACTTGATAATAGTGGAACGTCTAAGTAAAATACACTATGCACTAAACGTTATAAATATTCATTGCACTTTTTGAGGGGTCAGCAGTTCGCAGGTGGAGTTAGCGAAATTTCGAGGACAATAAGTGAATATATTTTAATGTTTTAGTTAACAATTAGATAATTGTTAATCAAATAAATCAATCACCCTAATTCATAACTTCGGAAGGTCAACAATTATTAATTTCAACAGTACAGATTCTTTGTGTTTATAATTCGTGAATTTCATAATTTTACCCTTTTCGTCTGGTAACATTACTCTACATTTATTTATTTTCATACAATCGAGTCTATGTTTTGCGAAAGAGCTTTATAATCTAAAGTGACATAGAAATCTGTCGCACAGTCTGGTATAACCGTGATATTTTGAAATTTGCGAACTCAGTAAACGGGATAGATTTTGAATTCAAGCAAAATGATACACGTTACCACCTTCCATGCCCACATCATCTCCATTCGAGTAAGTTTTCGATTTCAACATAAGCAGATGAATTGTTTCTTTTCTGATTTTTGCCAGCTTAAGTAAATTGGTACTATCTCACTACCACTTGCATACTCTATACCGTAAACGTTAATTATTAAATCATTCATCTTTTTAAATTTCGAAATGTCTTTTAAGCCAATGGGAAAACTTAAACCTTCATACTTTAGCACTGAGCTGAAATGTGGATACGAACGAATCCTGTCTACATGATTTTTAGCTGGATGAAGAGCTGCGGTAACGGACCAGAGAAAACAGTACGGATCGTTATTTCTAATGTTTACGACTGCTTTCTTACGTTGAGCATCCTTAGTCAGCTCGATTAATTGTTGACAAACCACCATGTATCGGTATATATCTATTGATATTTACCGTCAAGTTTACAATTTCCAATAAAGACCAGCTAGATTCAATCCTGATCTAATCTTAGTCAGCAATTTCTCCCTCACATTATTGTTAAACCACACGTTGATGTCCGTGGATGGTAAAATAACTTCGTTCTTAGTATTAAAGAACTTTAGTTGCTCGATAATTTCACTACTTTTCGTGGTTTCAAATTTACAGGACAAGACAAGAAATGTTTGTTGAACACAAAATTATTAATCATGTATTAGAATTAAATATTACAATGAAAAATTCTCATATCTAATATACTTTCTTGTTAACATTTTTTAAAGATAGGAAATATGGTAAACATAATTTTAAACTCTTAATGTCACATTATCAACATACATACATTCAGATAGAATTTACATTATTTCTTCTACTGCATCGCGGTTCTGATCCTCAGCATCTATTAGTTTTCTATTTCATCGATGTATTGACTTTTTCAGGCTCACATGAAAATTGCATGCTACGGAATAATAGGAGCTCTTCATACGGTTCCTCCGAGTGCAGTTTGAACTCAAAAAGAAACGATAGCCACATAGCTTTAATTATTAGTGCAAGAGAGTAAAAGAACTTTGAGTGCATTCCTATCGAGTTTGCAAACAGCTCCAAGCTGAGCATAAAGCGCACCTTGTTTTGTTTCTTGTATACAAAAGTCACGGTGTTCACAATCATCGTTGCGATACTTCGTTAACTGTCAAATTCAAAAATATACCATAATTAATCAATTGAACAGATACCTTGTACAGGCAGAGGACTAGAATCAAGATACAGTAGAAAAATTAATGTAAATTCTATACGTATGTAACGATAATGTAAATGCAACATTAACAGTTGGGGATTCACTAGTGAATCTTCTCTATTTGTTTACAATTTGATATCAAAAAGTACCTAGACATGGGAATTTGCCATTGTAACACTGAAATGTAGTAATTAATAATTTTGTGTTCAATAAGTGGTTAACCGTGTCTTCTTATATGTCTTTACGTTGTATATATAATAGACATAGAAAAGTATTTGACAGACAAGCGTTAGATGAAATCCATACCTCCTTGTTATTTTAACAAATGTACTTTTTCGCATACTAATTCAATACTAATTTCATACAGTATGTATCCGTCCAATGAACGAGATATCTCCAATACTGAAGTATATACAGTTAACATCCTATGGACGTATTCTTGCAATACTATTATAATACCAAAGCCATGCTTTCTTTTTTTGGCGGGATTCCAAGTCATCCCAACGCATTCTGTTGCTTCTCCTCTCTTTTAATGTTGTTGTTTAAATGTTTCAATCAGGGATTTGAGTATTCCAATCGTCGTTAAAATTTTGTTTTTCTCCCCGATCGTTAGGCTAACGTTTCTTAGAATCTTGTTCAGAAGTCTAATATTTTGAGTGCCAACTTTCATCCAGTTTTCAATTTCCGCAATCGATGATTCTTCAATGGTTTATTTGCTCCTTCCATAATCTCGATCAACTTGTTAGACAGCAAAATCCATTTTATCGACACCAATAATGCACTTGAGCGTTTTAATGATAATGATCGTTGCACATCATCAAAGGGCTTTTGATACGAAGGTTTCAAGGTTTTTCTGGAATTACGCACTTACGTATTTCCTTCGTACGAGAGTAACTGTACGTCAGAAAATTCCCGACGCGACTTCGGAAATGCACAAATGCGCGCTTATTTCCTGCGAGTAATTTGACACCTTGAATAACAAAGATGCCGCAAATTATCCTCTAGGTCAAAACAGTGTCCGACTGCCGTCTGGAGTCTGCATGGGGGGGGGGGGAGGTGCGATTCATCGAAAGTTCTAGAAGCTTCAAGATGGGAGGAGGCTACCGTCCGAAACCTGCACGAACTTACACAGGGGGCTCGCATATTTCCTAGAATTGAATGACCGACGAAAACCGTCAAATTTCCTAGAATCGCGGCTGTGTTCCGGAGAACTACATCCTAGATGCGCAATTCTGCGAGATAAAGTTTAAGGTCAAATTGGCTTCTGGCTGAAGGCTGCCGTCTGAAACATGTTCTGGGTCGGGGTGGGAGAGGGGAAGCATTCAAGCTTCTAGAAGGTTGTAGAAGTTTCTCCAGGGTTTGATAGACAAGGAACTACATCAAAACGTCATGCGAGAGGACCACCGGTTCTAGGAGCGATCCTGTGTGATTTAGAATGGACACGAACCGTTGAAGGTTCTATAAGGTTCTAGAAGGTTCCAGATGATGCGCAATTCCTTGAATGGAGCGTAAAATTTCTGGAATATGACGTAGAATTCCTAGAATCTCCCGAAAATTTCTAGAATGACGGAATCTCGTTGATATCACTTCCGGAAATCGTGAAGCTCATGACACCAACTTAGCACAAACACCTACCTTCGAAGGTTCTAGAACGTCGGTAAATGTCGGTTACAGGAATCCTAGTCTAGAACTCTCCAACTTATATTACTCATTGGTGATATTTAAAAAATCAAGGGGGTTGAATGGTTTGCAATTTAAGAAGAATATAAAAATACGTCCATAATTATATCAATCATGCAAAACAAAGGAGTGTCAATTACGTATTTAATAATGGGAGTCTTTCAAATGAATTTATATAAAAGGAAGACTTATACCTTAGTAATCTTAATACCTTAATGATTTTCAACGAATAGATATAAACTATAACGTTGGAATTGTAAAGCCTAACCTAATTCGTACTCATCGTCATCCACTTGCTCCAATATAGTCTCCATTTGAGGTTGAGTGCCTCTTATAGGACCATCTTGACCAACGCCTTGCATTCTCATATTTATCCTATTGACTTCCAATTTTACGTATAATCACGCTTCACTGAATTTTTATAGAACACTATCACGATATCAAAGCAATACAAGTCTTCGGCATCAATTATTGTTATTTTTTTTCTTCACTTTTCACATTAGGAATGACTCACATAAGCACTCCCACTTTTCCAAAATAATTCTTACTATCCTCACTTCGAACATTAATTTTAAACATATAATTCTACATTATTATTTTCTTTGTTTAGCACAGAATTTTTAAAATCTCTACAGATTTACATATAATGGTTTTAATTGCATCTAAATTTTGTTACGTTAAGATGGAATTAATAAAAATAGATGATCTTTGACATGGGTGAAATGAAGCTTCTTTTATAACACAAAAACTTAAAATAAACATGTATAATAATAATAATATTACGATAGATAGCTTATATTTTCTGTATAATCTGGCCAATATACATGCCATCAGAGCAAGTTTATATTAAGAAATTAATTCTGTAAAAATATATTGAAAAATTGACGAATACACTGTGTATCTCTCTGAAGGTTATCATGAATCACTTTTAATTTACAGTTCTCGTTTTACGTTTGGTCACCGACTGATAATGGAATGTTTAAAAAGAAAAATAATTTCACGAATGTGATGAAAATAAAATATCACCGTTACATACGAAATAAATATTCGTTATATTATACGTACAGTTGAAGACCAAATATCTTTCTTAATTCTAGTTCGGAAGGTTGATCATTGCGGAATACATTTGCTTGGAAAATTATGTTGAAAAGATTTAAAAATTCTTTACGTTGATAATTTTATTTCCATGAAACTAGACTTTAATAAACACGGTTCCTTTCTTTAAATAAGATACCATTTCTTTTGAAATTGCTAAATACAGAGAAGCCACCCGTTAATGGAGAAATCGATAAATGCGAAGGTAAAATACAGTTAAAGGTAATGTAGTTTTCCTTATAGCATTTACAATGAAGTGCTAGGTAAAAATTGCGTTTAATACAGGGGAAGAGGAAACCCTAAAGACCCCAAGAATAATCAGCATTATGAAACTCATGAATGATATTCCACCCTCCTTTGGTTATATAGTAACATTTCTTTTCATGACCATGAAACGTCGTCTCGGCATTTTGCCAATCTTATATATCACATGAGTTACGAGTATCTACAAGAATAAATGTTGTCAGAGATTCGATAGTAAACCAGATACATGTATAGATAATAAAAAAAAATAAATTTTAGTTTTGTTGTATTCTTACCGTTCTGTTTTCGTATTTCTACAATATATACCTAACGTGAAACCCCCAAGAATTACGAAATGGATATAATAACAGAGATGAAAAATAAATGTCGACATTATGATGAAACATCATAACGAAAAAATAACACTACAACATTCCTTCCTCCTGTACTATTTAAACAAATACGTTACGACGAGTTATGCTCATTTAGGAGAATAATATTTAATAACAAGCTTCAATCAAGATACCTTTCGTTTTTAGGTTGTGTTGTTTTTGTTATTCTCGCCAGTTCTGGTCTTCTCTGCTAATTCCTTCCGAAGATTCTTGCTCATTCAATATCGAAGTGTTATCACTACTTTCTCTAATGCCCACCATTATGATCTCAATGGTTCTAACAAAGAAACTGATTCCCATACCCTTATTTTCCTTTCTTAGCAGTATTTCGTCTCTAAATAACAGTTGCTATATTTGTATTTTCAATCCACAATTATGTAGAAAACACAATTGTAATATAATTGACAAATATTTTAATCGAAAATACTTGATCATTTATAAATACAGCCTATATATTTTTATCATCACTATACTAATAGTCAATTCCGAAATGTATTTTTACTTCGAACACATTATGATGGCAGATTCATAAGAATGTAGAACAATTACTTCGGTATCGCAGTAGAAAATATTTACAATTTATTTAATTCATAACGACTTTTTAACAATTTTACCATTACACAAACATCTCGAAGTACAATGATAAATTTTATGTAAAGGTAATATATTATTAAATTTATATAAAACATATTATTTCGACTAATTATAATTTTATATTCTTTGATATAGACGTAACCTAATTTAATATCTGTACATGAACGCATCATGATATTCGTTTCAAAATAGTCTACGTTCATACGTTCCGTAAATAAAACTTCGATATTTGCTCATATTCCTTAAATGGACGAAATAGGTCATAGAGTTACGAATAGCTCGTTGCCTCCTTAATGTGATCTCCACACTCGTCGCAATTGCTACCGCTCACTTAATTCATATTTTCGAAATATACAATTGTACTCGTGAAATTTTTAATAATAGATTAAAGCAATACGTATTAACAAGATCCGGAATACTACAGAACGTCGCTTATCTTTCGACTAAAAACACTTTGGAGGGTGAGAGGTTATTTTCTAAGGACCACTCACTATTTCACTTACCACCCACGCTTTTCAATAGACAATAAGAGACTTTAATATTTAATATACTTAGTTGACGCAGTTAAGCAACAGGTCCAAAACACATAATCACAAGCACATGTCGAACTTACAACGGCGACGGAACGCAGATTAAGATCCACGTGTAACAAAGTCGCATGAATGACTGAGGACTATCGGTGAGCATTCAAGTGCCATCTCCACGCATGCGCTTCGTTCCAACAATCTCCCTCATATGTAGACCTTTTCTTTGCCTTCTTTATCTATACATTATTGAACCGTCTATGCATTCATCTTTCTATTTGTCGATTTCATTAGCACACCAAATAATGCAATATGAATTCAACGTGCTACTTGATTCACAGTCTTGAAAATATGTAATATTATTTATGGTATTGAATTTCCTTTGAAATAAATAATCGAAGTGTCGTAAATATTTTACTTTCAATGTTAAGAAGTTACCAGCATTAGACAATATTTATGCGTATTTTCACGTGCTGTTAATAAACAAATATATTGTAATATTTGATTTTCTTTTACAAAACTGTCATTATGTAAGTTTTTAATTATTTTTATTATTTAAAAGTTTTGAAATTATATAATTTTAACTAATTTTATTCGAACAGCTCAATCAATATAATGTAAAATATGAAAGGAATATAGAGGGTGTCCCATTTTTAATAATACACTCAAATATTTCAGAAACACGGCGTTATATAAAAAAATGTTTCAAATAATAGTTATAGAGTACAAGGGGAGTCGTCAGATGAGTGCATCATTTTTTAGTACAGGGGCCTATGTAGATCCGGTCAGATCCATGTCAATTTAAAAAAATGGAAACCTTCATTTTTTATTACGAATTTTCATTCTATGCTTTAAACTGGGAAGATTATGTATTGGGTCATTTTTGCTATCCCTTCCAAAGACCCAAAATGTCATTCAAAGTTATGAAAATTCAGTTTATCTCAAAATCTTGATAGTGAGGTGAGAGAACTTTAAGATAATATGTTTCGCAAAATAAGAAGTACCTTATGGATGAAAAATAATGATGAGATGATTGAATTGGACTATGATCGGAGTTTAGACCTGAGGTCCGTTTTCAATCAGATTGGACTGTGGTCGATTTTTCCTTCTAAAAACTCGAGAACTCTCTTACGAAATATTGAACTACAGTTCGATCTGACTGAAAATGGACCTCAAGCCCAAACTCTGATCATTTCAATTAATTTCAATCAATTTAATCATTTCATGGTCATTTCGAAATAAAAAATGAGGGTTTTCATTTTAAAAAATTGACTTGAGCCTGACCTAGCCTACATAGGGTCCCGGTACTAAAAAATAATCTACTCATCTGATGGCCCCTCTTGTACTTTACAACTTTTATTTGAAACATTTTTTCATATAACTCAGTGTGTCTATGATATTTGACTAAATTATTTTAAATGGGACACCCGTATATGTGGTGGTCGCCACATACACGCCGAGCGAGACAGGGACAGAGCAGCCGAACATTGCACAATAAATGTAAACACCGTCTCGGAAAACTTCGAGTCGCTTCCATTCGCACAAAGGCCTAAGGACAATAACGTTTGAGGGCAGTCTAGAGTAATACCTGGTCGCGAGAACACGCGTGTGGCGGTCTGGAGTTATACTTGCTCTTGTACATTCTGTTTGGAAATAAAAGTATCATATCTTAATTTGTGTGACTTTGAGTGTGTTTTATTTTAGCGCACTGCAGTTCTGGCATATATACGATGCCTGGTTTCTAAGAGTTAATAGTAAAGCATAACTTATAAAGCACATGTACTAAACCAAGTTCAAGTGCAGATATATGTTATTGTACTGTGATTTTTTTATGTTTCTGTCATTATTTGTATTATTTTATGTATACACACTTTGAAATATTATTATTTTAATGCATCAGTTGCTCACCTTCCTCTCAAATTTATATATAATATTAGTAATATTCATTCACCTCGACTGCTCTGAACAATTTCCCAACCTGAATTGTATCTCAAACCTGTTTGTCTTTGGCTTTCGTTCGACTTTAGTTGTGCCTCATTATTAAGAATTAATATAAAACATGTTATTACTTAGACAACACTAAATGTTTAAATAAACTAATTTGTGCAATTTTACAAGATATCTACACAAAAGGAATCGATTTGGATCACACGCGTAGAGGATCGGAAGCCATCGTTACAACAATTTCAATATTCAATATTTATCAACAATGTTGATTCGAATGAAATTACTCGAATAAATCCTTGTCTTTTTGTAATTGCTCTCGTACCAACTCATGATCCTTTACATTATTTTACCGGAAATTTTAGTAAGATTACAAGAGAATTGAATAATAATTCATCATATCCGGACGTGAATCACTTTGCTCGATCGAATGAATCGAGATTTGCTCTGACAGCAAGTTTTGATGCTGGATGGCAAAAGCGCGATACAGCTCATGTTTACAATAGACTCACCGATATATAGGGTGTCCCAAAATTGCCTTACTAATGGGATACAGCAGTATTCGTGGGGAGCATCGTTGATCACGAAAATGACCTTCCTTTTCCTGTGCTTAGTTTTCAAGCTAGAGCAGTTTGCAATTGACCAATCAGAAAGGCGTCAGTTAAAACGTAGGCACCTCCGATCTTTGAGTTTTCTGTCTTTGCGATTGTTTTTCGGTAGTAGCGACGAGATTCAAGCCAGGCATAGATGCCTACTAGATATATGTTACTGTGCTCTGACGTTACACGCGTGTTATTCAGATACTTTCCGTAATTTCAGACGAGCGAGATCATGAATGGCTTGAATCTCGTCGGCGCCACCGAAAAACAATCGCAAGTAAACAAAACTCAGAGAACAGAGGTACCTACCTTTCTACTGACGCCTCACTTTGATTAGCCAACTTTAATCGGCTCTAGCTTGAAAACTGAGCACTTCTCAAGAAAAGGAAGGTCTTTTTCGTAATCAGCAATGCTCCCCAAACGCCGCTGTACCCCGTTAGTAAGGCAATTTTGGGACACCCTGTATATATAACAAACTCTTATTTACCTATTGATATATTAAAAAAAGAATATATGATTGATATTGGTCACACATCGCCCATAGTATATCATAGCGGTAAAATTCTAACATTTGCAACCCGCACAAAAAAATGTACGATGTGCGACGTGGCAACGGAATAGTTGATTATGATTGTAGACTGAATTTTGACCGCAGTGCTAAGGCGATGAAATCGCGTATGGCCATGGAATAAATAACAAAAAACAAGATATTAAATGAGGAAAAAGTGACCATTTCGTTAATGATTGGTGATGACGATGCCTTATCAATCTTTGCGATACGCTGTGAAGCATAAGGTAGACAAATGGTCGGACATTGATTTTTGGCATGATTGCCAAAAAGGGTTTGACAAGCGCACTGTATAGCTTGAAGATACCAAAAGGAACAATTGACTATTTTTCACGTACAATCATGTATGCTTTGGTAGAAAATAAAGCGGACGAGGTGCAGTTAAGGCGGCAATAGCTAATATAGTGGATCATGTTTATGGAGATCACGAGAAATGAGGTGACTGGTGTCGCTCACAGGCTGCCAAAGACGAATACGTCCACGCAAGACTTCCGAACGGGAAGCCCTTGACGGATCTAGAACTTCGCGGTGATTTAACGAATGTATTTCTAAAATACGCGAACAATGCGAGTAAACTTGCACTACATGGTTTTTCCCAAGCAAATAAAAGTTTTAACAATCTCGTGTCCAGTAATCAACGAAAATCGTTTTTACGGATGTTCTGAGTCATTCGACTATCGAGTCGCGTTGGCCGGTTGCCAAAAAAACTCTCCTGGAAAAGGGACGCTACAGTATCGAGAAACAAAAGATAAAGGAAGAGACTTGAGGGCCAAGAAAGCAGCTACTGCAGAGTATAAGAAAAAAAGGCTATTCATTGCGAAAACTAGGTCGGGGAAAAACGCTGCTACGCGGAGAAAAGGACGTATTACCTATAAAACGGAGTCTGGACTGAGCGGAATGTCTGAACTGCTGTGGAATCAATCGACTGCAAGTATGTTCTGAATGAGCTATAGTTTATATTCCATTAGTTAATAATAAAAATTGAACATCTTCGCAGGCGGGAATATTAATTGGAAGGAAAGTAAAATCGTTTTGTTTCATCTTGAAATAAGTGGTCTAGGTCGAACAGCTGAAATATGTCGAATCAGTAATTCCGCATTTATACCGAACAATTGCTTTCTCCTCGGACGACATGATTATATATTTGAGTGTTTATGTTCGTAGATCGCCGCCGATACTGAGACGGAAACTTTAAACGCCCATATGATCCATACAAGCATTACTTCTGCAGCTACTGCAGTAACAGGATTGAGCGTTGAAGTCGGTGAATTATATTTCAACGAGAAACAATTTGACGCCGTACCGCTGCGCGTCGGGTTATACACATTCATTACCTTTCTGCGTAATATCAGATGTCATATTCTCATTGTGGCGCATAATGAACTTCTTTATCGAATGTAAATACTTTACCGACGCATTTTTATTACACATATAGTCGTTCCACGAGTTCGGTGTGGTTTTTTGACAGTTCACAAATAATGCACTCACAAATAAATCACACGTGGTTTTCCATAAATATATACTATAATAACATAGGAAAATAAGATATTTAGTTCAAAAACATGCATTTTGCCTTTGTTACAAACATTTTATGCAATGACATGTGTACCTTGCTAGAGATCTCATTGTTTTCGATCTGTCAAAAAAGCACATTGAACTCGTGGACCGGCTATAGTTTCGATAATAAAGATTAAAAATTAATTATTCGTTGGCCAAGCACTTTCATGCCATTGATCTATATTTTATTTCAGATTCGACGTGCCGACGATTCTGCGGAATATAAGAAAAGTTGGACTGCTGACAAAATTTACGAATATCGTAAAAGAATTCGCTGATACACTGTACATTTTCAAAGACTGTAGAAAAAAGAGAAAGAAGTTCAGCCAGGAGTGGAGCGCACAATGCTCTGAATGATATCATATATTGAGGATTCATATATCCTCGGTGTAACTGATAGAATCATTTATTGAACAGCGAAGACGACTAGCAAAATAATGAGCGATGAGATAAGGCAGCGGTTCACGCGACGAATCTACCCATCCTGACAGGAGTCCGGACGAAGATCACCTTCAGAGAAGGAATCTGGGCAACCCCAGCCACGGCAGCGAGTTGTGATATCTATTAGAATCCCGAGTCCCGCGAACAGGATCCGTTGCGTGGGCTAAAATTAATAATTATCTGGGTGGACCGCCCTCCTACCTACCGAATTGTACCGATTACATGGAGGCTCCGGTCACAAACACTGTTTCGTTTCACGTCCTTCTCGTGGGTTAAGGTGATAAAAACTACCGATAAACTATTTAAGAAGAAATTTGAGTCTAGCGGCATATTCGAATACTAGCGCGAAGACCTAGGATTGGCGAATACCTTCTGCGTGACGATTGGCCCAAGAAGGCCCGGCGGGGGCCACGGAGCTAGCGCTGGCCCCGAATTCCGCAGAACTTCCCACGAGCGTTATTCTCTGATAGTTAACCGTCGTGGCCGGTGTGTTGAGAAAAAAAGTAGTTGTACCGATTTTCGTTTTGTATCGTTCACGGTAAGCGTCTTGTCGTCCAGAGGACGAAATCTTTTCCGTTTCCGCGATAGTTGCTTAACTGCAAATTTACATTTTGTTGTTTCTTTCCTCCCGGTTTCGGCCTAGGAGAGGATCGCATACTGCCAGAAAGGAAAAGATTCCATGCCTACCGCTTAAACTATTTATTTATTATAATTTATCATATGTCGCTTATCTGTAGTATTGATATAATTCAGAACATAAGGTGAAACGACGAAAATTGAGATAAAGGCTTAAAAATTTAATTCTTTTTCTAGACGAACTAATTATAAAAGAATGAAGTTTAACGCTTACAAAAAAAGTAGCCATTTTAATAAAAAGTATATTTTTTAACTTAATTTTTACTCAAAAAATTTGAGCACAGTCTTAATTTATATGCAAAAGTATCACCTTTTGGCGATATAAAAGACATTTTGATATCTTCATTTTTCGATTACCGTCATGTAACTGCTTGTGAATTTCGGAGGGTTTATTTTAAGAAACTCATACGTCATGAACTGGAGATCGTATTACATTCATTAGAGGCTCGTTATAAGGCTTATTTAATTTGATTAAAATAATCCATTGACAGAAATCGCGTAGCTCTCATATAAGTAAAAAGTTATTAGTGATGAAGCACGATGAGAATAATTGAAAAAAAAATATTATTATTTATACATTTTCCTGTTCATTAGGTTTCAGACACTCTCTAGATTGCATTTTGAAATGACTAAAAATAAAATTCTTCACTCACAAATACCATCTCAGTAAAGAATTTTCATACCAATTTCACTGGATTATAGATTTTGCGACGTTATGTTTTCCCAAAGGAATGTAAAATTTCTAAACGCTCAATAGTTGAAGATTCCAGGTTGCTCAGTTTTTGACCCTCTTTGAATAACGTCTCGGCGTAATATCCTTAAGACATTCGCACCACATAACATAGACACAAATTGTTATGTTCTCTTCGTCAATGTACTTTTCATGTACGCTACAGGTCACTTGAGAAAAGGATCGAAGGGTCTGGGAGTCTGCTTTACAGATCACCCAAAGTTGCTCGAGTCTATCTTCCCCCCTCGAGGAAACAGAGCTAAGGGTGATATTGCACCACTGACAAAAAGTTAGTTAACTTCTAGGCTCGACACGGACAAGATCTCGTCACGATCCCTAATTCAAACTATTGTATGACACATCGATCCACAATTTTATCTACAATTTATACCTTGTAATACCAAATATATTTCTCAATTTATCCATAGTGAACACAGGTAATCCAGTATCTCTGACGGTACTTAAGCAAACGATTGCAACGTAATAAGGTAGAGTTTGACTGAAGTCAAATCATAGCCATATATCATTTGTTAAGTTCCACAAACAAATACAAAAATATATAAAAATGTGAATTTAAATTAGGAAATAATAATTTTTTAATAAATAAATCATAATGCTTACTGAATGCGTAAATCTGCACCGCCATTTTTTCCCTAGCATTTACGGACGTAGAAAAAGGGCACGCGAAAGAGAGAGACGGTCGCTGCATACCTTTTTTCAACACGTTGGGCCGCCAGGGAGCGTGGGGTGGGCGAGGGACTTCCAGAAAAATTTGAAGCTCTGATCAGGAATCGAAACCAATACCTACGGACTGCCAAGTCGAGCACTTACCACTGTGCCACCGAACCTACTGTTCGTTCTGATAAATCCTCGCTCATTTATTTTTGGGTTGTCCCTACGAGATGTCGTCATTCAGTTTGCTGTAACGTCACGTTACAGCGGTTAATGATGATTAGATATGAAGCATTTCGCAAATATATTTTAATGCATAGGTTAAACTTGCTAACTTTTGCGAAAATTAACGATATTTAATCAAGAACAAGCAGTAATAAACTAAAGAGTCAGTTTATTTACATCAGTTCATACGAGCAGCAAACTTTTCTTTCTGAAAGCCGTGGTAATACAACAATGAATAATGTAAAATTGGAATATACTTGTTGCGTACCGAGCGATTTCGCGATTATTTTCAGTAAATCGACGAGAGTTGTAGATTCATACAAGGGAATCAAAACGGTATTTATTTTAGTAACTCTTAATTAAATGGAACTGATTTCAGGTGAAATATATTATTGGATTCAGGACTTGATGGTAATATAGTTTAAGAAAAATTGATAACTATATTTTCAAAAGTTCACGGAGAATTTCGATATAAATGTTTGCGGTGTGCATCGATCAAAATTAGTATTCTCTCTCGAAGTTGACTTGGCAATTAGTAGCTGATGACTGACTTGTTTTTTGAACCCTTTCAGGCACAGCGTGTCATATATGATACACCTTTTTTAATTTAGTTTTCTAAGATTTAAAGTCAGTTTTCAAGGTATTTTAGGTATCTTTTTTTTTCGATCTGATTAGATTTCTTAGATGTCACTGTTAATCTATGAAGAGAAATGATAATAATTTTGTAAATATAGAAGGCGTTGTAAATAAACCAATTGTTAAAAATGTCTGTTTTCGCAGAATAAATGTAATTGTGATGAGACCACAGTGACTAGAAAGGTGGAAATTGGAAATAGGAGGTTTTTCGAGTCGTTGAATACGAATCTGAAATCAAAAATACCAAATTCAAGATGGCAAAACCAAAATGGTGGTTCAAAACATAAAAATTAATCGGATTTGCTTGAAACTTGCTTGAAAGACACGAATAGGCAATAAAATGTTGGAAAAAAACCTAATATGGTTCGGATCTCACTCTTAGAATCCGAGACTGGTTTTAGTAGAAGTTCGCATGGAATGAGCCGAGGAGAGCAGTGGGGATGAGTCGAACAGAGTTGGACCACTCACTGAGCGTGTACATCACCGAGACACTGTTTGCATTATGGCATTTGCAATTTAGAATGTTTCAACGTTTACTACAGATTCATGATTAGTGACTTAAAGAATCTCCGAGTGCGTTTCCAAGAAAATAATAATACATTTCAAGACAAATCAATTCAAGACAAATAATTTTTGTATTTTTAGTCCGCCATTTTGAATTTTGAAATTTTAAAAAATTTCATCCCATTTTCGTAATCAGCCATTCCAAAAATTCCCGAGTACCAAATTTCGACTAATTTGTATCTAAGGAAAAATGTACACTTCAAAGGGTTAAGAACCTCGAACTTTTTAGTTTTTACTCCCCCATTTCGAGGTGAAAGGAGAACGCTTCGAGGGTTTGCATCGCGTATCCTCATTGGTTCGTTATTTGTACTTGAACAATTTGGAAAGTTGATTAACTTAAGGGTTGGCGTCTCTCACAGATTAGTGCCGAGCGTCTTGACGTATGCTCATGGAAAAACACCAATGATCAAATTTTGATCACGTATCGCAATCGAAATCTAATTTTATATATAACGCTAAAATGTTTTGCTGACTACTTGATTAGCAAATCGTTATGTATTACGGATTTACAGGTATTTCGATAGTTTCCATGATATAACAAAATGTGCTAGCCTACATATACTATTCAATATAATTGTGCCAATCCGAAAATTCATGAACTCATCCATATTATGGAAATAAAATTACAAATAATACATGGGTCGTAAGAAGCATTAATAAAATAAGAATGAGTTCAATTGTTTGACGTATTTTCTAAACTCCACACCGATATCCCGAATCCGAGAATTGTCCTATGTCACCTTCGGCCATCCACCCTTCGCCTATGCATCCGCATGCTCGGCGGGCGCCAGTTGATCATTGTTTCACCAGTGATCACCAGACCGGTATATTCTGGGAGTTGAGGTGGAATCGCCTCAACTCCACCAAAACGAAAAGTGTGACAGAACGGAAAGAGGATCAGAGTAAACGTCAGGTAAATAGTGCGAAATACAGAGAACAACCGATAGAAAATGTAAAAGACCAAATCGGAAACTAATTCACTGGAGCCGAATTAGCTAATCCACAGAGATCGGGAACAGTATCCAAGGGACACTTCGAGGGGTTCAGTACCACTGCACAGCACCTCGGGAACAGACACGGAAAATCCGTAGGATTTTCTTAATTCTGCGAGAGTGAAGGCGAGAAGTACACAATCGAGAACTTTCCGTACCGTATAGGCAACACAGCCAGAAAAATTATCACATTACAGATAGCACGGGAAGGCGAGTCAATCCGAGGCACCTCGCTGTGTCCCGAGACAGATTGGATTAACTTACGTTAATCTCGGAAACAACAGAAGCTGAATGGTCAAGACCAGCTGATCGAGAACTATTATTCGCTGTTTTTGGAAGCGTCTTTTAACTAATCGTTAGTATAACAAATCTTGAGATCATCCATCCTCCACGACCGCTTCCCCTGGGCATGGGGCGCCACCTGGGCAGCTCAATTATAACTTGGACGAGGGGGTTCCCCCCTGCCCTAACCTTGTCAAAAACTCCAACGCCCACTCTACAGCTCCTAGCCCTTCTCGTGGGGCGCCGGTATTGCAGCCAGGCTTCCGCCATGGTTCGTAGAGAAGTCTCGTCGTGTGTCCTCCTCTGTCGGACACTCGTTACGTTGAGTCTATCTCCTCACGGCAGATTCGGACACCTCGACCTCAGCTGAATCATATCGAATCTTATCGAGAGAATTGACATAAGCATATGAATCTATCCGAGAGTGTAACCAGGTTCTGACCAGGGTGGCGACTTGAAGGGAACCAGAAAGCATGAACCTTATCCAAATCGATAACTGGAGTCGCCTTGTGACCGTGTCTTGAAAAATCACGTCACAATTGATATGAATAATCTCCAAATGACACAGCAGTCTGTTGCAAAAACAAATAAATAACTAAATCAACAAGTTGAATAACTCAAGGAGACATAGTCGCAATAGAATTATAAAATATTTTTTTGTTATAATAGTTTTTAATTCTTTGACTTCTTGTATAAAAAACATGGCGTGGTTGACTTTTGTGATAATAAAAAAGTTATAATAGTATTGAACTAAATATGCCAGATAATATAACGCATTTATACATAATATACTTGTATAAAGTATCTGTAATCAAACTTGGACAACGGCGTTGTCACGTATTCATTGAAAACACTAGGTGACGTTCAAAAATTCACTCCAAATTTGCGAGCACGGGTTTATCTCTCTCAAATGCATGCAAATATAGAAATGGGGACCAACAATGTTTATGATAATGGTAGTGAATCTCGATGCCTAACCCTATAAGGAAGTTCTGTATAATTAATCGATCAAACGAACTTACCTGTTGTGAAGTTCGTAATTATATGTAGTTTCGTTCGAGAGAGCTATAACTATGTAGTACCGTTAGATCACGCCCGATGTCGCCACGATCTTCAGCTAAAAAGATGGCAACCGCCTCGCCAGCCATCTATGTGTCCCTTGTACTCCTACTCTTCATAAAGTTTAAAGTTACTTTCCCTTCTATACCTGTTAGTGTGGGCATAATTTAATACTGCAACACAGAGAAGGTATTTTTAAGGGAGGAAATATGATCTCTCGATCGAAACTCTATATATAATTACGATCGAACTTCACAACAGGTAAATTCGTTCGATCGATTAATTATATTTCGAGTTTCGTTCTCAAGATATAACTATGTAGATGTTCAGTGCAACATAAATTAATTTCTATCTGTTAAATCATACATTTCTTTCTTAACGACTTTCACAATAGAGAACCTTACAAAAGTTCACCATAACATTATATGACTTTAAGGATAATAGAATCACTAAGATTATAAAATTATAAGAGAAACAATGTCTGCACTTATTCCGGTAATACTACAGTCTCGAAAAACTTATCTTTACCTTCTATGACAGGTCTGTTGTAAAACCTTGCAAAAAGTAAGGACTCTTTAGACGGTCCCCTACCTTACTTTTTATTATATTAATATCAATGCCTTTTCTCGGTGCCGCTGAAATTACTGCATGACTTGTATCACGTGCTTTATATTTATTACCAATATCACTCCGAACCATAAATACATTTACCCACCTTACGATTGTTTGCGCTGCAGCTGGCTTAAAAAGTTGTCTAGTTGGTAAAATTAAATTATCCAAACTTCCTCTTACTGTTTTGTTCTTATTTGCATAAACTTCGAACGTGCTTGCCAGACACACTTTTGATTTTTCAGTGAATCTTGCAATCAATAATAACGATTGATATACTCCTCGTCGTGAAGGTTCGATCAGACTATCAATTCGAATTTCATAACCTCTTCCATTATTTCTTACTTGAGATATTTTAATAGCTGATAGCGTTTGCATTTTATGCGCTTTAGTCAAAGCCAGAAGCATAGTTAAACGATCGGCTAGTCGAGGGAGAACTCCAGTGAAAACATAGTAGCTATCCGCTCCAATACGAATGTTTTCCTATCTTGGCTCAGAAGGTCTCAGTCTAAAAACTCCTTTAAAAAATCGAGTAACTAAGCGACTTTGTGATATTTATTCCCTTAACAACAGACCCAAAACTGCTCTGCAATTAATCAACGTACGATATTAAACTCATATTATCTAGAGTTCCGTTAATCAAACTAATACTTGACTTTCATTAGCTTGATAAATGCCTATTCCTGTTGCTGGTCAGAAGAAAACCGAATGCTTAACCGCACTGCTATATTATTTGACAGTCGACTCGATTAGGAATGCGACTATTATGTCTATAGTGTAACCTGGTACCTGACATATATCACCCATTTAAACTCGCCGCCACTAACTCTAGCAGTGCCCTCTCCATAAATCGAAATGAAACTATCGTCACGCGTCTCGTACCCGTTCGGCACTCGTCTCTTTCGCCAACGGACAGCGGAGCAAGTTAGACGTGGAAACCAAACGACAGCTAGGTAATTTCACCTTTAACCTATAGGCGAATTCCCAATAAAGTTCCTTACTATTATAACAGATTTCTCCTTTATCTCAGTGCCAGACGACAGGGCGTATAAATATCATCGCTGAACATACTATACCATCACAGATCATATTGTTTCATCCGATATATCGATACGATTTGGAATATTTAAGGAAGCGGACTATCGCACATTGCACGAGATTTTGGACCTTCATACACATCAGACCAGTTCAATCAACATTAATCTACCGATCGACCATTACGGCTTCAACCTCAAGATGACGAGGACTTTTATCGGACGATTCTGCAAAAGCGATGTATGAAGGTTGTATGAGCGTCCGTTGCGAGGTACGTGTATGTCATAATGTACGAGAGTGATGTTGTGTGAACGATGTAATTTTTAATTTGTCTCTCGTTGTATTATTATTCATATTTTGTTACACATAATTATCGACGTTATTTGTTTAAATTGTTCAGAATATATATATATATGTGTGTGTGTGTGTGTGTGTGTGTATGACGGCGTTGAAATATAAAATAGTTAACAATGGTTTCCTACATTGAGAAAAAAGGGAGGCAAAATTTAAAAATTAGTGTCGAAGATTATGGTGCATGTTGTTATAATCGTGTAATAAAAAATCTCCGGGTAAAAGATGTGGCAGTAATTCATATAAATTAATACGTTAAATTACAAAACAGTATAGTAAATTATTATGTCCCAGTATAATATAAAATAAACTATTCTATTGCAGCTTCTGTTTTTTGCTTAGTAACAATATTCCTGTCCGACATGAATGAGAAAAGCGTTATTATATTAAATTGTTCTCTTTTGTATGTTGAACTATACTATACTTTAAGAGTAATTATTTGTTGACTATAAAGTAATTTTTACTTTCTACTATATTACAAATAATGGCATAAGAGAGGACTATTAGTCTTTAATTGAAATAGTAGTTTTTACCATTTCTAGTCCTGATCTGCAGTCACTCTGTATGATATTAAATCCTTCTATGCTTAGGAAATCGTATCAAACTGCTTATGTTTCATCAATAGACATTATTATTAGGCTGAACTATATTTGTGCAATGATTGACGATGACGATAAACGTGAGTCACGTGTTGGAAATAGAATAAAACTACATTAGCTACATTTTGCTATAAAATTCACGAAAAAAATATAATATGCTATTACATCTGTTGCTATAGCATATCACTATACTGATATGGGATCAATTATTATACTTTGGAGGATAAGTTATAACTTTTTCTCGTTAAAAAATGCCTTCATAACGAAGTATGTTACCCTTTACTAGGAAATACATACTTTAATAAATATCGGAAACTTTTCAATGTTATTTACTAATTCTCCCATTTTATATTATATTGGATAATTTTTATCTCCGTGGCAGCGTCTGCCTCTTTCCAATAGAGGAAAACATTATATAGATTTTTTAATTCTGTGGTGCAATGGAACCTCTCATTTTTTAATTAGTCGAGATCGTGTTAACTTTCAAATTTTAAATTCATCTTGAATCCTCACTCTCGATTTCCCTACTTCTAAATTTTCATGTATGGATAAACTCTATTGCGCTTAAGTGCGAACTGCGGCCCTGGTTGGTGGGAATCGTAGCATAGTAGGAGAGCTTAGCTCGAGGGGAAGTTCAAAATTGAGAGGTGGTCAGGTTAAAAATTGAGGGGCACTTAAAATTTGAGAGATTTCATTGTAAACATATGCGAGAAATCACACTGAAAATAGAAATTGAAACTATTTCAGTATAGTATATACTGGATAATAATATCTCATACCTATATTACATTCATTACTATGTAGATTAAAAATTTATAATGGAAGAGCAATTATTACTAAACGGGTTTTCCCTTTTTCTCTCAGTGTATATTGTGTTTCTTTTTTGAAAAGCCTCCTTGATACTCTATCTACCATTAAAGTCAGCGACTCGGCTAACGAATGACGACCGATCCTGCAGAGGAAAGCAAGCCAATCAGTTGACGGTTTAAACAGTGTAGGAGATTCGATAACAAATGATGTGCATAGTAGAAATCATGGTTGAGTATACCATTTTGAGGCTACAACGATTCCTTCTGCTTAATCCGATATAATTTTCCTTGTGACTTTTAAAATCATTAAAAAAGGCAGGAAGGCATACAAATAATATTTATTCCAGTCAAATGAAAATAGATAGTAAATGCCTATAGATCAAGGTGCTAAGAAAAATAATTAATACATTTCTCATTATATTTAGACGCTCAGTGATCAATGATAATGACTTGTCTCGTCTGTAACCGCTTTCTTCGTAATTATCGCTGCCCAAACTCTTGTTTCTTTTGGATGTGTACGAATAATCGTCACGAGGGGAATGGTATCCGTAATACATTTCTCTTTTGAGTCATTTTAATTTACGAAACAAATTATCGAAATCCCTTGCACGCATACAGATCTGGACTGAGATTTACGTCTCCTTTTATGAGAACATTTTCACATTTGTAAAAACTATTCACTGACAATGTGACGAATCATACACGAAAAAACGTTATGAAGAGTTGAAGTACAAGGGGCACATAGATGGCTGGTGTGGCGATCGCCACCTTTTTAACTAAAAATCTAACGGCACTAAATAGTTATGTCTTGAGGACGAAACTCGGAAAATAATCTAAAGGGGAAAGTATAAAGAGCAAATAGTAATGTGATATTAAATTAACGTACAATTTACTAGTAGTGTTATCTTAAATAACAACGAAAGTTTGATAAGGGACTATCGAAATAACATAACAAATCTAGACGGCACCAGATAACGCGAGGATACGCTTTTCATAGTTATGGCCTTACTAGGCGACGTAGCCAGAACCGAAACAGGCAACAAATCACAAGATATCACAAATTAAAAGAGCAACATAGGTAAAACAGTTAAACTCAGACACCGTAAAATCCAGATGAATGGCATCTGGATGCATTGAGATGAGATGTAGACGAGCAAAATTATAGCAACCTCATCAACTTATCAGCTTACCGTCACTACCAGCATCCAGTACTGCATGTCTGGACCCAACAAATGGGACCTTTAATAATCCTCAGGGCAACGTTTTAGAATATCCACGGTTTCAAAAATCTTCGGAAATCTACAAATTTTAAGGATGCTCGTATTATTTACGCTTACGAGGCATGGAACCTCAACAACCTCGCCAATCTACCACCTCATCTAGATGAGTAAGTACATGGTCAAGCACGTCAACTATACAAGGTGTTCGGTATGGAATGCACTGGACTGGTACCGTTGCAGTCCTTGGAACAATTTGCAACTTCAACACTGATTATCTCGAAATTGTTATATGTGAAATAAAAAATGCAAAAACACGTGTCCCTTAAAATTTGCCAAGGAATGCAACGGTATGGGTCCAGTGCGTTCCATACCGAACACCCTGTATATACATACGTGGTGTTCAAAAGTTACTGAATCTACTGGGTAGGGCGGTATTCGCGGGATACAGCAGATGATGAATATGACGTTAGTTTTGCCCAAAAGTGCTTAGTTTTTTAATAGCAGCAGCTCAAAGCTGACCAATCAAAGTGACTGACCAATCATAAATTGATCGATCTTGAAGGTACCGATTTAAGGCTAATGTTAAGACTAATATTGATTCATCAATTGTTGGTATGCTCATGCCGGACTTCTGTTAAAAGTAGGCCGAATTTCTACCTACCATTTATTCACCGATCTTCGACATGCTAATATTAACGGATTCCTGGCACCATCATTCATCAACCAGTCTTTGGTTTGCCAATATAAGTCTAGTGCTCGGTCCAACGCTGGATTCACATTGAAGACCAACCCTTGGCTTATACACAGATCCAAGAGTGGGCTTATATTGAAGACCAATTCTCGCCCTCAGCACTAAATCGATCTCAAGTAGTAAATGAGGTCGCTAATCCAACTCGTACATCAGTGACTAGTTAATTAGGACGAGATAAATTCTGTAGCTAACGATAATACCACAGCAATTCCTATCTTGGGATTGGAAGTTTTTGTACAAATTTAGCCAACTATTGCTTATAGATGGAGTAAAACTATCGCAAAATATCATGCAGTCATTATCTCAATATCGACTAGCCAATTTGATTTTTGACTCAAAAATTGAGGTTATCGCATTGCAAATAATTCATCTAGCTATTGTCGAGGGATCATCTAGCCACACTCGCTTATAGGTAGCGCACATACTCTATAAAATTATTATCTAGTAATCGCTTTCTCACTGGTTATACGAATATAAGACGAACATAAACACGCAACTATCTCGTAACGGTATAACCGATATTAACTTGATAGATGTGAAATAAGATTTCAAAAATCAAAAATGAGAATTAGTACAACAATCTAAAAACTGACTAGGTAATTCGGAGATTCAATTTGTACTCAGGATGTTGTGCATACTTTGAACGCCAGTCTTTTGCATGTGCAAGTATCTAGTAGTGTGCTTACATCGAGGATCAATTTTCGGCCTATTAACGTGAGCGATCTTGGGGCCAATATTTGATGCGAATACAGGACGGCTCTTATCATTCAATGTTTAACCGATGATCAGTAATATGCTGAAAGCAAACATTGGTAGCATTGAGATGCGAGTTTGGACCGAATATGGACCGATTTTCTTGCATGGGAATTGCAGATGCTTCCGAGTGTCTCGAAATAGGATTAGTTCCCTGGACTGACTATTTTACCGGATTCATGCGATGGAGAATTAGATAATTAGGGGAGACTGGTGTCAGTTAAAACGCAGTTTCGAATGAAATAAAACCATTTAATCTATCGTATATCGATAGCGAACAAATTCTGTATAATTGTGTGTAGTCTTGTTTTAAGAAAAAGTGACAAAAACTTACTAATAAAATTCTGTAAGGTTCATCGACAATATTAGGATATATAATTCGTTTGTGTTTCAACAGACATCAGTTTCACCTACTGTGTAAATAATTATTGCGGATTTTATCAGAGAAACCCAAAGTTCTCCAGAATAATTCCTTGTGACATTCGTTACATGCGAATTATCCAATTAGTTTCATTTTTTGAGATTTTACGTAGTCATTACTGTTTATATTTTCCATTATTTTAATTTTATTGAATTTACATTCTGTTATGCAACCAATCTTCCCATTTCAATTTTGATTATCTCCTCCTAATATTTTGATCAAGAACAGGGCCTATTTTGGGATTCCTCTTATTTGAAAATCACATTTCACCATCACATATATTAATACATTATTTGCGGATTAGGTAAAATTAGGTTTTTGCAAACTATTGCTCGATCGCGGATCACATAAAATTACGTTTTTATATGACTGACAGTGGAATGTGAAAAACGTAAAAATATGGGTTATCTTAGCTAACTACGCAATGCAATGTTTCTTTATATCGCTTGCTTGTACTTTCGGCTACCCAGGCATTTGCCTGCCCATCGCCGGCTCCCACATTATGTTCGTACAGTAAAACGCCCGTCTAGAATGTATTAATTTCCTAGGTCCTGTCGTATCTCGTTTCTTATACATTTTCAATTTTTCAATTGTCTCTCGATTCACGCCTCTGCCGAGTACGAGCTACTTGGTAAGAATATCTGGAGACACTTTTGCGGTATAATTCCGATTATGACTGGCCGTCATTATACGTTATTGGAAATTACAGTTTTTCAACCGTGAAACACGGATGCCATAATTTGCCAATACAGATTCGTCCGAACTGTCATCACAGTAAATGACTAAATATAGAATAACAGAACGGCAGACAGCCTTCTTATGCAATGATTATATTTATTATTCTAATGTTACTTTATCATATTTTTATTATCGTGGGAATTGACTACGATGACTATGACTAATATAAAGCACGTAGTGTAGTCCAATAGTACATTAAAAATAAATAAATGTTCAATAAGCCGATTATAATTCACATAAATAGTTCTCTTACCAAGGTAAAGTAAATCGCGGAAAAAATTACTAAATTAAATCCAATAAAATTATTTCTCTATTTCAGGTTGAACATCCAAGGCAATGTTATTGAGAAGCTATATTTTATAAATTATTTAAAGAGACTTACTTTATCCTATTGGAATTTGTTTTCCGCGAGATATTTTCATGATATAGCAACATAATATGATCTCAACGTGGGCTTGATCACCTAACTCTATGGGATATTGTTTCTAAAAGCGCTGAAGTAATTTCATCCGTTACTGCTAACAATTTTATCGGGTAAAACCTTCTGCGCGCGTGCCCTAATCATACTCGATCAGGTCCTGAGCGAGCATCGGCCAAATTTCTAGTAAGTTAATAAACCTTATTATCCAGAATTATTAGTAATCCACAGCCTTCCAGGAAATCATCGGAATTAAGATGTAAGAAATTAACTCTGTTCCTAACATCATACAAGATTTAGCAGCAAAGTTCATTGTGTTTGATAATGCGGGATTCATCACAAATGCAAAAAATATACCATGTGTTTGAAAGATTACGCATACTGTTCTTTGATATCCTATAAGTGGTCCTGAATTCATTAAAAAATATTGTCTACACTATTTTCATGCGCAAATCAATATCTCAAAATATAACATCCTGTCAAAAACTGTCCAGATGTTACTTTATACATTCGAGATATCTGTTGTAAAAATTAAGAAATTCTTCGCTTATTAACCTGTTAGCGATGGCAACCAAAATCTTAGTCTATAATAAAAGGCGACTTGGAGGGGGAGTGGGGGGGCTTGATGCGTAGGTGAAATTCCCCTCCTCGTTCTCCTCGCATGAGATGGTGATGGATCTCCTTAATAGCTGTATTTTAGTATTATATACTTTTACGTATTGTTGTATTCCTTTAATAACAAGAGTCGATAAACGAAAAGGCCATCCTGATTATCTTTGATCTTAATTCTTATATTGTAGCGAGATAACAGTGAGTAGGTATATTGTTTGGCTCCGCCGTGATGCAACTAAACCATTTCATTCTTAATTTGACACAGAATATAAATTTCAAAGTCACTGTCCTTAACGTAAAACGAGTCATGACATTTAGATCTATAGAAGTGTGAAAATGAGACCAAATTTACATTTGTCGTGTCGTAAGTGCGTAGCACCTATGTGTGGTTGAATATTAGAACATAGTTTTGTTTCGTATAGGATATAATGAATCAAAAGTTTTTTTGTTTAAATGTTGTGCTTCAAATGGAACGTCGATTCTTAAAACAGTCTAGCGATTCCAAGTCAATGTCTATTAAATTCGCAAAATATCTCAATTGATTTATGGCCTATTATTTCGATTATGCTTAGTACCCTTATAGAACAGTGTATGATTTTCAAAATCAATGATTTTATTTGGTCTTTTAGTTCGAAAGACCAACGAGCCTTGAAGATAACACGGATGCTTGTTACGAATGGAATCGTAACGTGGCCGAAATGTTTGTATAGAAAATTTCAGATGAATCGCTAAACAAGACTTTTACCACGGCGTATCATATATACGTTTAGTTTTACTAAATTTTCATATTTCAGTTATTATGTATTTTCATTCTCTCAAGATTTGTGCCTACTTGGCTAATAATGCCTGTAGAAATATCAATCTCTAGATTGCTATCTTCCTTTTCTATTCAGACAATGAAGATTTAATTAACCCTTTCAGGCATATATTATCCCTTACATCCGAAATTTTTGTAAACTTGTTTTCTGGGGATTTTTGGGTCGCTAAACTCGAATCTAAGGTCGAAAATTCATAATTTAAGACCTCAGATTTTGTTACAGCGATTCAAAAATTCTTAGGAGACAAGTCCCATACAAATATTTTTTTGGAAATTCCCATGGGTCATCCCTGGATCACCATCTTGAATTTTAGAAATTTGAATTTTTTTACTCCAGATTCAGATTCTGCGACCCAAAAAACCATCAGAGAACAAGTTTTATGAAAATACAATTGTAAGTTTGGATTTAGGATAAAAAATATTGTTTTACATATTTTTTGACAAAAAAAGAATTAATAAGAAAAACATGGTAGAAACTTCTAAGAAAATTCGGAAAAATATTTTACTTTAGGGTGTACTAAGTACGTAAATAAATTCCTGTTCAGATTTTCATAACCGATTAGGGGAAATGCATTCAGCTTCCAATTAGAAAAAGCATTAATTTGGAATATTTGTTTATGTATGGTATTTTTGAAATTAACAATTAATGAGTATTTATATATTTTTTGTACATTTATTCATATTCTAAGGATCCTGTAGAAACATAAAATCCGGTACTTGTTAAAAAAGAAAAATCACGAAAAGAAGCGCACAGCGTCCTACCATGCCGATAAGGCTTAATGCTTTCATTAATAATAAGTAGGATTTTGGCATTGAAGCTTTTTAATTCTATTCTAAAGCCTACGCTATTTATTTCACGTCTTCTTCCTTTCAGCAATTTCGCCTTCTTTATGCCGATCTCCTGCTGACAAGCGTGTGAGATAGCAATGGCGCTATCAACCATTGACCTTATTGGGATATTAGTCTTAAAAATTGGAGTGTTACATTATTCTCGTCCTTCTAACAAATTAACAGTCTTCTATGTAGACTATTAAATACCGTAGTAAAATTGAGATTGTCATAAGAAATATGAAAGCTTTGCACTTTTTGGGGTTTTGAGTGATTATACGACCAAGAAAGAATTCATATTTTTATTATCAACAATACGTCAAAAGTCTAGCCAGTACAGTATACATGTCGGTGAAATAATGCATGCCTTCTAGTATCGACGTAACAGTCATCTACTAAATAATTATTCTATCGTGTCGTAGTTTATATTAATTGACACATTTCAAGTATCTGGTACACAAACTTCCATTTTGCTTCTATGTTTTAGAAAATTACACGAAAAATACGGAGCGCCAAATGCGTTCATGATTAAAATGAAATTTTTCTCCAAATGTGTATCAGTGTGAATCTGTAGCCAACCAAATCGAAATTTATAAGAAAAGTAAAGTTGGAAGTTCAAATGTCATATGCGATACAATATTACGCGCCATTTCAATTGTATTCATTTCTATTTTCTGTCTTCCGCACTCCTGAGGATCACCAAATTGACGTCGTGTTCAAGAAAGGGCTTTTATAAAATAAGATCATTGAGCACATCAAGATGAAATAGACCGCATACTCAAATTTGAGAAAATTTTTTTTTTTTAATGCTTTTATTGCAATATTGAAATCCCATGATTTCATGATGAAAGCTACATATACAAAATAGCTTTTTCCTTTTCAGTTTCCTTGCAACACCATACATATTTTTTCATTTAGTAATACTACATTTATTACACACAGGTTCCCTTAAAACATAGTAAATAATATTTTCAAACATATCTACGAATTGAAAATTCAACATATACATTTCATGGATGATAGCGTTTTTACATTGTTTTGCAAAAAATAATTTACAAAATGTCGTTTCGTAATGACACATGACGTCGTGTCTCACAATACACACGCTTGTCCTTATATTTATTGTTTCACACATGCTGAGATTGAAATAATCCATTCCCATATTAAATAAGAAACATTGTACAAAGAAACTCTTATTCCCCTGTCAGATATTTCACACTTTTCATTTATTAGCTGAAACTATTTTATTTGCATATCAGCTGTGTAGAGCATTCCCCATATGATGTGGTGTCATTAGTCCTTTGTATTTACGTACTTTTTACATCCATTTTCTAAACATTATAAATTGTCTACACCTTAATCGCATATGTTATGTTCAAAAAAGTCAGCATAAACAATAATATTTGCAGGTGCCAGTATTTTACACAATTCTGGTTATTTTTACATCAAAGATTGTAATCAATGTGATTAATTTGGTAATCGAATCGCTTCGTTCTGATAAAAAATTGTAGAATTTGAGAATGTTGAAGACTATTCTACAAATATTACGATTGTACTAATAATTCAATTGGGGAAAACAAATGTTCGAGGAAGTTCTATATTTATATGTAAATTTCATGGGCGACATATTATCATGGTGCTAACGTAGAATTCCGAAAATGTAATCACCGATTGCAACAAATATGATGATAGCGAATTCAGTCCAGCAGTCGTTAAATTCAGATTATAAAACTTTTACACGATGAAGATGTATTATTTGAATCATGAGGTTTCAAAAGTTTTCCATGGAAATTGATTACTATGGCTATAAATGTTTAATGTAAGTTTTTGTCGTGATTATCTTAAAGTCTCAAAGAAAGACGAAAAAAAATTGCTTTGCATTTCTTTTATAAATTTGAGTAGCATAATAAAATGTTTTAATGAATATCGATATTAATTTACACATATATTATATTTGTAAAAAGTCTCGAGTAAGCATTTTTGTCTTACAGATGTCTCGCAAATAAAGTCTCACTATGGTTCTCATCGAGTCGTTCTACGCGAATTCTTGGATGCTTCTGCAAGATCTAAGATGCAAGATTCAAGCATCAAATAAGAATAGCTCAAATTTTAGAGAAGTAAAGTTCAACTCCTCGAGAAGTATAGTAAAAAATCATGCAGTATCATACGAATAATAATAACATTGCCAAATAAACGTATTCTAAACTCAAATCATCAGCGATGCAAGTTTACGATCATGTCAAGATTTGTATTTACGATACTTCTATTCGCAAACAATACTTGTTTAAATTGTTACAACTAATATAAGGGCTGGTCTTATGTTTAATTGAGACAAAAATATTATTAAGGATTAAACATAATGCGTGAAAGTATGATGAGACATTTTTGATATCTAAAATATTTATTCGGGAACATTCATGAAATACAGGAATTTATGAGAAAAAAGGAAAACGAAATATCACATATGGTTCACACCAATTTGAATACAAATTTTGTAGGGCACGCCAATTTCAGCAAGTGTCTCACTCGAGAATAGAAGTAATTACCGTGTTCATGGTTTCCTATTCTGGACATAGTCAGCTCTCAATAGATCTATAAAAATTACAAACTACATATGCCTTATGAGGCCCACGATCAATGTGCCTAATTAGAATCCTTTCAGAACCACGAATAATGTTGAAAATATGTCTGCTAGATATACAAGGTTATTCGCAATTAAATTAAAGGCACCACCTGAAGTTAGCCTATCCATTTGATTTCTATGGTTGAACCACCTTCTGCAGGTGGCGCGTTTGTCCTAAATAATCCTATTTAATGAAATGTAATAGTTGCACATGAAATAGTTTAATAAAAGTGCGTTGACAGAATAGAAGAGCTAGTCTAAGCATTTTAAATAGCTTAAGAAGATTCTTTTGTGAAAATACAGAAACGCAATTAAAAAAGTGAATATTTCAAATGGAATTTACTTGCAAGTGAATAATATACGTACATGCTGTATTTGCTAAGTATTTGCTTGTAAGTAGAAACAATTATTTTTGAAGTGCTATTCGAAACAAATATATTGGGAATTAAACTCAAGTTTTAGTAAATGATAGTCAACCATCAGCATCAAGAAATATTTTACATTTAAATCAGTAAAATCTTTCAGAGATCAAAGATTGTAACTTATGGTGATAATGAAAAACAATCAGTAAACTAAATTTAAAAATGTATCAACATTGCGTCCAGTTGGCTGATACAAGAAGTTCTAATGTAAGTTTAAAAAGCGTCAATATGTATATATTTATTTTTTATTCCTTTTAATTCTTATTAATAATATTCAAATAATTTAATGATTCATTTTATCGCTTTCATTACAATAATTTTAATTAGTCGTAAATTAATTGGAGCGCGGTAGAGGAACCTTCTTGAATCTACTCTTACGTTTTAATAATTATTTTAGCAAATTCTGTATTGTTGTTCTATTTTTAATATTACTGAACAAAAAACCTAATTTTTGTATTCCAAAAACAAGTTTTTTTTTAAATAATTTATTAGAGCTTGATCCTTAGGATATTTTGCTGAGTTTATTCGTATATTAATGTCTGTAGTACATAAATGGTATGCAATTACGGTGCACATATCTCATTGGAGTCTTGCTTATAAATTGGGTTTAAGAAAAACTAATTTGTCAGAATCTAATAGTCTAGTAATTGCAATGTTAAGTAGATCATATTTTTAATCGGGAACGTGACATTACATTTGATGAATGTATTTCACGTCCATATGTTTTGTATAAAGATACATATCTCGCTAACGTATCCGAACGACACTTAGATATTGAAGTTGCTTTAACATTTACTATAAGCGTAAATGATAAAAAATATCTTTACAAAAATTAAGTTGATTGAAATTTCAGGAAAAAAAATTTATCGAAAATATTTACTTCATCTTATTCTCCAGAGGTACTGCTATTGCGGTGCTTCATGTATACCATAACTAACTTTTTCAGCTGTAATATTTACCCTAGAACAGTACACTGAAGTCATTTTTGTCGGAGTGACACTTCCTCCCCTTTATAATTCTTACAACTGGTGGGAAGGAAAATTACGATTGGCACGCGGAGTGGCGTTGACAACATCTGAACAAAAATCTTGTTGAAATTATATATAATTCCGATGCACTACACGTCATGATATGAGTATTGAATTGTTTGTGTTGTTTTCAGCGTTGCTATGAATACATTTAGAAACCTATGCTATCCTGTTTAATACTGATGTCCTACGCCAGGTATCACATGGCATTCTTTCCTTCCCAGTAGTGAACCGTTATGACCCAGGGGTGGGAATTTACAGGTGCTAGCAGACAGCTGCTTACTTTCAGGCCTTCGGTAACAAGATTTCTGTAGACATCACAAGTGCATGTAGTTCTAGTGATTGCATTACCTACGTAGGAGTGTAAACATGGGCCAAGCCTCGAGTAACCTGGGACCAATTCTAATGAGGCTTGGACCAGGTGTGAGATGAAGTCTTCGAACGAGGCTTGGCAGATTAAAATGAATGTCGTTCAAAAATATTGTTCAAAAAGTATTTTCACCAATTTAACTGCATTTGTACATAGAACTTACAAAGTTACTCAAACGAATAATATAGATTAAATCCTAGAAACATTATATTTAAGAAATTAAATGTTTGACGTAGGGGCGAGATTCGATCTTGGTACTCTGAAGTTTGTGGACTGCGACCATACATATTTGGCTATTAGGAACTTCAAGGAATATGTTGAAAACTGGTATGTCAACCGTGGAAGAATTATTTTATACAATATTATACAGGGTGTTTGAGAAATGGTGACAGAACCAAGAAGCAGGTGATACCTTTGCAGAAAATAAGATTTTTTACGAATAATTTATTTCTAATTAGAGCGTTGTTTTTAAAATAATGGCAGTCAAATTCGTTACGCGCACGGCGTATATAGTTAATTTTCAACGTAATAACCATGTCGGTTATTCTATCATTGCAAGCCCCCACCTTACCTGTGAATTTATGTTTATACTTTTTGTTATCGGTTTACGTCTAATTAAAATAAAAATGTAATGAAAATTCACTTTATTGTGTGTTTAAGCGTAATTGTAAAAGATGTTGAAATTGTCCTCTATGCATTTGTAAACACACATGTGCACGTGGGGGCTTGCTATCGCAGAAAAATCGACATGGTCTGTACGTTGAAAATTAACTAGATAGGCTGCGCGCGCAACGAACTTTTAATATCATTATTTTAAAAACGACACTCTAATTAGAAAAAAAAAACTATTCCTAAAAATCTTTTTATTTTCTACAAAGGTATCACCTGCTTCTCGGTTGTATTTTTCGAACACCCTGTATATTTACGAGTTGTGATCCGATAATCTTATATATCTCATTCTAAAGGTCTAACAAGAAATAAGCCATGGTTCGACGAAAAAGTTAGGCAGGTGAAAGCCGACACAAAATATTCGCTAAAAATCTGTCGACGAGGAAACTTTGATGCTGCTGAAAAGGCGGCCTACTTAACTTGTAAAACCAAATATAACGCCTTGATTAGAAAAAGGAAAAGCATGTACGAAGAAAACGTAAAAGGCAGGTTTGCAAATATAAAAAACGCGTCCGAATACTGAAAAGTAGTGAAAGAATGCAGGATTTCTAGAAAACTAATAAGTCTTTCCATCGAAAGACCTAGCACAGGTTTTCTTCGCTGCATCAAAAACTAGAAGAACCTTCGTCGGTCCAAGTATTAACAAACAGATTCGAGCTATTGTAGATACCACGACATCAGATTCTCTCCTTTATGAATCAGAACTAACAGACAACATTAAGGAGGCTGAAGCCTTACAAAAAGCTAAAACACACTTGAAACCAACACTTTCAACAAAGACTACGAACTGTGGTTCATCAGGTCGTACTTTAACTTCAAGGACCCACCTGGAGGGAACTTCAGAGCTTCATTGGGGGGCAGATCGAAGAATTCTTATCAGACTTCTATGGCGAAGAGACACGGCCGCTACACGTGCAACAATATAACACCAACACAGATCATTCAACGAACAAGTCTCAACAGAAATTTTCGAACCAGAAGAAACGGAAAAGGTATATCGAACTGCGGGTAATTTAAATAACGCTTTGGATAGGTGGAAGTTAATAACTTCAGACTGAGTTATATTACAATATATAAGAGGTTACAAAATTCCTTTCAAATCTACCATTGTGCAATTTCGACTCCTGGCAGAGCCCAATTCGACGGATTCGGAATTTAGAAACTTGAAGGAATAAGTGAATAAGCTAATTAGCACACTGAGAAGAAAAGAAGGCAAAATTCAAGAATCAGTGTTGAAAATTATAGTGCATGTTATTGTAATCGTCTAATAAAAAATCTCCGGGTTAAAGATGTGGCAGTAATTCATACAAATTGATACGTTAAATTACAAAACAGTATAGTAAATTATTATGTCACAGTATAACACAAAATAAACTATTCTATTGCAGCTTTTGTTTTTTGCTGAGTAACAATAATCTTGTGCAGCAAGAATGAGAAAAAGTTTATTATATCAAATTGTTCTTGTTTGTATGTTAAACTGCACTATACTTTAAGAGTATTATTTTACATTATTTGTTGACAAGTATAGTAATTTTTACTTTCTACTGTATTGCGAATAATTACATAAGAAAGGACTATTGGTCTTCAATTAAAGTATTATAGTAATTTTTACAATTTCTAGTAGTGATCTGCAGTCTGTATGATATTAAATCCTTCTATGCTTAGAAAATTATATCAGACTGTTTATGTTTCATGAATAGACACTATTACGAGGTTAAACTATACAGACCCAGATAGCACCGCTATATAACATAAATATAACAATCACAAAAAAAGGATATATTATAACATGTAATATAAAGTGTGTTATTCAAAACTGTTACTTTGATATACATTTGAGAGATATACTTTAGACGCGGGTTAGTTGTTTCACGCCTTGCCATCTAGCGGACATACTTTGGACGACACAATTCGCAATTCGTTAAATGTAGCAGGAATGAAATTAAATTAAGTTACAGTTAACAGTTCTTGTAATGCTTTAGTTTCATACCTGTTACATTTAGGTTTTTATAAAACAAGCACAATGTGTCTAACATATGTATATCAGAAACATTTCATAGGGATATAGCAAGGATTCATACATTTTTTGGTGTCTGAATATATGTTACAAGTTATATCACACATATTAAAAAATCTTTTTACTCGCGTGTTATATAACTGTCATTATCGGTTAGCTCGGTGATTAGTCAGTGATAAAGGTCATTCGCTAATGGCAATAATATTCGAATTAAATCAAGTCGAAATAAAATCTAAAGTGTAAGAAACGTTATTGTCATTCGTCAATGAGTTTGATATTTACTCACGCAACGCCACAGCCGAATTTGTAACGTTTCGAGAATCACCCCTTATATAGACGTATGAAAAGATTGTCTACGATAAATATATTCTTTACAAATATATTTATTAAAACTAACAACGTTTATATCCAGTTTTTTGCAAAGTATTCGAGACTATTTTCCACCATTGTCTTCTCAGAAACAGACTCCCATGAAAATGATTATATATTTAAAATATAAAAAATAAAATATTTGAAATATATTTAAACTATATGAAAATATATTTTCTATATATAAATTTTGGCCATTTTTAGTATATAGAAAATATATCCTAAATATATTTTACGTGTGACACAATAAAAATAATAATTTAAAAATATGATAAATATAAAAAACATTTCAAATATATCAAGTCGAATAATTTTGTAAGAATGTAATTTACGTAAGTAAATAATTTGTTATTTTATCGTGGAACATCTAATACGGTATCCAAATGTATTATTAAAAATAGAGAATTGACTGGCCTTAGTTTTAATGATATAGATTATATTCTTACTCTTCTTTATGCTGACGACATCGTTGTATTCGCGCATTTTCCGGCAGACCTCAGAAGAAAAATCCAAGCCCGAGATTATTGCGACAAAACCGATTTTAGGGTTAATATCTCAGAGACGAAGATAGTAGCGTTTTGGTGTGGCGGTGGAATGTTTCAAACTGATTGTGAGTTTAAATTTAAAGGCCAGATGCTATCATTCAAGAGAACAAGAAAATGGCCCTAGGGTATCTTGACTTGATACAACTTATTTCATACTAAGTACAACTAATAAGAAGACTCAAAATTTGGAATAGAGGAAAATAGTATGCGGTTTCAGGCTCCTAGGTAGACTGACTGTTCTTGCTGCGGATCTAAGCTCGGAGAGCATTATGGACCCTAAGAAGGGGTGTCAAAATGCCGATTCTGTGCATTTCAAAACCATGGGACTGTTGCGGATTGCTCCTGGTTCCCGCGGTCTTATAGCGTTATCGGCACGGACCTCCAAGTTCACAGTCCTGAAGTTGTCTAGTTTACACCAAGCTGGACCAACTCCCTCTCTCTCTCTTACTCACTGGTGGTGTTAATGGGAATATTCCATGATGAATAATTCCCATTGACTTATCGCGTTAAGATTATCCGTATCTTATTCCTAACTTATGCTACGAAAGAACGAGGTGTACGTAAGGACCGATTATACTGACGCGTTGAGCTTAGCGAAAAAGAACTGGGCAGGGGAATTTGGTGGAAATTTTAAGGGCGTAATTGTATCCGACGTAACATACCTACCCTTCTTGCTATAAGAATCTTTTCTATTCTAACAAAATAATAAACATATTTATTTTTATTTATTTAATCTTATATATGTGTAGGGTTTTATTATTAATAAAATAGATTACAAGGATAGTATAATGATCAAAAAAGACAAAGTATCAACGCTCTTTCCTTATGCGGTTCTAACGGTAACTGATTAAGAACTCAGCACTTGTATATACTAGCTGATTGCTCACGTAGGGTATGGTGTCGAGTGACTTACATACATAAAGAGAAATTATTTAAGGGATTTCACAAAACTTCCTCACACACTCTTATTATTATTTTTCTATTTCGTGGCCATACCAATCCCTACATATGTAGTAAAATTTATATTTCCCGTATTATGACGCATAATGCAAAACATATACGATCCTGATAAGGACGATATTGAACAAGCTTCTTATTTTTCAATCAAGTATTTCTTACATAAACTTAATCAAGCGCTGGTCAGGGGGACATCGAGCATGCGTGGCACCTCCTAAGGATACCTAATCAGGTCTCGATAGTATATCTAGTATACCTGACCCAATTTCTGTTCGGATAAAGTTTGGCAGGTTACGAAGTTAATTATAGGAAGAATCATAATAGAGCTTATTCGAAGTTTGGAATTTCAAGGTTCAATTTCCAAAGCCTCGCTGAAGCTTGGTCCGAGTTGGAGATTTTGAAGTTGGATTCCTAAGACTTGGCATTTCAGAATTGGACCAAATTTGGCCCATTTGTCAGCAATGGGAATTCCTACCTGGGTAGTGATCTTTGTGTACCATTTGTGTGTTGAAAACTTATAAGGAGTTGACTTGATATTTTCTTCGTAAGTATCACTAAATATATGCAATAACATTTTCTATAAATAGATATGAAAGTTAGCAATGGTTTAATGTTTTTGTAAAGTCTTACGTCTAGCGTCAAACGTTCCTCCGATACTTAAATACGTTTTTGACAAGTAGATCAATCTTTCTTCTTCGTTGAAATTCCTCAAACTCATCTTCCACGTCATATGTTGCTTCACATGTTCAAAGAAATATACTTTTTTGAGAAATCAACAATTTTCAGTACGTACAACTTCCAGAGCAGTTCGTCTAGTTTACAAAACGCACCTTGTTATTTCGAAAAGTTTATTACAAAGGAAATACTACGAAAAATATAATACCATTTTCTTACAATTCTCTAGTGAGTAATCACCATAAACAATTCATACATATCTTTAAGCTACAACATGTTTTTGCAATTTGTTGTAGCGAATTCAAATTAACACTCTGAATTTTTGTAGATATTTTAATGCATTGTAAATGTATAAAATATGCTTAAGACCCAAATGACTCCAGTGTACCGACTACCATACGGATTATAAAAAAGTGCCGTTTTACGGGAATGTTTCTGAAAAAGCTGTTATGACAAAAAGGAAACGGTATCGATATACGAGATATAATGTTTCGTTACAGCAAACAACTATACGTTTCTTTTTTCTTTGATGAAACTTTTATACATTATTCAAATGTTTATTACTCAAAATACGGTAATAACTAATTTACCTAATTGTACTTTATACATATTACAGTGATATTAAATATCACGACTTTTCATTTCAACTAGTACATTCCAATTTAATGCACATGAATTCTGACTTGATTGTTATGTACTAGTATATAAAGCTCTCTCTCCATTCTTGTATATATTGCGTTATACTGTGCTTACTTGCTCCCTCGAATGAGTCAACCCCTATTAACCGGGGTTCTGCTGTATAAAACAATGGAGACAAATTTCATCCCTATGACTTCTAAACATGAAAAAAGTCACAATGACACTTTGGAAAAAATTAATAGTTATCTTCGTTGTTATCATTTGTTGAATCTTTTTGTAATTTGGTTTGTGACAGGGAGGGTGAGAGAGGATTAGCTTGAGAAAAGACCAGAATGTTTATTTCTCTACTAAAAGAAAAACTGATCCAACTTGACAGAAATTGTTTTATTACTGAAGACTGCAGATTACATTAGTGACTTGTTTCCTGAACTGATCAGACAGAACTGATCTTGAACGATGAAATTGAAGAAAACCGGAGAATGGAAACTCGTGTGATTTGATGAGCCCGCGACAGATCGCGATAACACTCGTATGTGTACCCGTGCTCAGTAGATCATGGGAGAGCGCGAAAAACTACTTTATCATCATTGTCGAAAATATGAAAACATTGATAAATAAATAACACACATGAGAACTCATGAAATATAGATAACACATTATAAAAAAAGGGTTCAGTTTAAAATTACAAATAAAAAAGAATCCGATAAAAATTCCAAAAAATTCTTAGATTTGCAATATAAACATTTATTTATGCATTATTGAACAGTTGTCTGCTACAAAAAATGATACAATTAACTGACAAACTATGACTGCATTGATAATATTGATTGAGTTATAAAATTGACTTTGTAAGAACAGATTGAGCAAAATGAAATAGTAGTAGTAATAATAATAATACTTCCAGATACTCGGCTTTATCTCCACTATTGGAGTAATTACCAGTTATCTCTTCTTAATTATGTAGCTAAGATTATATACACCGAATCCGAACAGTATTGGGCAAAGTTCGTATTTGTATATAATTCACATACCAGAAAACTCATTGGCGAATGCCGCCAGGAGAGCTTGACGCAAACCTCGATATTTGCGGTCGACATTCGCAATGCTATTCACTGGGCTACGCTCGCTCTAAATGAAATAGTGAAACACAGAAAGATCGGACACGCTAAGCGCTCGAAGAGTGAAATATTTTGTGGAACTCCTAGCCAATCCATTAGTGTTTACTCGTGGAAGAACTATTAATATATTGGCAGTACATCTATGTGCAAACATGGCAAGCTTTGCCATAAAAGCTATAGCATGGCATTTTGTGAACTCTTAATATTTCGTGCTCTTAAGTGAGTTTCGTAGTGAGTGGCAACGGTTGTACGTATATACGCGTATTCTATACTATATGCACTCGCATCAATGTTCCAAGGTATTTCTGTTTTAATCTTATCAATTCTACAGGCGATGTAATTTACTTTTAAAATATTTCTAACTCCAGATACTGTACATTTTGCTATAATCTTAATATCGACAACAAAAATAATAGTATTAAGAGTATAGTCAAAATGGCAATATCAAGAGCGCGGCTATTAATTGTGCCAATTTTTCGTGTACTCACTCGCCGTATACCCGAATTCGTCTTCCGGCTCAGGGTCGGCTTGTATTTCTTCTTTCGTTCGTTTTACGTTGCCTGCACTTTTTCTTGAAATCTGTAAGGACATAATTAATTGTACAATCACTCATTATAGGTTTGACTATATCATTAACAACGGCGAGAATGAAATCATATAATGATTTCAAATGAGATGGACCAGCTACAGGACTTACAATTAGCCAAAAATAATTTTTTGTTTAATATTATTTCAATATATTACGCAAAATGTTAAACTGCAAAGTGAAGAAAGTGTCGCTCACGAGGCGGAATTATTATTCAAAATTTGAACAAAAGACGAAGGGAATCTAATCAAGTGTTCCTCGAGATCACAGTGAGAATATGGTTGCAATCCGGCAAAAGTGCAGCGGCGTGCGACCGGGGTGCAGGGCATTTTATAACAAGTATGCAAAAGGATACCAAATTAAAATGGAATTGAAAAGCCATGTCTTATGTTATAATGAAATGATCAACCTTCTACAAGACCTCGGCCGCACCTACGCGGCTCTTCCGTGACACTTTTGTCGCATCTTTGCCGCACTGTGCCAGACTTTAGGCACACTGGTGCTAACACTAAAGGACCAGGGGGGCTGAGGGCCATGAAAAGGTGTGTAAAGGGAATGTGTGGTAACCAGACGAGAGGGCACGTGGAAGGAAGATAAAATTGGCACGCCTTTGGCCAAACTCGGCGTTATTATTTTAGTTCATTTTTAGTCATGTACAAAATTTGATAGTTAATAAATCGTTATATTGTTAATTGTATTTGCTAATGTTGTAGTAGTTCAACAACATTAGCCAATATCATTGTAAGATCGATCATTAGTACTGTAACTGTGCGTGTGTCTAATAGTGTCCATTACGTCTTTCATTCGTTCTCACCGAATCGGTTGCATAATTAGAAACGATAACCAACCACTCGTCTAGGTGAAGGAATCTTCCAGGAAGACCTTCCGAGAGTGTGTCGTATATGAATAAGGGAAGGAGATCATGGAAGAGTGAAATAGAGGAACAGAAAATGAGTTATAATTGAAAACGAATGAAATGAAATCGATCGTCGTCGAATATAGTGTTGAGAGAATAAAATCATAGGGCTGTCAAATTACTTGACTCGTGTATTAAGGAAAAGAGTGAGGAGAACACAAAGCATCGCACAAAGAGAAAACTAATTGTAAGAGAATAGGGCATACTGTGTAAAACTGTGTTCTATCTCATTCTCTCGTTCGCTATACATGATCTCGTCTCTTATTAGTGTCGTTTTTTCGTTTCATAATTTTCAATTCACAGCCTCGCTAAAGAAGTTTCATTTCAAAAATTAGTTTTCATGTAATTATAAACAATCCTATTTAATAATATATAGTCGTAGCAAAGATGACATAGCATCTCTGTAAAACACAATTATGAGGGTCAAGTCAATGGAACTGCTGTTGAAAGCTATCAAAAGCTATAGAACTATACGCGATGCAAGTTCCTCAGGCTCAAATAATCCGAATCCTTCGAGATGCTACCATATCGTACGCGAAGTTGGTATCGTATCTTTTTAAATGACAATTTTGACGGTAAGTCAATTGAACTCTTGTTAAAACCTATCAGGAACTATAGAACTGTGCTCGATGCAAGTGAATCTACATTTTTTTAGTGAGATGCTAACAATTGATGTGGTAAGTTCACATTGAGCAAATAGGGTCTATGCATACCTGGATAGCATTTCGTTTATATTAGATACATGCCGATACTTTATTCAGACATTAATATAAAGTATTCATGATGTAATATTTGAGCCATCCAGTAAATGCTAAAAGTATACTATTCCATGAGTGCTTTGTGCGACCAAATGACAACTTTAGCCACTAGTAACGAACAAACTCCATTTTTCGGTATCATGGCAATATTAACTTTGCATTAAGATTTAATGTACTACAAAATACCACAGAACAAGTCAAATCGGCCTAAAGTCACCCAAGCAGAAATTTAGTTAGGGCTTCTACTTGGCCCCTTCTAGTTTTTCCTAATTGTATTTGGGGCACAGTAAAAATATCTAACAATAAGCATAGCCCTACTAGGCTGGTTTACGCTTACATCTATAGGGCGTTTCTATGTTTCCTTGCTAACAATAAGATCTATAAAGGCTTCCAAATTAAGTCTCTACTAAAGCGATCAACAAATTTGATAAAAAATATTATTATACGCTTATTCAATCAATTTTATATTGCAATTTTAATTAGATATTCAGAACTTTTTAATACATATTAATCGCTCAAAACACGTGAGTTTTTCAAACTTGGAATCCTGTGTATAACCATTCTGCTACGCTTTAGCCCACTCGGATATTTACAGCTTAGAAAATATATTGTTTGATTCTCTATTAGAAATTATAGAAGTAAACACGTCATGACTGTATACATTTATATGATTGCGAGTAAAATGATAAAAATAAAAACACGTCCAATTATTATATAAATCAAATGTTTCAGTTATGACGTGTTGACCCGGCTAAAAATTCCGCACATATACCATATAGTGTTTTTTGTTACGTTTATAATATTTTAAAAGTGTTGATTACTAAAGAAAATAATCAACATATTTATCAAATAACACTGTGTTAACAATTTTTTAATAACTATCAATCGTCAACTATAATAACTACTAATAAACAGTCATTAAATAGTTAATGAATAACAATTGAACATTATACTTCAATATACTGTACAAAGTGCACTTTTGTACGAATACAATATTGCATAATTGGTCATCGATAGATTTTTAAGAATTGTTAATTAATAACTAATTAATAACTATTAATATATATTGAAAAATAAAGAAGGCAAGTATCTACAATTATTGATTTCTTGATTCCTCAGTTAACAATTTTAAAATAGTGGAACATCTAAACAAAATACATTATACATTAAACATTATAAATATTCATCGTCTTTTTTGTTAAAAATTTTCAAGGATAATAAATGAATAAATTTTAACGTTTTAGTTAACAATTAGAAAATTATTAAACAAACAAACAGTTATAATAATTTTTGCTGATTGCATATTCATAATGAATTAACAATTGTTAATAAATAATAAATTATCAACGCCAGCAGTTATGTACCTCCTGAAATCTATCAGCGACCTTCTAAATAAGACAGGGTTGATTTTTAATATTCAAGTCTAAGATTTTTAGGTTTTTTTTTAAACCTAAACAGAGCCCCGATGAGAAATCATAACTGTAAATAGCGCGATCGAGCCTAGAATGTTATTAGAGAAGTCTTTAAAGATTATAGCATGGTCCTTATCTGGTGTCTCTATTGTGAAACCCCTGCGAAAATCTAACAGGGCCCTATACTACACCGGGAACACCCGATTAAATTTCTGCTCAGGTCAATTTTCCATAAGAATGGTACGTAGTCCATTAAAGGGTTTACTAGTCGCTGCGGCATACCTAACAAAACCGTGTAATTGAAAAAATAATATATAAGTATTTAATATTCATTAGCCTACCTCTATTCCGGATTTAGTATAAACGTTTCCCTCGAGATGGCGTGTATCCTCCTCTTCAGAACTCTCATCAGACGAATACTTTGGTTTTGAAGTTTGTGTTGACTCCTTTTGCGAAGGATGATCATCGTGTTCCTCGCTAACCTCGCGAAGTATTCCTGGGGTCTTAGGAGGCGACGGAGCCTTTTTTCGGAGAGACTTTTTCATGGAAGATCTACAAAAATTATTATTCAAAGTTACTACGATCTACAGATGAGTGCTGGACAATATAAATGTATATACTGTAACCTAAGTATCTTCACATGTTTTTACATTAAAAAAGAGCATTGTTGAATAAATCAGTTATTTGCCTAGCATAATGAATAGGACAGTCGCAGTTTTCGTAAAGATATATATAATATTTTTATAGACGATTCCATACGGAACATTTATAAGCATCTTATATAATTATCATGGTATGAAAATACAATCCAAAAGGAAGTTAAGTGTATCAGACCTTGAGTTTTTAGTAAAAAGAATTTGCCTCGTGAATTCAAAGTATTCCTAAATAAGGTATATTATATTCATTAAATTCGTTGCATAAACTCATATTCCACACATTTTGCTAAATAAATAAGTTGCTGATGAGCTTAAGTAGAAACGCTTTCTTTCAAGTTGAATAATTCACAAAAAAAAGACTTTTGGTCCGCAAGCATAGAAAATTGGAATGTTCGTATTTGATTTTGCCAACAGAAAACATTAACCGAAATCAAGTTTAATAATGCAATTTATTCATTTTATCCATTAATCACAGACAAGTAATACTTAAAAAATCAAAATAGTAATGCCAAGTGATAGATGACGATTTATTGTAATATATTTGTCATCGTACAACGCTCTCATAATGCAGTAGATTGATCCTGAAAAAGCGCTTTCTGTCAGTAATTCTATGTTAACATTTAAAGGATGGACGAATCTTATAACAATTTTTACAGTTTTTTACTTGCAACGTATACGAAAGTGATACTATAGAAAAAATATGTGATTAATATAGAGCCGCAAAATCGGCTTCCTGTTTTCCAAAGGTTACAGTACAAGCATACTTTATATGTGACTGTCAAGCCTGCAGAATGCATACTCAACTCCGCTTAGGGAAGGAGTCTCTGCAAAAATCATACTATGTACTGTTTCTTCACAATCAAAGTTAGTTAGTCAATCAGAGCGAACGTGTTTGACTTTGCGTAAGATCGCATGCGGGTGGTTCGATCCAATTGAGTGATTAGGTCAATACTCCAGGCTCGGGTACCCTGTTCAAAAAGGTGCGTTAAGACTGCGGTAAAGAGGTAAGGAGGTAAAGAATGCACTGGTATGCAGTAAGTGTGAAAGTATCATACAAGCTGCGTAGATAAAGCTGACACCACCATGGACATCATAATAGATGAATTTCGGGAAGAACTTAGGAAATTCAGAGAAGAAGTGAAGTTGGCACCGTAGTTAAAGTCTTTGGAATCACCCTGTACATATTGTTTTAGCAAAAGACATCATTTTAAATTTTCTATACTTAAGCATTTAGGAGAAAAACGGACTGTGGACAATCAGCGCCATCCGTGGTGTAAAAAGGTAATGGACGTGCTGTTATGCCTCCCTAGGTAATATAAATATTAAGAACTGTTATACCGGCGGAATCTTGTATACTGTGTCGTGCCTATAGCGAGATAGTTCGTCACGACATAACAGTGCAAAGACGACGACGACGGAACTGAAACTCTTTTAAGATACTCTCGTCCCTCGAGTCCTCGTACATACATATGATCATCTATGACAATTTATTCGGGACACTGAAAGTTCGTCCTAATGTAATTCTTAACTTGTCCTGATGTGTAAGCATTCGTTAAATACTAGTTTCGAAGCAGATAATAAATATCTAATGTTATAATTTAACAAAGCCTATGATATAAGAGTGGATTTTATTTGCAAGATATTTCAACTTATATGAAACAGTATTATAATAAAGTTGGACCCCTGTTTCGAATGAATCATCCTGTATACAATACTGTCTATGAAAGATTCCATAATATATTTTCTGTTTTTTCATTTGAACCACAAGTACACTGACATAAGCGTCGTTAATGGTGTGCCGCTTATAAACGCCGTGAGGTAAAGGTAAGAGAGGAGCGTGGGTAGGATTGTTTACATACCTCAGACCGTGCGAGTAACAGAGAGGATACTGTGGTGTGAGCGAAACGCCAAAGCGCCGCTCGTTGCGTCCTTTTCACAGAGCACTAGTGTGAACGAGTCGGCAATATGACGTTAGTGTTGCACTCATAAAAATTGGCGTCCTGCTCGCACCGTAGTTCTTTCTCTTTTGCACACACAGATCGAGGTACGTAAACAAACGACTTGCTTCGTCGCCTTGCTTGTACCGCCGGTTGCCTGTACTTGGCGCAAGACTCAACCACGTGCCTTAATCAGCGCCATCTGTTATGTAAAACAGTAGATGGACGTGCGAATATGACGACGAAACGTACACCAGTCGTATTGATCTTGATGGAAATCGATTCAGAAACTTCAATTCCTATAGTATATGTATCAATAATTTTTTCTCATATATAGCGGTTCATAAGATATTTGATTCTAAACGCAGATATAAGAGTTAACTCGGGTAAAGAGTCTCGGCGGGCTGTGCCCTGTATGACTTGGCGCGAGACTCGACCGAGTCTCTTGATGTTTTGAAATAAAAAAGCGAGATTAGTATTTCAGTTTATTTTATTTTTAAGAAACCTTACAAGTTTAATTTATTAATTCAACTTTGTATAAGTCGTCAAAACCTAACCATTTTACAAATATGTAGCTCGTTTCCATGTCTCTTGAATACTTTCTCTATAAGATATATGTCGTGGTATTTTACACTAACGAATTCATGCTCACAGAAACCACTTTCGATGAGATATTCTATATAGTCCTTGAGTTTGTATGTCACCGGATCGGTATTCTTCATAAGACTTATCGTGAAAATTTCCGTTGTTCAGTTGGATGTGTAGACTTTTTCAAGAATATGCTTCAATTTGTTTATTCGAGCTTTGTTTCTGACTTTGAACTTTGATCGTTCAAGTGTAGATTTAGTTTTGAACTTCGTGTACGCCCGTTATAGTAATCCCTTTTCGTTTCGAGCAGTAACATTTGTTAGTTTCATACCAATGTTGACGTTAGTAATTTCTCTGGCAGGTTTAAGCACTTCCTTTACCACCACTAACATTTTTCTGTGCATTCTCCAACGCATGCAGTCTGATATCTAGATTGGAAATTATCTCGGAGTTGCGAATCGTCAAGTCTTGTCCTCTCTCTATATTGGTTTCTAGACGCATCAACGCATCGTTCACGGTAGAATCGAGAGCTCTAATCATCAAATTTTTATTATCGATATTATTGCGCATTCCTATAGTCACCTAAAGTACGGTATTAACTTCCTGCTTCACTACTAATTTCATGAAATTCCAGATCACAGCATCGTTTTGCTTCTCGACAATGATAACGTTACATAGGTCCTTGTTATCAATGTCATAGTGTCCAACAGCAGTGGATTTGATTCCAGCACCAGAAAGACCACGGCTACTCGTAACCGCGACATGGCTACTCAACTGACGTTCAAACACGTGGACGGTACAAATCCAAAGTGACAAGCATGATCTTTTTACCGAAATAATAAATAATACCTACCTCACGCAACTCTTCGATAATCGATACAATTTCATTAAAGTTCTTGGGATTACCAGTTTTCTGAAATGCAAGGAGTAGGCAAAGGCGATCTCTACCAGCTCATTAAGATCGCCCCAATACACGTATCCGTTCGTCTATCTTATGCGACATTCATATATCGCGGTACAATACCTTTGCCCGTTGCAAAGAGCTGATCAATCAGTTTTGCAATAATGTTTTTGAATTTGAAACTCTTGTTCTTACGAATGTCACGTTGAGAGTTATAGCACTCCTTATGTACATTCGTTGTTAGAATAATGTTTTTCTAATTGCCCAAGTCATCTTGTCAGGTATCTTGGCAATCATGTCGGGTACCTTCTTGAATAAAAGTTCAATTAAACCGATAGTTTTTAGATAGCTCGTTCTGATTATCGGATGATTTTAGAGTACCTTTATCCCCTTCTTCTACTTTAAAATCTTCGTCTTCTTCAACTTCTTCGTCACTGGTTCCATCAGAAAAATCATTATTTGCCGATTTAACCTTTTGAAGCATACGTTTTCCCTTACATGCAATGAACTTGACCTGTGGGCCTTGATGTAGAGTGAGCCATTTTGAATTTCGAAATTTTTACTACAGATTCGAACTAAGCGATTCAAAATACCACTAAGTATAAAGTTTTAAGCGTATCAGATTGTAATAAATACATTTTTAAATTCAAAAAGGTTTATCTCCTGAACTACACCAAGTTTTAAAAGGTTAAAGGATTCATTATCATCCGTTTTAAACGTATCATTCGCTTTTGCGTCTTGTTTTTTTTTTTCATCCTTCATCTCATCTTTGACACGATTGCACTCCGTTTGAGATAAGTTTACTAGTTTCTATAGTGGAGTAACTACCGGTTTGAACACCTCACTCATCATCGGTTCGACATTCTCTCAATCTAGTTTTATCATTCTATGCTTTTTACGGACCGTATCGCTGGCTTTCGCAATTTGACTTAAGATATCTTTTTGCTTCTGAAGTTTTCTGCGTTGCATGTTGCCGTTGCTGAATCTGAAACGCTACTGCTTTCATTTTTACAATGATCACTCATTTATGCTCACGTAGCAATCGAATCCTTTCCTGTATCTACCTAAGTCCCATACTTATCCTTCAGCATACGATCTGATTGGATTTTGCTCGAACACAGATCTTTGAACCATGCACAAGTCGTATTAGTGTTTATATGATCGTTGTATATATGCGATTGACTAATCATAAATATAAGCATAGTTCTGGAAAGCTCTACCGATTTCCCATAACCTGACAAAAAATGTCATTGTGTCTCGAAAAATACTCTATGCTGACTGATTTAAGAAATGGTTGTCTGATGGAAACAGATGCATTGACATCATTTGAGAAAGTAATATATTAGTGAACAATAAATTTAGAAAGATAATTTTTGACTTTGAACTAAAGCGGTTGATTTTGTATAGTATAGTTGCCTTTGAGGAGAGACAAATTGGTTTCGAAAGGAACTCGGAATTAACTAATTGATTTATGAAAAAACTATGTAATTCAAAATTTGGTTCATTTTCGAAAATCAGTGGTGTAAATTGGTTGCTCGGTACATAAATTGTAGTATTCTAGAATAGACATGCGATACTGTATTTCTTCATAACGCTACAGCGCCGTATGTCTTTCAATTGCGCACAAAGGCGTGCGTTTAGCCCTGGTCATAATTAAATTCGAGAGATTACCTTTTTGTACTAGGACCAGCGCCATCAGAATCTCTTTTGGTGGATTGTCTTCTAAGATCGGTTCGGAATGCTGCATGTTTTTCAGCATCTTCGATTCCTTCCTGTAAAAAAAAAAGATGAAATCTTATTATAATGCAGAAGAGAATGCTGCTCATTATTTTGATCTATATCTCCGTATACAAATTTCCTAGTAAATATCCACAATTTTATTTATCTATTAAATATGTACGAACTGGATTGATTGCTAACCAATAGAGGCTGCAGGCCTTAGTTGTTATTTCCTGATGTTTCTAATTCGATTACCTTTGCATGCCATTGTATTTGATGGTAGCTTTGCTCACTTAACGTTGTACGTGTATGGTTTGTCTACCAACAGGAGACAAATTAATAATATAATACTATATGTTGATCTTCAATTCTTCTATGTGTATTCTATGAATCCTTCTTTACTATATCAGAGAATGTTTGTATTTAAGGCATTAACTTTTGTTAACGTTTAAAGTACCATCTATAGCAATATTATAATTGTTTTTACTTATTTATAAAATACATTTGAACGAATCAGTTTCAATATACGTAATTTTTAAACAGCCTAATACACATTTGGAAGTTTTATTATAGGCTGCAGTCAAATATTCCTCTGATAGTTGTCACGTTGACGCTGGTAGAAATTTAGTCGGTTATCTATATACAAGAGAAAAGATTACAAATACTTCAGAACTACGAGAGGTATTGATCTGCGCGTGACGCACCATATTACTAAATTTCATGAGGTTTGTTCATGCTGTTCTCGAAAAATTGGAGGCCGTAATTGTTCTCTTATAAACGAATTTTTATTGCAGACGGGAAAAAAATCTGTATACCTAAATAAGTAAATAAAATAATTACACCCCTATAAAAAATGTCAATGGACATCTTTATATGCTGGACATCTCGTATGAAAAAACTGAAGATTTCACATTGATTAATATTAGTAACCAGAAATTCATTCGAAAACTAGAGCTTGTAGGATTACGAGGAGGAAAAGCAGTTTCAAGAAACGTTTTGCTTGTTCATAAGTAAGAATCCCCTCCTAATTCACCAGGCCCGAGCTGCCTTCTGAATTGTACAACTGACACTGGATGTTATACCGATCAACAATAGAGCACATAATATCAATTAACTCTCTAGTAGAAATTTTCTAGTCGTTTCACGGACAACGAAAAGGTCTCAGCCGGACTGAGACTAGGTACTCACAATAATGGAAACCTGGCTAGTAGCCAGCGCGGTGCGCACCAATATGTCAAACTACCAAACTACACGACGATTCACACTTTCCCTACTATGGAAGCCTATCTGGGCCCGAACTAGGCGTTCGCCAGTACCTCGACATATAAAACTAACAAGGAAGGTTACCTTACTCATGCCCCGAAACAGTGTTTTTTGTACATATATTGTAGAGCTACTTAAGATACATGCTGAGACTTTTCGTGAATTTTGAGGAATCGGAATCGCGAGACTTTTTAAGGAGTCTATACACTAGACAGGCGTATTTTATACGAAATGACACTTGGTTTTAAAATAAAATAATTTTGGTATATTGTCTTATAAGTTACAGACTAAAATCACTTATTTTTATTGGTGTCTCTCTCACACACACTTATAACTCGTACAGTGTTTGTCGTTGAACCGCAGACGACAAGGAATATACGTCACTATCCTTTCCCTATACTAGTCTCTAGGAGAGGGAACAAAATGAAGCTGATGATAAGGGTGATAATAGTTCAAAACCCACAGATTATCACAATGATCCCCATTTGCCGAATATATTATCTTTGAGAAAGGTTTTGCCTCAGTCAACTGCTAATCACGATGACGTTGGAGCTGAATCTTTTTAGATGGGTTTTTGGTGATGAAGTGAATCTGCACTCCTGACAGTTCTATTACAATAACTTCACTGCAGATGGATGCAGGTATTTTAGGCGGTCCCTCCCGATAGAAAGAGATATCACGATAATTCCTAAGACCTGGAGAGCACTGGAGAGAGCTCAGGCAACTTATTCGATGTTACCCTGTTTGTACCACTTTTATTTTTGTTTGTACCTCAAACGATTGGAAATTACAACTAGGATGGGCGAGGTCCAAAAATGGCTGGCACCTGACTTTCAGGTAATTAAACTCTGTTTGCATGTATGGAATTAGAATCGCTTATACCCGTTTGTATTGCCTTTCTTTTCGTTCATATCCTTAGAGATGCGAAGATACAGGATTTTGCAAATTCATTAATTGTAAGAGGATAACTGCGACATTCTTTAAGCTAGGTCAAATCTGCAAAGAGGTGATGATTCTTTATCGTTTGTACCAACTTATACTATTAAAAGTTCCATCTGCATCTTGAAGGCCAGGAGCCCAGTCCTCGAGTCCATACGACCAATATTCGCATACAAATCATCAGTTTAAACTAATCACAACATCCACGACATAATTGAGAGGAACGGATGATTCGAAAGACAAAATGGTTCGCACGAACTCGAGAATAAGGGCCCTGGGATGCTAATCTCATATCGCACTACAAAACTGTGGCACACAACAGTTATAGAATTGTTGCTCCGTTGCTTATTTCAAAAACTTTCCGATAGACTATTAACTGGTTTTAATAGAAAGTTCTCCATCGCACAATTGGTTTGGTTTACATCGTATACCTTGATATGCATGTTCACATCAAATAGTTGAAAAATTATTATGTAAACAGGTATTTGATATCAATATAATTTTATTAAATATAGGAACTGCTTAGTTTAAGTTAGGTCAATGGAACAATCGCACTATGATTTTAGTCCGCTACAAATTTGCAGCTGGATACTTTAACAGAGTATGCCAATAATGGATGACAGTGGAAAGAACATAATTCTAAGAACGCTTCGTTTTAAATATACTTGAAAACACGAGAAGTAACACGCTTTTTAACGTTGGGATGAAAAAGATTTCAATTTTATTTTTCGTTAAGTGTATCTAAGTAAAATTTTTGGTAACTCTATTCACCAAAAATAAAATTACAATGCAATTAAAAGTATCACTAAATTAGAATTTCTTGGAAACTATTCAAGAATCCATAAAAATATTCCTAAATGCTGCATGAACTTAAAGAATAAATGTTTAATTTTAATGTATTTTTAATTTATATTTTTATTGTAATATTTATTCCAATAAAAAAGAATAATTCTCTACTTAAATTGAACTTTTTTTATTATCCGGATTGGACCAGGTATGCCTAGTCTGGATCAGATAAAGAAATTGTGAGAGATAAGGGCCTAGAACCCGATCAGGAAAGCCTCATCAGGTCCACATTAGGTATTCCTCGTCGGGTTCACAGCACTTATCTCCGTTTCATGCCACGTCTGATCCCGATTAGGTATGCCCGATCCGGTCCACATCAGGTTCAGCAAAAATGTTCCAGTCGGGTGTTTCCATCCCTCGGAAATGACATCTTGTTTTATAAAGCAAAGTTTCAATTAGTCTTAAACTTTGATATTAACAATTCTTAAAATTCATTAAGACCTCCATTTTTTAAATCAATAATGCACAAGTTTCTTTTTTCTGACATATTCTCACCACAAATGCATAGTCTGTGAAAAAACAGATATTTTTGCCATTGGAATCTATTTTCTATCTCGCCCTTTTCACGAGTTGTACTACAAGAACGAAAAATCTGTTATTTTGGCGGGTGCTTTTCGCCGTCTGAAGATGAATTCTTTTTGGTAAATGTTTAATTGTAATTCGACGATTTACAGAGATACGAAGGAATCCAGAAATCGTAAAACGCATTACACGTTTATACGGCAATACTAGCGAAGCAGTTAAGGGTGGTTTTCACCCCTTCAATACGAAATATCGAAGAAGTCAAAAAACATGTATATGCTAATTTTGTATGCTCTACATATCTACATAATGACATTCCAAACAAACGAAAGCCTTTGAACGAAAGAATTTAATTTATTAATCGTTCTCGTCACAAATGTAAACCATGCGAAAAATGCAATAATGTCACTTTGAACCATTTTTGTATCTCGCCCCGTTTAGGAGTTACAATCGAAAAACTAAAAAATCAGCAATTTTCAAGGGTTCATTTCATCCCCTAAAAATACGGTTCCACCAAAACAAAAAAAAAACATTTGTCGAATATTTTTACCTGCTCTATAATTCTGCAAAGTTTTATTGAAATCGGAGGGGGACACCTCGCGCGACTTTTCTTGTTAGTGATATCGGCCACCGAAAAAATATTTCGATCGTTTCGACACGTCATAAAAATAGACAATAACTCAAATCTCCAAAGCTAGGTTATGGAAAATAATCATATTTATCGAACGACTTATTCTTTTCTATGGTAACTAGTAACATTGTTAATAAGTTTTTCCCTTTTGCCGTTAATATTTAATTATCGAAATTTCGATTTATAGCACTGTTGTCGTTTTATTCGGACTGTGATTGACTGTCGGTATTGTCAGTCGACGAGTGTGAAGGTGCAGTTTGAAAAAAGGGCCAACTGCTTTAGGGATATGTCGTTTGACGTTCCTTAATGATGACAAAAGTTAAAATAAGTAGAGTGAATATGCTACTGGATGATCGACTTTAAAAAATGCTGATTCATTGTAGAACGGATTTTTTGGATTAGAAAAATATGCATCATTTGAGAAACTAAAATGGTGGTTGGTGAACAGACTTGAGTAATTACTTTTAATTCACATTCTTTCCTGCCCATTTGTGTTTTTGTACTGTTGGTATAGAACTTTACGACACGCTACGTCTTACGATTCAATTGTGCGCATAAGCTTAAAGACAAGTTGTATATTCGAAATTGTATTCGATATGAGTTTAAACAGGGAAAAAGTGCTGCTAAAGCATGTGAATCGATTTTTTCAAAATTCTTCTTTGCATCTGGTGGGATATCAAAGGCGTTTATTTACTACGAGCTTCTTCAGCCTGGTGAAACTGTTACTGCCGAACGCTACAGTCGTCAATTAAATGCGTTGGCCGGGAGACTCGAAGAAAAAAGACCATTTACTGGTCAAGGATCTCGCAAAGTCATTTTGTTGCACGACAACGGTAGACTGCACGTTGCTCGCAATACTCAATAAACTATCATAAACTTAGGCCGGGAAGTTCTGCCTCGTGCGGCTTATTCTCCTGACTTGGCGCTTTCGGATTATCATCTATTCCAATCGATGCAGCACGATTTAGCTGGACGCCGCTTTAAAAATGTTGGAGAGATAACAAAATGGCTCGATAATTTCATTGCCTCCAAGCCCCTTTTCTTTTTTCGTGAGGGAATCCGAAGCTTGCCCGACAGGTGACAAAAAGTCATCGATAACGATGGAAAATATTTTGATGATTGATATACAATCAATATTTTATATGGAATTAAATAAAAATAACAAAAAAGGACAGACTTTTGCATGCACCTAATAGGTTTTGAAATAAAGTGGTTGATTTTGGAAACTCTTGTTGCCGTTGAAGATAGATCCGTTTTGACAAGGAGTATTTTATACACGAAAATAATAGTTGGTTTACGAATAATGTGGTGTGGTTATGAAATATTCATTATGTTTAAAAATTAACTAACTGATTTATGACAGAACTGATTGATTCCACAATTCTTTAATTAATTTTAAACTAGTAATTTAATTGGGATTGGAAAACACTGGTGCAAATTGCAAAGGGTCACCGAGACGACAAGCTAAACTCAATTATTACATTTCAGAATTACAAAAGTGATTAGAGGAAAGCACGGAATCTTTTCTTGGCTGGCGAAACCCGACCATCTCCTAGGCCCAAACCAGGAGAAACGAAACGAGATGGAACTAAGCGTGCTCGTGCACGGAAGCCAAAACAAAAAAGATTTCGTCCTTTTTACAAAAGTTGCTTACCGTAAAGTTACATTTCGATACACAATGCGAGACAACTACTTGTACACGACCGGCCAAGATGGCTAACGAGAAACGAATGACTGCACGCTAGCGAGATCTCTACCGGCTCGATCCTAGACTAAAAAGTAGTGCCATTTTCGGCCAATCAACGTCGTGGAAGAATCTGTCACTTGTATTGCTACGCGCAAATATGGAAGCATGCCGATGGACATGAATTAAAAACTATAACGAAATTATTTCGCAAACGATATATCACCAATAACCCCTCACGCGATAAAGTCTATATTTAATTGCCGGAGCCTCACTGTAATCGATAGAACGCAATACGTGGAAGGACGACTAAAACTTGTATAAATTAATCCTGTCACGATCTAACCGGCGATATGACGTTACGTCTATTCGGATCGAATAGACGTAAGGACGTAAGACCCAGGATCTTCGGAATTGTCACATGCTCGCTGCCGGAGCTGTGGGTGTCCAGATTCCTCTGGCGGTGATCTTCATCCGGACCAAGTCGGGACGGTTAGGTGGCGGAGGGTCATGACCCCTCACGCCGGAATAGCTCCTGCTCCCCTTCCTCTTCGGTACCACAGATAATCCTATCTCGGGACATCGGTAACGGCGGTAACGATAAGATCGATAGAGTCCATGGCGATGTCTTCCTCGGTGCCGATCCCCTATTCAATTCGAGAGTCATCGGCAGTGGGGTGGAGGCGTTTAGTAATTTGGATCGTCCACCACTATTCCAGCTGTACCCTTGTGGTGATTCTCCTGCAGTGACGTGAAGATTTCCTAAGTTGTAGCCAGATTCGCAACGCATGCAATATTTTTAACGATAAAATCAGTGTAATTCTAATCAACAAATTCTTCAGGATCTTGGAGTTCTTGGCCGGTACACAACGGGAATTTTCCAAAAATGGGCGATAATACGCCCCGAAACAGAAACACGACAGTTAACCAATACTGCATTTGTAACGTAAACAATAACGTCACAGTTGATATATCACATAACCTCGAACTGTAAAAAATGAAGAATAAACAAGAAATAAGAATATTCAAGAAATATTAAACAGACACGTGATAGATAATAATTTTTAAAAATAGATAAACTGAAATTTATTATAAAATAATTACTGATTGTTTTTTTTTTTTTAGTTAGAATAAATCTATAGTGAGCATGAAAACTAAATTGTACGTGACATTATAGTGAAAAGTGAGAATAAATAGTAGTGTTATGACATAAACATGTGGTTGTCGCATAATATCAAACATCAATGAGAATTTAATAAATCATGTGCATAAACTTTAAAATTAATTTCACACAACTTCAATTTTCTTGAACCTCACGCAGGGTACAGATTACACCGTAGATGCAAATTTAATAAACAAGGGCTCATTTTCTTTTTAAATGAATGTTCTATGGTCTGAATTTTTTTGAATTTTGATTAAGCTCATCATTTCAAAATATTTCAATTTTTCTATCATAATTTCCATAAATAAATTTTCTTCACAATAAATTGTAAACTTACGATACGTAGATATCGTAGAGCCATATCATATACGTAAAGATGCGTCTGTATCTTTTGAATAAAATGATATTTCAAAACTGAGAAGCTCCTCTTCAGAATACTCTTCTGAATACTGGTGGTTCTCAAAGTGCTCTTTTTACAAATATACAAGAAAATTTGAGCGATTTGAAAATTTGGTGGGTGGGTCCCCTTAATGCAAAATATTTAATTAAGATTTAAATATAATCAATCGGTGCCTTTAAATCTTCGAAACATAAATTTTGCCTAACTTACGATTTACATGGAATTTAGCACTGCAGGGTTTTTTTTAAGACGCTAATTACGAGTCGGAACTTAACACGTAGAAATTAGAAATGATGGATCTAATATGGCGAACCAAAATACAAAAAGTAATTTGATTTGAATGAATCTCAGTACTCGAGGTTAAATCCAATCATTTTCTGTATTCTCTACCGCCATATTAGATGTACCATTTGAACCTTGTAATCCAATTACTTTTGTATTTCGGTCCGCCATTTTGAAATTCGGTAGATTAAATCACTTTTTTATTTGACTCTTAATCCACCATATTGAAAATACCATTTTGAATTTCCAAATTTTAAGATCGATGATTCGAGATCACCCATCACAAAAATGTCCAAGTACTGAGTTTTATCCAAATATAATCATTTTTCGCATTGTGGTCCACCATATTGGATCCTCCATTTAGAATATCGGTATATTCTTGAAAGACTTGCTTCAATGAACAAAGTTAATTTTCATTTGTATCGGACTATTTAATTGGTTTGGAGTTTCGCTCCTCAAGCTGTACGTTTGAAGCTGTATGATAAGAAAAATTGAATTCACTACTCAGAGACTGAGTAAGGTGCCAAGAGAAGGGAAAACGAGGTCAACACGTTTAACCCTTAATTACACCGGGGGTATCCTACGACCCAGAAAAACACAAATATTTATGGCATGACGCACTTTCGCTATATTTGTCAAGGGTTAACATGCTTGGCATTACCCGAGCAGTACGTTACCGAATAAAATCGGACTATCTTCTTCATAACTATTATTTATCTGTCAGGTAATCCCCCAAAAATATAACATGTTTCGGGCAATGCAATTTCTTTCTTAACCTATAAATGAAGTAGGAACAAATTCGTATCTGCCTGTATTGAAACTGCATAAGAAAATTATGTCAAGAAACTCCCTAACAATAAGTATTTGAATTCTATTTATATTGTTATATTTTTTTTTATTTTTTTTGTTACTCCTTATTACCTATTCTTAAAATGTATTGACTACATGCGTAGATACACATATCCAATATCTAAGCATACATTACTGTGCACATGCATTCTATTCTATCAGCACCACCGATTTTGCTGAACTGTTTGTTTGGATGTACAGTGAAACACATGTTTAGATATATAATTTGTCTGCGTATGCACGTAACAAATACTTGTACTTCTCAATACTGTAGTTTATTCGTTAATTTAAATTTCCGCAGAAGAATATTGGCAATTATATTAATACAATTTCAATTATAATCCATCGAAATAGATGCATAAGTTGATATGCTAAAGGATAATTTTTCTTCATAGTATCATTGTATTGATTCTTATTCTATTCTGATTCCCTGCGTACCAGGTTTAAAATTTTGGTACTGAAACATTTTCCGCAGAGATGATATGCATTATCATTTAAATTCTACTGGTTCGTGAAATAAATTGACATTCAACAGAATATGAAGTACATACCTGAATTAATTCAGGAGTCATCGTTCGCGCTGGAGAAACAGGTGGTGGTTTATGTCGAAAGGAAGTCGTGGGTGCTTCTGGTGTAGCAATTCCTTGGTTTTTATTTCCTTCTCTTCTAATATTTCTGCCGAAATCATCATCATTTTCTTGCATCTGCCTTTCATCCTCAGTGCTCTGCCATAAAAAGATTATAGTTTATTTTACCATATACTCTGAAGAACAGTACGAATTAAAAAAAAAATAATATGAAAATATTATGGAAATATTTGTCTGCAATTTTTCTCGTAGAAATAATCCAAAGTGTGAAACATAAAGGGATACTTGTTTATGACAATGACATTCGGCTAGACATTACTGTTGAAATAAATGTATTTAATTTGTACGAAATATGATTTAAATTTTAATAACGATTTGTCAGAAAAGGACATATATGAATACGTTATTCACAGACATTTAGTATGCTCTTTATATTCCCATATTTCCATTATCACAATATAAAATAAATAAATATAGTTAAATTCCTTGTCACAAAATTAATATTAGCAATTGTATCACTATAGTTATTACTAAAAATTATCGTAACACAGCTATAACTTCTGCTAAATTAAAACTATTAATTGAGAGAGTTAAAATGAAAGTAAAGTTCACACGATATAAATTAATTGTAACACACTAATGCATAGGATAATAAACTGTTTCATATGTGCTCACACTCATCCAGCATCATTCTAAATGCATGGAAGTATATAAAAACAGAACGTACAAATGTAACACGCTTCCGACTAAAGAGTCGCTGCATCGCAATCTGGACAGGAACTAACTCAAGCTGAGAGACAGGAGAAACTAGCCAGTATTTGCTAGTAGGTAGGCTTTGCTTCTATGTGTAAGATGGGAGGGCTCGATCGAGGGGTAGCTTATACTGTATGCGGTGGACGGTTCATTGTTATAACATGACCAACTCTTTCTGGCAGACCGAACACTCCCTAACTCGTGTGCATCCTTTGGCCCCCTTTATTCTACCGATTATTGGAGAGTTACTGCACTCTCCTCTATCACCTACTGGTCAACTAGTGTAACCACGTGACATACATAACATATCTGTATATCGACGTACACACAGTCGGGCCACGACACTATTTCACTTTGGCAGCCACTTTCTTCTGCTTTATAAAATAAACCAAATGTGCTTTGATATTCCTATAATATTTTGGTAATTCAATGAGAGACAACAAATACAAGAATTATACTTTTTAAACTAGTCAAATGTGAAATTAGAGTACAGGTTTTTCATATCGGAATAGGATTACGTGGCTCTAATATTGCTTTGGTTGTTATTGTCTTTCTTTGTGTTGTTTTATAGTTTACCTAATATCACTTTCTTAATGCATATGACATCACATATTGCTAGTCAAAGTCTTGCTATAAGGTAAGCCAGCATTGTGAGGCATAGTCTTGTAGTACTAATTGACAATAAGATGCGTTTAATTACGTATAGAATTTACACACACACACACAAATATATGTATTATCCTTTACTTGTTCCGCATTTATTTCTCAGATACTCTAATGGAAACCATACATTATCATAGTTATGTGGAGTATCATGTGTGTATACATAGGTATACATATTTTAGTCAACTCAAAATTTCAAATGTTTACTTGCACAACCACCCACAGGCATGCACCATACAATGCTTTATATTTCTTAATCATACTTGTACAGGACTTATTTCAATAGTGCCGGGAAATCTTCAGGAATAAAATCAGAAGGATATACAAAGCTGCGTATATTAATTAAGCATCCATGACTGGCTTGATTCTTGACGGTGCCATTAAAAAACAATTGCAAGGGCAGAAAACTCAGGACTCATTCACACCGAAGGAAGCTGGAAGCGAGCAGTGGAAGCGAGAAGGTAAAAACTGTACAATAGAGTTTCAATCTTTTCCAGCCTGTATATTCATCTATGTAATGTACCACGTGATTAATTTACACGCTGATTGGCTGTTGGCATCTCTAGGCCCTGTAGGTGCATCATCGAGGTGCATAGACCATAGTGGTATGAATTGATGTGAATGCGAACTCGAATGTTCAAATGGATGCCAATTGATATTGAAGGTTATGTTTTAAAATTCACCGAAAACACTTTAACCATCGTTATACATATTTTTCCTTTGTATGAAAGTAAAAGACACATTTACAGATGCAGTATTAGCAGTTAATTTTGAAACATACTTCAAATATCACTAGTAATTTCAGACACAAACTATGTACTACACGTAAAGTTACCAATTCGTTTTTACTTCGTTGCTACTATGAAAAGTTCAACGTTGATCAACTTTCTAAACTTGTAATCCAAGGATAGGAGTCTGCTAGTTAATAAGGATATGTTTTAACATAAATTGTCTATTACTTTCTTTAATGTAGTAAATATGACTCGATGTACTAAATCAAGAGAAAATCACTTATTTCCTATAATGTTCGTAAAACTATCTAGCATAAAAAAGCATAGAATCTATTTTAAGTTTCTAGCTTATGCCTTCCACTGCTCGCTTCAAGCTTACTTCAGTGTGAATGAGCCCTCAGAGTTCGGAGGCGCCTACGTTTCTACTGACGCCTCACTCTGATTGGCCAACTTTAAATGGCTCTAACTTGAAAACTAAGCACCTTTCAACAAAGGAAGTTCATTTTTGGGATAAGCCATGCCTCGTGAACATCGTTGTACCCTGTTAGTAAGACAATTTAGGGACACGCAGTATATGTGTACATTGATCGGTACTTGACAAGTTCTTTACGAAACATTTTATGAATATACATATGTGTATCACCATCAGAAATAATATGTTTCACATTTTTGCAATGGATCAATTTCTAAATTGTCATAAGCTTCGATATCACTTAGAACAGTTCATATTTTGGATCAAAGTATGCAGCGATTAACTTTTTTTTGTAATTTGCAGCAATTATATTTATTATACGTTCCTTATTAGCGTCATACTTTTAAAATTGTGCCCTTAACCGTTTGAGTCCCAGATTTTCTCGACATAATATCAAAACAGCGCGATCGCGCTGCTTGGGACTCAAACGGTTAAACAATTGTTTTATTTCAATACGCATATTGTAACTTATACATTGTTGTAAATTCAGGCTACCAGAATAATATTCCGTCACAATAGACCCCTAAGAGATCCATTTATACCGTTATTTAGTGTGAACTTACGATATATTATATATTTCAGTATTCTACAAATCCAGTAGCAATTGAATAGGATTTTGGTATTTTACTTAGATTATGCTCAAACTATGCAAAAAATAAACGGTGTATTTGTGAATTTTTTACACCCAAAATATATCAATGACATACCCACCTGTATTACACCAAATTTATATCGAAATCTAATCTACTGAAATTATTTCCAATTTATACCGAAAAAAGAAAACACGCATATCTGCTTTATTTATACTGAATTCATATCTGATTGAGATTGTAGCAAAATACTGAAATTGCACGAAAATAGCGAATCGTCCATATAGATATTAATTCATTACATTCTTAATCAACGTTTTTATCCTCATAGCATACACTGCTGCATCTGTTATATGAGTACTTGATATAAATTCGATATAATTTCGGTTCGTTTAATTTCAGTATAAATATGATATAATATCTGTATAAAAAATTCACAAATACACCGTTTAACCCTTTCGATACGGCTATATCATTCTTCTGGCTTCTGATATACAGATACCCGCAACGCGAATAAGGTTCTACTGTTCTATTACAATATAATACATTTTGAAATAGTCAGATTTTAAAAATTATTTAATAATTTAATTCCGTGTCAAAAATTTGAAAACACAAATATACACAGTAATAAAAATGTTACTGCACGTAGCCCTGCCTCGAAGGTATCACTCGCCTCGGGACTAATTACTGCGTGATAGTTTGCTTATTGTTATTTTTACTGTTTAAGGATCATTGTATTCAATGTAAGACCCCTACCCTCCATCTCTTCATCACCCCTCTCCATCCCCTAGGGTACTGGCTCGGAGACCTGCAATTACCATTTTCGTGGACCATCGACGAGAACCAGCACCATCGAGTTCAAGAGAGAGTGGCTACGGTAGCGGTGGCAACGAAATGCGGGGAAGGCATGGGCAGGAGATCAGCTAATTCTGAGATAACTGGATATATCGACGCCCATGTGACAACGGTGGAGCCCTCTCCCTTCAAGACGCTGGATGCACCCGGATGGAGTTTTGACAGGCCATGGAGGACGCCATCTTGCCCAGCGAGCAGACGACACATCTGCGCGCCAGCAAGGATCCACCACCGTACCACCAACACGCGAGACCTTGGAGTCCCGCCAGTGCCGTGCCCAGACGTTACACCGGAGCCTTGCCATGCCCGACCTACGGACCAATGCCGAAGCGTGTAGCCCTCTCAAGTCGTCAATCTAGCCAACCAGCGAGACCCCTGGAGCAACCCAGCAAAAGTTTCGAGGTCTCAACCCCCGAAGGACTACACTTTGAGCCAGGCAGTAACTGTGAAAGTGTGTGCGAGCGAGAGAGTTGTGCGAGTTTTGCGAGCTTTTGGGATAGTGAACGAGAGAGATTTATTTTGTGTGCACATTTTATTTTGGATATTACGAGCGCAGTTTGAGTGAGTACTCCACAGTTTGATTGAGTTTCCTTTTTTGCCATCCCTTTCCACCCCTTTTTCGCCCTTTTCTTTCTAGATCTCCCCCCCCCCCCCTGGATTATTACGAGCCGTCCTACGTGGACCGGCACTTTCTTTTGTTCATTCAGCGGTTTAGATCGGCCTTCTGCCACCCCGCACGAGGTCGAGTGGTGTATTGCGTTGCGTTGCGAAGTAGTCCTAGTTTTGCGCCCCCTAATTTAAGCAAGCCACCCCATTGGCTGCCGTTCCACCCGTCCTCATTTCAAAATTGTGATTACCGAGGTAATTATTAAGAGGCCATTGCGTTCGGGAACCTTCTACCCTGAGACCTCTCTCCTCTCCGCCCTGTTAGCCTAGCAAATCCCACAATTGTAAACATTCGGGGACCTTCCGAAGGTCACCCGACGGTGCTACACCGTCACCGTAGCTACCGTCCAGTTTGGAAAATACTGCGCAGAACCGGTAAGCCCTCCCTTCCCTCCTGCCCCCTTGCCCATCAGCACATACCCTCTTCGCCGATCCCCCCCACAGTTTGGTTTAAAGTCCCCGCCGATATTGCGTGCTCCCGGACGAGCATCCGATTTGTGTTATTGTTTTGGTTAGTTATTGCGTCTTTTGTATTTCTATTTTCTTCTCTGTTCTGTTCTTTTATATATCAGCTGTTCAACTTATCTGTTAATTATATTCTTTTCTATCTTATCTGCCGTGTGCCCTTCTTTTACCGACCCTCCCCCTGTTCGTTTTGTTGTTTTTGCGAAGATCCACTATCCTGGCCCCATTGGACCGGAACTAGGTTACAATGTATAATATACGCAGTAATTGTGTAAAGTTTACATAATACTCGATACCACCGTTCTCATTAGGCAACTATTAACAATGAATCTGCGTCTGCAACTCTCGGATGAATGCGTGCATTGTATGTTTCCTAAATTAAAGTTGATATTGTGGTATATTGCAAAATAACGTAACTTTACATATACGAATAACGTAATTGTACATACTCGAAGTGAGTTTCAACTTATTATATTATTATGTGCAAAACATTCCTAGTAGAAATTGTAAATGAGCCCTAACCGAGTACAAGCTAGTTTTCCTTACTTCTATCTAGGCGCTAACTAGGAAAACTACCTAGCGCCCGATCAGAAACGTCACGCATGCCCTGTTTAACTACTAGTTATATCCAACTGTTAGGTCATAGACAGATTTCCAGGTCACTTCCTTACTACCTATGTATGTGGACATGTACGATTGACACAGAAAATTGTTTAAACTGATTTGATATTCATTCAAAAAGAAATATGTAATTAACATGATGGTATAATTGTATGATTAAGATAATATTATAAAATAGGTGTATAAGTTTAATATCTGTGCTGCCGTGAGCGGGATTTGAACCTGCGATTGTTGGGATACTCCAATTGAAAAGTACGATATTCTACCCACTGAGTCACCAATCCAATTTGTACATATTGCTTCAGTAAGAAATGGTAATTAACATTATTTGCATTTATGAATACTGTAAGTTTTGTAGAATTATTCTGAAAATATAATTCTTATATTGCTTATAAACCTTAATCAATGTACGATGAACTAAATGTTCCAACATAATTTGACAAAGTATTGACAAAAGTATTTGTTACGATTTAGAAAAAAAATGTTCATCATATCAAAAAAGTTTATGCCTCATTGTTGACTTCTAATATTGAACTGTGGGTTTCATAAGCACAAACTCAGTCGTTATGCCTGAGCATTGCCGGAATATTTCTCAGTTTGGCACACACGTTGAACGAGATCGAATTCTTTTACGGTCCAGTATATTCATAGCAAAACAAAACAAAACGGAATCTTAGGTTCTTAAATCTTGCGGTACGCGGAAGAAAAGCGAATCATGGTTTAGTTTAGAAGTTCAGCGTATTGGTGTGCGCCACGTCGGCTACTAGCTAGGTTTCCATTATTGGGGATGACTGGTCTCAGACCGGCCGATCTGGCCATTTCGATATCAGGGAAACGACTAGGAAATTTCTACTAACCAATTTATCAAATGAGATAAATCGTATATAAAAATGATCAAATTATGATAATACTTGCTTATACTGAAATTCTACATTACTACTGTAATAGGTAATTTGATGATTAGCAGTTATGGCATTTTGAAAAAAATTATATAAATTATTTTTAAATATAAATGAATAACAATCATAAGTAGGAAGGTCAATTAACATGAGAGAGTTGTGAAGTGAGATAAGGGATAAGGGAATTGATATGAAGCACTTGGTGGAAGGAGTGTTAGAAAAGAAGGCGGGGTAGAGATGGAGAAATGAAGAAGGTTAAAGAAAGTGCGAAAAGAGGTTTAATTTACATAAAGCTCGAGAAGGAGAAGGAAATGGAAAATTGGAGATGGAAAATTATGAAAAATAAGAGCAGGATAACAGGAGAGAGGATACAGATAGAGGATAAGCCGACATAGCAAAAAAGAAAAATGTAGTGGAGGTTGAGAAATCTAATATGGAATGAAGGAACTGGGCCAAAGGTGGAATGTGGAAAGGTATGCATTAATGAAAATTGGTAGTGGTGGGACAAGGAAAAGAAGACGCAAAAAATGGAAATGGGTGGCAATAATGGTGTATGTCAATCAAGATTTAGAAGATAAGATATGGAAAATAAGGGAAACAGTAAAAATAGGCATAGGAGGCAATATAATCATCGTAGGAGGTTTTAATGCAAGGACGGGGAAGGCAAAAAGGATGGTAGGAGAATGGGAAAAAGAAACAAGACAATCACAAGACAAGATAGGAAGAAGGAAGGAGATTAAATTAATGGATAGGAAAGTTACAAAAAATGGGACGAAGGAGGGCGATAAATTATACAACTAAACGTGTGCATATACAGAATAACAATTATTAATATGAATATATACGATACCAATAAAATATACAACATATACAATAAGAAAAAACTTTCAAGCAGAAAATATCGAGTTTAAACTTCGTGTGACTAGACACTATTCGCGTATTCTTTGTGATTTTCCATGGGTCGAAGAAACTGCAGACTGGTTTCATTACACCGGATAAGTCGTCAAGAAGTTTGGAAACCTCCGTTCGGTTGATAGTGTCGTTTGTCATGGGGTGGAGTATGAGTGGGATCGGTCGAGCATATGATAGTCTAAACGGCTACGAAACTTTGATTGGTTACAACACCAAAAATGATTATATGATAAAGGACATTCGTCAGGCGATCACAACTGTTGATTGAACTACGCAGGTAGCACAAAAAATATGGACAATAGTTTGACGAACGAACTTGTCAATAATAGTGGGATTTTGAGAAGTAAGAACTGGGATATTGGAGTTTTTATTGGCGACCATGACAGTTCTACTGTCGCTCGAATACGTAGTTCAAGTGATCACCACATTGTGAAGATGTCCGCTATTAATCACAGTTCGAACGGTGTTGAAAGAAAGATTGTACGGCGTTCAAAAAGAACATAAGGAATTGACAAACATTGCGATTACATATTTGCATCGGTGCTTTTCGTACGCAGTAGCGCAAAATAAGGGCGGATGATTATACTGGCCGCTGCGGTTCGATAAATTCTCTATCACTTTTTCAATCTTTATAAAAATTGCGGAGAATGGTGTGTTTGGACACGAAATAAGGAAAATTACAAACACAACGCGATTCCGGATGGATTCAATGAATCAATGTTGTTAAAATATCTAGTCACTATATACTATTCGACTATTCGACTAATTGGCTAATAACTCCGATATATTTACAAATGCCGTATCGAGCAATCCGAACAAGAATTTGAATGCTATGGTGGCCAGCAAGGCACCGAAAGCACCATAATCCGGCATGGGTCTACTAGATACTTTTGCACTTAAACATCCGAATGCTTGCGAGGTTAACGATCAGCTGCTACTGGATGTTACAAATTCAGACACAAAAGATTCTTTGATTTTCGAGATTGTATTCTTCGATTTGAAAACAGCTGATTTGTCGAAGATGGCCACAATATTGCAGATTGGAGCACGGTACAAACACGAGTCCCTCGGGGTCTATGAAATTTCATGACAGCCCATTCCACTCGCAGTATCCACAGTCTACGGCCTCGTAAATGTCAACAAAGAGCTCATTCTAAATGGCGCGAGCGTTCTACTGTTTCAAGTCGCGTTGGAGAATTTTCTGCAGTTCTTAATAGGGAAAAATAAACTGTGTACTGACTGCGCATAATGGATCAATTTATAGCGTTTGTCTTCTGAAGCAATAAATTAAACCTCGATGATTGCGAAATTCAAAGATGTCATTGCGGGTTTTGCAGACCCTCTTCTCACTGTACAACGGCTACTGAACCGAAGAGATCGTCATAAGCAGACTGATTTAGCTGCAGAATTCCTTAACGTATCAGATTATGGAGCTCATAATGCATTGCGGGATGTAGAGATTCTCTAAATATTAGTGCATCGTTTGAAGATTACCGACGAGCTCCTCATATGAAAAATGATAACGCTCGAAGCGATGCTCGCGAAAAATTTCGCATTCAAAGAAATGCTAAACGTCACTCGGAATTTCATTCTACTACGGAGTGTTCTGTCAGATAGAACGAGAAAAATATGGCATTCGTCGGAATTACTTTCGGTACGATAGTCGATGCTTACACGTCTAATAGAGTTGATGGTATATACTCACTCTTGACTGAATCTGTCAACGGAACCCCTCGAGTTACGAACAGATCGACCGTGCTCGATCAACTAGTCGATTTCATTGGCAAAGTTATAAGACTCGTGAATGACGAACGTCAAATAAGCATCGTATGAAAGACGCAATATCTATTACAAGTTTTATTATTTTTGTTAAATTTTATAAAAAGGTAAAAATCTTCTGTGAGTTATGCGTGACTTAAAAATTTTATGTAATAGTTGAAAAATATGACAAAGTTTAAATAAAAATTGAATGAGTGGAAACATTTATTATGAGGTTATTAATACAAATATTGATTGTAATGAATTGTTGATTTATTGATAAGAATAAATAATTTTCCTTGTTAATTATTTTGACCAAGTCTTTGAAGTCACTGTGCATAAGTACCGATTGTCGGTAAGTCAGGTAGCACATTCGTCGTAGACAGCCGTCTACGATGTTGCCGTGTTTCGACCGCTTATTCTAACATGTGCTTCTTTTTCGAACAGTTTCACTCTTAAATTAATTAATAATTAAATAACGGTGCTGTATATCCTCGTTTGAATGTCATCAAGAATTAATCCGATAGTTACTTCATTCGTGTATATTTTCTGAGATCCTTGGTAGTATTTTTTAGCAGATATAAGAGAAGTACTCAATGATGATCGTACTCAAATTTTATAGAAAAATAAGCAAAGGGATAATATACATTTTTGAAAAGTTTCATGTCAGTGGTAGCATTTTGAGTTGGCTCCACAACAACCTTAAATGTAAAAATATTCGAAGATTATATTAACATCAAATACTAACATCCATCGTAGACACAGATGTTATATTAACATGACATCATTGTCCGAGTAAAAACAAAATATACTGATGCAAGTGTTGCTGTTTGCAAAAAAACAAATTTTCCTGAATTTATTGTGGCAATTAACTAATCATACAGGCGCCAAAAAATGTTCAATAATAAAATGTGTACTGGATTTCACTTGAATGGACAGAACGTCAAGACTCAGTTTTCGCTCACCTGTCCTTTTGGTCGCTGTAATCTCTTGCACCAATTCAACAGTTAAAACAAATGTACTTTGCACCTAAAACTTCCACCTGTTACTAATTTCATGATCATTATGTACTTCAAATGGATTAATTTGATTATCATAAACTCTCGAATTAGCCAAGCATATTGCATTTATTTCGCAAACGTAAACAAAGTGAGCGATGTCATCGATGGACGCTATTTTGATAGATGATATAATAGCAGTATAATAGTACCCTGACCCACTATTAAAAAACTAGCGCTCTCTCGTACCTTAAAAGTACCTTAAGAGAAGCTTAAGAGAAGATATAAGTAGGTAGCGCCACTAATAGACGTCTCTTACAGCTTCTCTTAAGGATTTTTCTATAGTAGTGTACAAAGAGAGAGGTGTGACTAGAATTCTCTTATCGGTTGCCTTAGAGCCACTAAAAGACGTCTTTTAACGTTAAAAGAGAGATATGAGAAAAGGCCTTAGAATACACATTCCACAGAAATAGGGGGGGGGGGGGGTAGAAGACACATGAAAAAGAAATAGCTCGAAAAGCTACTCTAGTCATATGGTGGAGAATAGGAAAAAAGAAATTAGGGAGAAACTGTAAATGGAGGATAAGATTGTTAGACGCGTTAGTGGGAAGTATAGTAATGTATAGAACGGATGTTTGGGGATGGGAGGGAAGGATAAAGAAATTACAGGATATTTATATCACATAGACCTTGGGGCTGGACTGGCATACGTTGGGTTATTACATGATGAGGAGGAAACAAGGAGATATAAGTTGAAGACGATAGCAGGAAAAATGGCGATGAAATACGAGGAAAAGCTAAGAGAAGGGAAGGGTAATGAAATAATGAGAGAATATTACAAGGAGACAAAAAGGAAATGAAAGAATAAGGTCCAGATGATGGAAAGGTGATATACATACATTTCATATTGAAAGGAGTTTTAATGATAGAGAGGTGGAGAGGAGAATAGCAGAAGGAAGGGATATGAGAATGGAGTTGGAAAAAAGGGATAACATAATGTTCTGTCTCGCTATAAGTTTGAATAGTGTAAAAGAGTTTAACAAGGGATTTTAATGCTGAACAATTTGCAATTATATAGTAGTAATAAATTGTGTAGAAATTATTAGATCAAATTATTACATTGAGAAAAGCAACTACGGTAATACGAATATGATGGCCCAGTGATGTGATCGTCAATTGCGCATGCGCAAGAAACATTTCCTGCATAGTTATTCTCTTGAAGTTGCGGCCTATCGAAAATACAGTACCTTGTTATACCGGTGCATTGAACATATTTTGAGACATACATACACCGGTATAACAGAATATTGTATTTCATGAAAATTTACACGATTATTTCCACAAATAACATCAGCAACCGATATATTTCACTCAAGAAATTGAAGAAAAGATAATATTGACATTTACAAAGCACTGTATTACATAAGTACAAATATTTCACAAAAATTTCAATAAAAGAAGGGTGCAGCTTTTTCATCGTTCCCCGGTTACGAGTTTTGTTTCAGGACAAAGGATGTTAACTTACATTATTCATACTCTATTAACCCCCCCCCCCCCCCACCCCCTATACCTCCTCGGCTTGAAATTTCAATACAACTATTATGTTATGTAAATTATGTAATTATACCTTGCTATTTTAGGTTCGGAAATATGGCGCAGAATGTTACCACTGGACAAAGCTTTTAAACTCACCGACTGGACGAGGGATTGGACGAGAAGAGAAACAGGATTTCCGGCAGCTTGAATGGCCTCTACTGCCCGTTCGTGCGTGCTGTTTCTCAAATCAATTCCATCCACCTCAATTATTCTGTCCCCTGTCTGAAAACAGTCAAGTAATTTCTACTCTCCTCATATTCTTACAATGATTTTCCTTTACTTTTTACCTAGATTCTACCTTTAAAATAAATATTTCTATAAACTAAATAAAAATTTTAACGATTTCTTCTCTTTGCCGTTATAAAAATTCATCAGTAACAAATAGCCGAGAACTTTCATTTTATCTGTAGTTTCTTATGGTATGGATTAACCAATGAGAGTTAATGGGAAATTAGCAAAGTTCGATTTGGAGATATTTCTTTTCTGTTTTCTATTCTGTTTTTTGTTCTGTTTCTGTAATCCGAGGTTCATTCAACTAGATTCTTATTGCATGGAATTTGAACATTATCTATAGATCTAAATTGTAATTGACTTTTGTAGCACAATTATATAGATTACGTGTAAGTGTCTATGCAATCACTATAATAAAATATGTACGACTATTTGTTAGCGTTTAGCTGGTGCTATGATCAATTGGGAAACCCTAAATCTTTTAAAATGTTATTACTCTTCAGCACACGGAACTTGATTTTTCTTTTAAATTTTAACGCAATCAATTCAAAGGTTCGTTTCGCCCCACCGGTTCCATGCGGTCGTGCCCAAAAACTAGGAAGCATTTTTGGTGCGATCGAAATTATAATTACCTTAAGCTCGCCAGTTCTTCCAGCTGGGCTGTTAGGCAAGACATTCTTGATGAAAATTCCGGAAATATTTTCAGATTTATTCGGACCACCATTGTACAGATCCACCTAGTAATATTAATACATGTAAATTTCATGCACCTTATTTGTTTAGTCATATATGTTAATGCTATGTTACAGTGTCATTATTAGTTATTCATAATAATTGAATTTTCAAAGAAGTTAAATATGTGAGATTGATGATTAATTAATTACTTAGTAGAATGTCAGTATAATGATTATTAAAAAATCAGAATAACTTTATTTGATTTTTTAATTTATTCATCATCTGAGGCAATATACAAAAACTTTTAATAGTAATAAATATTTTTTTCAATTATCTAGGTGTCTTAACAAAAGTTACTGTATCCAAGGTGTTTGTGTGAATTGATGCTGAATTATAATATTATCAATAATAATTATCATATACGAAACGTGAAGATCACAAAAAATGACCTCGTTTTTGTCTCGAGGTTCTTAGGTTTTAAATGGGAGCAGGTCAAAGTTGACCAATCAGAGTGAGGCGCCAACAGAAATACAAACGCCGACAAAAGTACGTAAATATGGAAAAATGCATTGAGAGGGAAATGGAAACGGAAAAGAAAGACACCCCCCCCCCCCCCGCGCCTCACGCCCTCTCTCTCTCTTTCTGGCACTGTAACAATTTTTTCCTCTATAATTAAAATAGCATTTCAGTACTTTTTAAGCACCGTGTACGGATTTTCGTCCGATTGAACGCGCAGCTCGAAGCAATTGCGAAACGCGGATTCCGCGTGAAGCTGCTGCGCGAAGCTAAGGTATTTCGCCAGTATCAGTAATCTGTCAAGAAATGCGCTCAGTGCTCGGACCGTGAAACAATTGATAATTGCGTGATCTGTCTATAGCATATGCAGTCTCGTCGATGCCGTCGAAAAACAAAAGCAAGCGAAGAAAACTCAAAGTTTGTAGGTACATACCTACCATTTCTGTTGGCGTCTTGCATTGATTGGTCAACTTTAACCTGCTCCCATTTAAAAACTAAGAACTTCCGAACAAAAACAAGATCATTTTGGCGATCTTTGATGTCTCCCGAACATGGTCATATCCTGGAGGTGCATGAATTTCAGTACACCCTGTATATTTTAAAGTAAGTGACCTTTGGTCATTCAATCAAGTGAGGTCCGTTGTAATTTTTCCTACTTTCACTAATTCTCTACAAAACATCAACACTTTACAATTTATCAATTTATTGTCTTTAATAAAAAATTCTTACTTTTCCACCAACGATGCTTAGTCCCAAGCTGGATTTTGGTTCTCTATAGATCTGAACGAGTCTCTCAGGGCCCCAATGTTTTGCCCATAGAACGTTGCCATCTTTGTCCCGGTAATTGTGAGTGACAGTCATGTTTGCTCGACCTTCCACAAGAATAATTATAGGTATCTTATGAGGAGAACTGGAACTTGACGATTCCGAACTTTCAAATGATAATTGATGACTTTCGATAGATGTTTGCGATTCCGGCAATTGTGAGAATTGCGTACCAAGATTCAGAGGTATCGAGGATGATCTTGAGGATAGTCCTAGTTTTTCCGAATACTTGTCTCTATCGCATTGGATACTCTTGTTCTCCTGATAAGTTTGAACTTCAACTTCTTTTCTAGGACTTTCCGTTTGGCTCCCAGACTGAGGAACAAGGCTGGTTGACTTTACAGGGCTATCAAAAATCTCTTCGAAAGAACACTGAACGCTTTTTGACTCCTGCTCAACTTGTACTTCAACTTCCTTCCTCGGACTATGAAAGGAACCTTTAGGCACAGCAAAATTTTCTTGACATAAATATCCTTTGAGGAAACTTTCTTCGGCGATGTTCTCTGAATCGCACTGGGTACTTTTGTTTTCTCCTAGCGTTTGAGTTTGAACCTCTCTTTTTATATTTTCTAAGAGTTTATCATCAGTGAAACTCTGGATACTTTGCACAGACGATTTCAAAGGACTATCAAGAATATCTTCAGAACTACACTGCGTACCTTTAGCCTCCTGCTGAGTTTGAGTCTCTACCTCGCGTTTATTCTTCAAAGAAGAGTCTTCGTCATCTTTGGTGAAACAGGATTCTGGTAATCGACTTTCGGGAATTAATTTGAGTAAATTTTCCAAAGAGGTCGATGCAGTGAAGTGTTCCGACTGCGTTTCTAGAGTTTGGCTCTGATACCGAAGAGAATGCTGTTTTCCGATTAAACTATCCTCGTCTTGCTTGCTAGAATGTGAACTATCTTGCAAAGATCGCTTATGCTGTAAGAATATTTCATGCTCTCGCTGCTTCTGGTATGCTTTCTGAAGCTGTTCCTCGGTTTCCTTTTTCTCACTTACAAATTCTGGATCTTTGTCGCTTCCGTCAATCTGCTTCTCCTTTGTTGCTTCTGATGAACGATCACTTTTTGATCTTGTAAAACCGCGACTTCTGTTCTCGCGAAGCCTCTGGTCGACGCTCTTATATTCTAGTCTTTTCTGGATGATTTCTTTTTTCTGCGAGTCTTTTACCTCCTCGGAATAGAGTTTTTCATTTATTTCAGGAGATTCTTTGACACTCGAATCAAGTTTATCTCGTTTTTCTCTATTACACTTCTCCTTCTCAGTATGAGATTTTGATTTCGACTGTTTATTCGGGCAGCTGGATATTCTCCTTAAGGATGTCGACTGTTCCGATGAGGCAGCCTCGATACTGAAATCAACCGAGACATTTTTCTTGTAAATAAATTAATATTACACAGTATAAATTTCCAAAGAAATTACTTTTATAAAGTAGTGCGTAAAGTAAAGTAATGGTATAAAGTAATGGGGTTTGGCGCCACCGTATTTGAGAATTTCATAAAAGTCTTTACATGCTATGGTTTGACGCACCATTATTACGTCACAGATTTACGTCACAGTGCGATGCTTCAGAGATGACTAAGGAAAAAATGAAGGTAGAGAGATTACTGGTTGGTGTATTTTCAGCTGGTGGATCTCATACTTAACGGAAAACAAACAGACTCTAACGTAAATGTTTTGGTAATCGTGTGAGCGAGCGCAACGCATAACTAGTTATGCGTGCTGGTATTTTTAACCTTTGACTGGTAGATGCCTTCGCTATGGGTTTGGATTAGTCAGTCTTGTTGAATTCGTTGGCGTACTGCAGGCAAACATAACCTATCTGCATCACTCAGACGTGATAATCGACTATTGCAATTCTTGATGCCGAAGAGCAGTGTTAATGTTGATCCAAATAATGAAAATTTCATTTCAGCGCAGTCTGAATATAAAAGAAATTTGCACGGCACGGCATTCTGACATGTTATGAACATAGAGGTAGAGGTTCAGTCTTAGGAGCTTGTAAAAATAGTCATGAAACACTCTACTATCACTAATATTATAGGTTTCTCTGGAGTTTAAGATATTGTTATGTAGTTGATACTTCATACGAGAACTTTTGACTAATTTATCGATATTTTTGAAAAAATTTAATAAGTTCAAGAATTCTATCAGTCAGTATTAATTGTATGAATACCAGGTCATATTTAGTGAAATATAATTGTAGACTTCTCATGCATTTTTATATGATAACAGTGGTATTGATTTCGACCTTTGAGCCTTGAATAAGCAACTTGTTATACAACCAATTTTTACAACACTTGTTACCATTATTTATACTTTTTTATCAATTCCAACCTTTCTTCCTTTCACTCTATACACTTTAAAATGTTCTTTATTCTTACACTACATGTTTCGTATCTTAAGAATTTGTCTTTGGTTTGTATTGTAACTGTTATTACCGATCGATGAATGGACTAGTGATTTTGCTTTTGTCTAACTCCATTAGGAGCACTGGGTACTGCTAATCCTATTCCCTGTACCCTTCGCCATTTATTAAAATCGAGGTGAAAACCTATTCCTGCTGGTGGTCTCGTCCCTTTCACTAGCGAGCAGTTGAGACGATAACATCGTATAATAGATTCATCAGAATATTTCTCACGACACGGATATAAATTTGTCGCTTATATTCCATAATTATTATTGATTGGAGTTCATTATAAATCTTTATTTCCTTTCGCTTAGACTGATTTTTCACGGCATTAGGATTTGGCAGACCAATCACTCACGATCACGTTACATGAATTAACATCACGTTTATACAAACTATTATTAGAGCACAATACAAGGATCGATAGAAATTAACGGAGCCAAGTGGATGCCTAGACATGTGTCCTGAGCCATCAAACACCTATTGTTTTTCTTTATATATTACGTTATTTCTCTTAACCACATTATAACGTATGTGTGCTTTGATTATGAGTAAATAATAACATAAGTTAGATCGCATCTCTGATTGTATATGACAAGACACATACTTGTCAATTCAATTATATGGTTTATAATTAATAATAATATAATTATAATTTATAATTTTTAAAGATTTACTATAAGTTGAGTTTTATAAAATGCGATTGAAATAAATGAGTATCTGTGCCTGTCTTAGGTTAATATATTACCGGTGCCAGCACGTATAACTAGTTACGCATGCTGATATTTTTAACCTTTGACTGGTAGATGCCTTCACTATGAGTTTGGATCGATGGATTAGAGCTGTACAAGTACAAAGGATAGACGCACCCACAAAAATGATAAAAGTACTTGGCGGTACAAAAATAATAAACGTACTAGCCATTGCTTCGATTAGTCCAGATTAAATTATTAAACATCAAATCAAATTAGACGTTAACGCATGGGGATAACAAAAATCGTCATCGCTATAAAAAAAAATATTCTTTCCGAGTGTATAAGCAGCGGCTTCCTCGATAGGAATCATCAGATGAGACTCGACTCGAGTCACTACTACACGGTAATTAAACGGACGAACACATCTAAATCAGAAGGCGACAAGGAGCAACAAAGTACAAAATATAATAAATTAACTTTGGAGACCAATCCTGCTTTCTGAAGCAAACCAGTGAATAGTATTGTATTAGAAACTGTGGGAGTTCATCCTTAGCAATTTCTGATCTCAGGAACGATTTAAGTATCAGGAAATCTGCAATCTCCTCTAGATTCTCTGCAGCAAAGTCATTGTGCCGGCGTTGTCAGAAATCGACCCAATTACCAAATAAAACACCTTAAGAGTTGAGCTCCAAACGTCACTGTGATTAGTAGCTGTCTAAGCTCTCCACAATCCTTTCCAGGTCTAAGGAATCATTGTGATGCCCTACTACTAGTAATCTTTAGTATATATTGCTCAGTAATTGTCAATAATTCTTTGCTGTAAGATGAGTAATAATTATATTACTATCAGACTCGATTGATTGATTTGATATACTGATTGGTGAATTGCGACCATCTAGCTCACTCTAGCTATTATGCATTCTACAAGAAGTATTATTTACGAATAGTCATTATGAATTTTCGTTAATAACTTTAAAAAGAAATTAAAGTCAATAGAATCCAAATAACTGAATATCCTATTCTATATTGGAGGATAAATTGTCATCCTCTGATAATGCGTCGTCAGAAATTGTCTGTATATAACGAATATTTTCTCCATCTGTACCAGAACCCAAATTTCATTAAATAAACAATAAATTACGAAGCGTTACTCATATTAAAAAAAGAGTATGCATGGTTTTGAAATAAATATATTTTATTCTTCTATTTTAGCATATACATATTTACGTTACTTTATGGAAAATTACCTGTGATTTGCTTAGGATTGCATTATTTGCAAGCTGTCAGAAAACCACACCGAACTCGTGGACAAACTATATATACATGTTAGTGCTATAGTTGGATAGTAGATTTAAAACGACTAGTATTCTTTCAGAGAACGACATTGAAATTGTTGGGAAGTCTCGTGTGCAATCAAAATGGGGGAAGGCCTATGGTATTGTACTACAGTCCTAACCTTTAGAGGTCCGAAAAGCCAATATATTGGCTCTACTCTTAACAAAACTGGTATGCATCATATTACCTTACAAATATTGATGACTATTACTTAACTTCAAGCTAATTTTGATGTCACGAATGCCAGCCCTCTAAAGGTTAATTGAGACTGACGAAAAATCACTGGCAGTCCTGCCAGAAATGAAGAAACTATGAGAAATGGAGCGCTATGGGTAACCGAGACGACGGTCATCCCTCCGCAGCACGCAGCCGACATTCAAGTAGCGATGAGCGACAATTGCATTGGCGACCTGTATGTAGAGCTTAGCGTACGAGCCGAGCCAGGTAGAAAACATTATATTCCGTGATGCATCCTCCATACATCCTCGAGGGTAATATCTGTGGTCGATTTATCAAACGGTCCGTTGACAATTAGGAAGGCTAAAACTGTCGCTAGGACCGAGATGACTCGGGAAGAGTCTTTTAATAACCTTAGAGATAGACTAATGTGCGTCTTTAGAAGGGTGAAACAGGGTAAGCTTTCAAGGGATCAGATTTTTCTGAATCCGAAACTCACCGTAATCAAAAAAGAAAAATTATACGTGCTGCTGGACTCATATTGCGACTGTTTCATTGGTCAAATGTAGCAGAGTTAGGGAAGACCCAGGGCGCAGAAATCCGCATAGAGTTGACGAGAGACACTCCCGAACAGGGGTTTACAACAAGTTCACTTTTGGTCTAATACTGATAGATATACTGATAGCCTTTTGATGATGTTGCTCACTTCGTCATTCACCTATTATTGGGGCAATGACGGAGTGAGCATTGGGTGTTAATAGCGGTCAAGACTCGACTAACCATCCTGGCTCATTTTCGATGATGAATTTTTGACCCAAATAATGGTGATTATTCTAGTGTCTTGCCCATATAGGATTCTACAATAGGCCCTACCGTGGGTCATGAATAGCTGCCAGATGCCCAATAATGGAATCTGACGTACTTGCATTTTACTATCCTATAAATTAGTATTGGACCTACGTCGACTGCAAACGCTCGGTCATCCTGCATGATAAAAATAAATTTTAAAAAGTTATATTTCGCTCAGAAATTTATCTATTATCCATGTTTCGTTATTGGTATTTAACTTAATTTAATTCCTTCGAACTAAATTTTGCTACTCATTCCGGAAACGTTATCCGCTACTTGTGAATTCCTTGTAAGTAAATGCGATATTAGTCATATCAGGTGAAAAAATAGAAAAAATGACTTTTATTCAATTACTTTAATTGCAATTTACTTTCGCTGATTACTTTTTATTAACATTAATGATATTCATTTAACTGGTTACTAAATAGGCTGTAGCGATATTCAAATACACATTTTCCTTTACCAAAATGTTTCATCGATGTAACCATATCATTTTTTTATAGTAACGTAGAAATTAGATAGATATTCGTACATAATGTTATTCATATTTATTATGCCACCTGAAGTTAGCTCATTTGTTTGATTCCTATCCATTTTTTGATACCAAAATCCCATATCCTAATATCTTCTATGCTAATAATAGTATGAAAAATTCGACCAGGGCTGCGTAAGGTTTCCGGATAAAAGTACTCATATGTAAAGGCAGTAAAACTCATGTGAAACCCGGATCAGACTAATATAAGAATTTCTGATCAGACATTACCTAATTAATACCGGATAAGTCTCTGACAGTGCATCGGGCACCCCTGATGGAATTTCTTCTCAGGTATAGCGATGGCCCAAATATGGCGTAATACCGGCTACTGCTGATTAAAATTGGTTAAACTCATTGCTATTGTGTCTTTATTTCTACCTAACCTAAAAATTTCTATCTTTTCTATAGCCGCGGATCCTTCAGACTTGGTTAGAGGCTCCATCGCTCCCAGGGAAAAATAAAATCTGGTCGCCAGACCACGCTGACCGAGTCATCGGCACCTTCTTCTTCTTCGTCCGGATGCTCAGCTATATCTCTAAAGGAAGCAATTACTACTATAGTCTTATTTCGCTTCCAATATTTGACTTTTTATCCTTTATTGTTATAACCTTTTTTTCTTTAACCACGATTCTTCGTACACATTTCTTAGTCTTAACCATTGGCATTTCTCTTCCCTCTGACAATAGCAATTTTCGAGAACAAATCATTCTGATTGGTCGAAATCCCTTTGACCGGTAACTCATCCTCTCCATCGCGTCGTCTCTTTAAACCATTTCGAGAGCGTTTTTTAACGAATCGGTAAAATAAGTATTTGGGACATAATTATCGTCTCTAAGTGCATTCTCCTCCTTATTCTAGCCAACACTTTCAATACATCAATTGACTTTTTTGCATTTTCTACTGCTCTTATTATATGTGATTTCCAGAATAAGTTATGATCCCATGATACCCCTGAGAATTTAAATGAAGAAGTCTATTTGATTCTTGAATTTTCTATTTCCATTTCATATCTATTCCAAGCTTCCTTCTTTTTCTTTCTATGGAACATAGTAAATTGGGATTTCTCAGCTGCTATTTCTAGGCCTCTTTCCATCAATCACTCAATCCTCTCATTCCCTGGTTTATCTTCTCTATTTGCATGAATATTTATCAGTTGCATACAATGCTATGTCATCGGCATATTTCAACACCCGGCAATCTGGTCCAATTCTATTCAGGATTCCTCTTACGTATACGTTGAACAGGACAGGACTCAAGACCGCTCCTTGCGGTAATCCTCTACCGACGATCCTTTCTCCCAGTTCTTGGTTAGCAAGATAGAATTTCTACTGTTTATCATTTTTGGCACTATGTTAACTATGCTCGACAGAATTCCCAGACTACATAGGACTTCAATCATGATTCTGAGCAATATGTTCATATGCTCCCTTGATATCTATAAATACAGCCCCCAAAAATTTCACCCTTATCCATTGAAGCCAATATATGGCTATGCCAAATTGCAAGGTTATGCATACAGGATCTACCTTGTCTAAATCCAAATTGACAGTTCGAAAGTATATCGTTCCTTTCCGTTCACCAATCATGTCTCTCTAGGATTATCTTTTCAAAGATTTTTGCTGTACATGACAAGTGTAATCGGTCTAAACGATCCAATACTACTCTTAGGGATAAGAATCGTATAATAGTTGATGCAGCCGTCTGGAATTCTTCCTTTTTTTATAAAGTCACTAAAGGCGATCGGTACCTATATCCATGGTCGTGTTCTATTACCCTCTTTACCTATATGGGACCTCAATTTTCCCTGAATCTATCGCTCTCACTTTTGTACAAGTGCCCCTGGTATACAACCTCACGTACCGAGGTTCAGGCGAAGAGGCCATTTCTTTTGCAACACTCTGGCTTTTCGCCTCGTCCTGAACGCATTGTCTTTGTCCTAATAGAAATTTCCTAGTGGTTTCCCCCATAACGTAAGGCCCTGCCCGGGCTGAGATTAGGCATCCCTAACAATGGAAGCCTAGCTCAGACCTAGTGTGGAGTGCAGCAGTATGTCCAACTATTAAACTACATCGCGATTGCCTCTTTCCCTACGCCAAGAGTTAATAATCTAAGTTCAGTTCAGACAGTTCAGTTTATTGATTGGGCTTCATCAATGTCTAGGATAGAATTTGTGTATTTATTTGCTGTGAATATAATTGACTGTAAAAAATTTTATTCTGTCCAACATGTGGACCAAACTGGTAAATATTCTGGCAATGCTTAGGCATAACGATTGGGCTCGTGCTTGTATAAGACACGATCCGATATTAGAAGTCAACAATCAGGCATACATTTTTTCTATATAATATAATACATTTTAATGTCGACGAGAATATAACGAGAAATCCTAGCAGAGGTGGGTCAGAAAACGAAGGGGGTGATTTGTGTAAGAAATGCAACCGAATGTTATTTAAACGATTAAGAACCTCATTTATTACATGAAAAGAGCTTTATAATAAATAGGAGGGTAAATTCAACCCCTTTAGTGGCAGGATAAATTTTAAGTCAGGTGCCATAAATATCAGGTACTTACTATATAGTCAGCGCGCGACGTATTATGTGCGTCGCTGCCAGTGAAAGAGTTAAGACACATTATGCGGTTTCTATGAAAATTTAGTTACACTTATATAGGGGTAGTTCACCCCTTAAACAAGATTTTTTCGAAAAATGCAAAAACGCATAACTCCTAATTACCGTAGCTCTTTCAAGTGCAATTCGTTTCATTAAAATATGAACGATAGTGTTTTTGTTATCAAAATTTGGCAACTTTCAACCCCTACCAATATTTCTAAATTTATTCCATCAGAACCGATATGCATAATATAAATGCATTTTTCATTATTCACCATGAGCTTTATTCTCCAATTGATCTCATTTAATTATCTCGACGGGAAATATGCGGAACTCCGAAAGTCACATTGCGGGTGGCCAACTTTAGGGGTTAATTTCATCCCTTAAATCCGTTTTTCAACCGATAAAAAACTACATGTCAGTTAAATTTCGATGAAAAGCGTTGCATTATGGGCTATAATGTGGAAATTAAGGAATATTAAGGGTATTTATAAAAGCTCGGATTAATTTACATCTAAAGGCCCTGTAAAATAAGCGTGACGGTCCTCTCTGGGGCCAGAACGAGCTTCTACAAAACGGCCATAGGACAATGAGATGAAATTTGACTTGACCCTGTAGTCCATCCTATCATACTTTTTACATAGGATATGGCAAGCATAAGTTTCAAAAGCAAATGAACCCAAAATCATCACGTAGTTATTCTTTATATTGAGGCGACGAAGGTCGTCGTATAAGAAACGCGGAACGGACGCAACTTACTGGCAACGAACTGGTATACATATACTTTAAATGCAAAACTATAACCATAGGTGGCGATGTGTCGGATCAAGGATGCAGACCTGTGAGTTATTGACGAATTGTGAAGTCCACTTTGACGACACATCATACCCACGACAATCATAAGAGTTTAAATTGTATACCGGGTGTCCCAGCACATACGTTGAGTGAAGCTGTGTCTTGGAATGTGTGAAGAAAATACCTGCGGCCAAACACGATTCATACAATGAACCACCCCATCCCAGCATTTTCAATATTTCTTATACTTTATTTATTCCTTCAAGACTGATCCTATGCATTAATCAAGAAGGATTCAAACATTTGATGTAACTTAGTGACAATCAATAAAACTGTTTAAGTCAATCCACTTTGTATTTCATATGCGTTGTTTTGCACTAGAAAAAAGTAAGATAGGTTAGACTGTAAAGTTGGGTTAGTAGTTATAATGAAATAGACGGTCTTCGACCATTCTTATTTGATAGGTTTGATAATAATTATCAATTATCAAGAAATTACGGAGGGGAGGGTTACGATATGAATTGCGTGTTTGGCGGGAGGGAGTTTCTTTACATATTCTTAGCTACAGCTTCTCTCAACGTCTGTGCTGGGACGCTTTGTATATGTTTTAAATTATCGTTGCATCGAATAAGTCATATGTACTATTTCGGTTTTCATTTTTCATTTATCTCGAGAGAGTATATTTGGAATGCATGTCGATGTGATTGTAAAATATGAATATTATTTGTGACGGCGGGATCGGAGATTCCTCCCCCCCTTTCCGATTCTATCCAAGCGTCGACCAACCGTCAATCGATAAAAGTTACACACTTGACGCTTCGCTCTTAATCAAAATAAACATTCTTTTATAAGATTAACTGGGACATTGCCAACCGCGACATATTTATTTTGTGAATTTATTCGTTATCGTCGTGACGTACTATTTCTATGTAAAAAATTAATTATAATTAAATATAAATGAGGATAATATATATGAGGATGATAATGGTGATATCGCGGTTGTAGATGTAGCTGGAGAAAACACTAGCGTACACAAAAATATAAAGGTCGCAATGCCCGTTCAACAGGAGAATATAACACCGAACAGCCTAATTCGGACATTTAAGGAACTCTGAGATTTACGAGCAGAATTAGCAACCGAACGACAAAGAGTGACATGACTTCGATGACATTAGAAGTTGGAGAAGGATGAACTTCGTTTAAATTCACCATGCGTTAGCGATTCTAGGATTTTCGGAACTGTCAATATTTGAACAATTTTTCGAGGTAGAGTTTTTTCAATTTCAGTGAGGATTTGTTTAAAAAATAGATGGCAAGAGAGAAGATATCGAGTTCCCAATGATAATTTTGCCCAATATGTTTCATCAGGAATCGGAGTATATGAAATGCATTATACTATCGTTTAACAGTTGTCGATGCGTATAAGGGAACTTTTAGCTACAGTAGATTACGCATACACCACTATATTAGTGCAAACCTTAGAATAATTAGATAAATCACGAGATATTGAACTTGAGCGAAATTGAGTAAATCATGACAAGAAACATAATATCAATCAAGTTACTATTGAGAGAGAAGGCTCAGAAAACGCATTTATTAGAAATCGCCGTGATGAGAATAAAAATAGAAATTGGGTTCGAAGACGTAATAATGTTCGACGTCAACAGAACGAAGACGTAAATAATTTTTACGTCAGATAGCCAAAATTTAAACTAAATGCGAGTGTGAAAAGCATAGGTTCCACCTCACGAGCAGCAATTCTAGATTGGCAGGCCATCTTCAATATTAGCCTAACACTGGCTTTAATATGACATCTAATTAAACAGAACTACAATATTTACCCAATACTGACGCAAGATCGAAAGATCACTTATTTTTAAATATAGGGTGAAACGGTTTTTTTTGGCTTAGAAACCAGCATTGGTTCAAGATGATACGTAATTATAGCCAAAGAGAAACAGGACCTTAACGGGAAGGAACGAGAGCAAAATGAAAATAAGCCTCAAGATCAAAATATATATGTCGAAGGGTCCATGGACGGATTGGTCGGTGGCAGGAGTCCGGTAAATCCACCATCCATGATGAGCAGTTGCGACGGCCTCGTAATTCTCTTCTTCCATTTCTTCTAGTCGGCTTCACAAGGGTATTTCCTCAAATTGCCCTGCATGTAAATGCAAAAATAGGGCAGATCGTAGCAAAACCTGAGCCGGCCCTTACGATGTTAAGGATTGCCTGATGAAATTTGTAATTGGGATTTGTTATTTCGGGTTTGATATCTCCGTACTAGATTACCATTTTCGGTATTTCATTATCCAACGAACTATAATACCAACGGAACTTACGATATTTGATGGCGCTACGGTTAAGGGAATCTATCTTGATTGTAAAAACAAGACTTTTATCGAAACAGAAGTAATAAAAAATTTTCTATACAGCACACGAGCACTTGAATTACAGTAATTGCGTGGCGTTTAGAAGTGGTCATAATACCGATCATTTTGAGAATAACGAGCGTAATAATTCTGACACCATATATATTTAACGTTGAATGAGTTTCATTTGATAAAAAGTTGATGGGAATCCAGGATTTCTTTACAAATTTTCAAGATGAGAATCGTATTAATCTCTTTCGAAAATGATATGCAACTTGTTTCAATGCTATGCCTTTTAACCCTTTTGATACTAGCGGTGACTATAGTCACCCATTATCGTACGGTCCCTATGTCCTCACTCATTATATGTGTATATCCATGTTTTCAAATTTTTCACACAGAAATAAATTATTAAACAATTTCAAAAATTTTAAAATTTTAAAATGTATTATATACAACATTAGAAATCGAAATCTAAGTTCGGAAAAACGTCATTACCATTTTTAGAATTTATCCTTTCAGACAACGGTGCGAAACCAGATCCCAAACGATTAGAGGTCATTATTAGAGACCAACTATTCACAATACGTGCAACCTTTTAGACATCTACTGAGTAACAATAATCAGCGGAATTGATCAAAGGAAGATTCTAAATCATTTCAAGCATTATAAAAGGCATTTCTAAACTACAACACCCTTAAACACTCGATACCTGCAGCATCCTTTAAAGTACAATGTGACGCTAGGCACCATCGAATATGTGGAATCTTATCTCAAATGAATGAACATAATAACCCTTGTGTTATTTCAATTGTTAGCCAATGCTTAACGCAGCCAAAATCGCGATATACTACGTCAGAGAAAGAACTGCTTGCTATTGTTTACGCCGTCCATAAATATAGAATCTATGTAATTACTACTCACTTTGAAATTATTATGGATCATCGCGGTCTAACCGTTTTGAATAGTCCAAGTTACATTAATTGCCGTCTTGCTCGGTGGAGCATATTACTACAACAATATACCTTCAGTGTCAGTTGTTGCAGAGGACGTGACAACATAGTAGCAGACTTCTTTAATCGACATTGGAACTCAGGTCAATTTCTGCTACCACTAGAAAGTTACGACGTGCATAAAAATGTCCTGGGCCTTATTTGCAAATTAAAAGAAGACGCCAAACTTCTATCATTGCTCAAAAACATCAGTAAAGCACAATTAACCGATAGCATATCCTTAATATTCGTCATCAGGTACTTTCAGGCGTCCACTCCGAATATTGTCAAGTACACGAAGAGAGAGTTCCGCTACTTGCGAATGACAATTGTCCATCCCAGTTGATCACACCGAGTCCTTGATTGAATATTGCTTTATTAAAATAGGCCATGCAGGCGCAAACAAAAGCTTTGAATACATATTCATGGAACAATATATCCGTTGGCAAAGCATGCGATTAACATGTAAAGGCCATGCATGTAAACGTCATCTTACATAAACAGTACATACGTACTTGTGACATCTGTCATCAGATGTAACCGAACGACCACAGCATGCAGAGAGAATACCAATTAATAAACGCTAACGGTCCATATGAATTAGTAACAATTGAGTTTCATGGCCCACTTCCACGCACGAGGGATGGAGTACAATATATATTTGTAATGTTGGACATATTCTATAAACTTCTCCGCTTATGTGCCCTAAAGAAGGCCATTACTCGAATTATTCTACACAAAGTGTTGAACTATTGTATTCCAACTGTGGGAAAGCGTCGACGAATATTTTCTGATCACGGAACACAGCTTAATGTTAATTTATGGGGGAAAACACTAGAAATTGAAGGCTTTACTATGTTATTCTCATCAATACTACAACCACAATCTAATCTTACTGAGCGAATAATGCGAGGACTTGATCATCTATTTCGAACATTATGCTCAGAACAACATACAACATGGGCCCATTTTCTGCCTAAAATTGAAAATATATTAAATATAACTACGCATTCAAGCACTGGTTTCATACCGCTGAATTTACATTTTGGAACCAAGATACCTACTATCATCTTAGAATTTATCAAGTTTCCAGCGGGAACTAATATTTCACATAACATCCGACTCTTGCTTGCAGAAGAATGGATAAATAAACAATTTCGTGCCCAGAATAGGCAACAATCCTCAGTCTCGAAAATTGAATTACATGTAGGCGATGTTGTTGTGTTGCCGGTCCCACACCTTTGAATGCTAAAGATGCGGTAACTCGAAAGTTTTTTCATCTCTACTAAGGACCATATATTATTACTCAATTAATAGGATGAAACGCCTTTGTTTCTGTCTAATACGATGATTCAAGGAAAGAGATAGGAGACTCATAACCTTAGCAACTTGAAACTATATCACCACAAGCGAAAACTACTAACATAAGAATAAAAGCTTACATAGTTCAAAACATGTGACGAACAAATATTTATAAATGGTAAATCATGTATAGTAATGTAAAAAATGTATGGATTAATGGATGCGAATGAATGGGATTTTTATTAGATCATATTAAGCTATAATTATGCTAATATGAAAAGGGAATAATGTAACGAGTGTGCGTTACCAACAATTCGGTTAGAATAGATAAGCAATAGATGTCTCGCGAAACGTAGAATTATCCCTACTCCGACTTTGTAAAGGGATGTCCTGCCGGTTGTCGTGTGAATCGGTCCTTTATCACTAAGAACGGACAAGACACACGGAACATTGTGATACTCGAGAGACAGATATTAACTAGTTTATAATTGCTAACGTCGGAATCCTCGTGTTTATTCTGTTGTTCTTTTTAATTATTTTATGTAATAAGTCATAAAAGTCTTTATGCGGGAAGCATAAATTTCAGAAGCAAACAAACCCAATACCACCACTTGGTTATTTCTTATACTGCGACGACGAGGATCCTTGGGTGCGTTTCACTAAACGACCGCAACGCTGTGAGCATCGTTGTGTCCCTATTTACTTGCATGCAGTAGAGTGAGATACAGTCAAACTCACGAGCGTTGCGATCGTCTAGTGAAACGCACCCATTATATGAGAAACACGGAACAGACGCAGTTTACTGGCAATGAATTGACATATACTTTAAATGCAAAACTATGGGCCATATGCAGTGATGTCTGGGATCAAGGATGCGGACTTGTGAGTTATTGATGAATTGTGAAATCCATTTTGACGACGCATCGTGTTGACGACAATCGTTAGATAAGCGTTTAAATTGTATATATATTTTTTAAATCATTGTGAAATATGAATGTTATATATATTTTGTGAATTTTTTTCGTTGTCGCCGTAAGACACTATTACGTTCGGTATATACAAAATTAATTATATACTCTTTACACTCTGATTAAATTTATATATTATGACGAGTTGTAGATGACAAATTAGCAATTTTTTTTTGTTTTAAAATTAAACCTGTACTTCGTTGAGAAAATAACGTTTTAAATGAAGGCTGCGGTATTGCAAGTCGTCAAAGAAAAATACAGGATTCGAATAAACTATAAAGTTCATTCCAAACTATAATACGAGACTCGTATTATTGTTCCTGCAAACATTGAAGAAGATCTAAAGTCATATTTGATTACGTCAGCAAAAATGTACCATGGGCTCATTTGTAAGCAAGTAATGAATATTATGTATCAACTTGCTGTCATCAAAAAAATTGGGACATGAGAAGAACGCTGCAGATTCCGACTGCTTTTATTGCTATATGAAGCGATATTCTGATTGTGCCTACATAAACCTGAAATATCAAGCGTAGCCAGAAGTATGATTTTCAAATATTACACCGTCAATGTAATTTTCAAAAATTTGGAAAATTGTTCCCAGTAACTTGGTGATCAATTATCTCCTCTCATGATATACAATATACATGTAATCTCGACGAGACGGCCTTAACAACTGTCCACAATTCTCCTAACGTCATAGCAAAGAAAACAACAAAAGTAAATTGGTGAAATTACTTCAGGAAAAGGCGGGACTTTAGTTATTGCATGCTACTTCACTTCCGCTAGAGGAAATTTAATTCCACCATTCATCGTATTCTCGAGAAGAAACTTAAAGGACCATATGCTCTACGGTGCTCCACCTGACACAGTTATATGCGGATCCTTCACCGTCTGGATAAAAAGCTAAAATATATGTTGAGGTCTTCAAGAATTTTCAACGAGTGTCTCAAGAATCACCAAAAAGCAAGATATTGTTTCTGATGGATAATCATGAATAATACATGATGATTGATAATTCGACGTTTTGTAAAAACAATGGAATAATTCTGTATATTGATGTTTCGAATTTGAGACAATGGCAATTTTTCATCGACATCAAATAAACTGCACCTATATAAAATGCATCCAATTTAACCGAATGCCATTACCTATAAGAAATTTTCGGGACTCCTTTCCTCGTGACTATAGTCAGAATTTCGACATTGGAGAATGATACGTCAGGAATCATACGTTGTCTGTTTTTTACTTTCTTTGCACGTGATTCTGCAAAAAGACAGGTGGTATGTTGCTGCACTGTGTTGATATGTAAAGCCAAACAGTTTTGCAATTAATAAAAAAGAAGGATCTTCGATGACAACAGCTGTAGTGCTCATGGTTATCCGGAAAGTCACTGCGGATGTAATGACTCCTTTCATGGACTCACATAAAGCTTCAGCCATTCTTGTGACCATTCTACTTCGTAAGATACTCCTCTTTTTCTACCTTTTGTTTTTTCTGCTATCCAGCACTCTAAATCCGTTTGAAATCACGAAACACACTCACCAAAACAGAGTACACAAAACACAACTAGTTGTAGGCACGTGCAAGCAAATATTTGTACCAGCACGAACGAACACAACCTAGCTTATTAAAGTACTTGATGTCAAGATGTTTTTATGACAAAAGAATTCGAATAAATATTTAAGCTTATCTATGAATTATGATCGATAAGTAATGTGATAATATATTTAATTTTATTAATTAGAGCACGCACTATTTTGACGGGCCTAGTAAAATAAGTCACGGTACTTCATTCCTGAACATGAACGTATTCGATGAATATTTCTTATGCGTCTAAAAAAATTGTTTCCCTTCAACTTAATCGTGTAAAATACATGCTATGCCAGCCACATTTCTGTTCTGTACGCAGACATTTTCTTACGGTCAACACTACTGGGAGAAAATAGTGCCATAACATTAATACCGCGATATATTAATATGAAACAATTATAAGACAGTTTGGCACGCCAATATATTTTATAAAGGGTGTCTTATATGAACAAACATAAATTATACCGTGAGATTCTTTTGGAAGAAATTATTCATCCAAGCCTCACGAGAGCACGTGTTACGGGCTAGGGATTTTACAATTTTCGATCTGTTAAAAACAAAATACATCGAACTTATGGACGGATTGAATTTAGTAATGAAAATCGCTATCGGCAAATTGGCATGTGAGTAAAATTTTTGTTCTCGCTTGATAATGAAAAATCCTTTAATGGAAAAATAGTCTTGAAATTTTTGGAAAATGTCACGTGGGAAGATAATCTTTCTCTGCTTTAATCTTAGAGCCTGCCGGCCACCTCATGAAGCATTCTTCCACCTACCATTAGCCATACATCTCGGTGAACTGATATCATTGATGCGAACGGTAGAAAGGGTCAGTATACGTAGGGGAATGAATGGTTGCTCGGAGACGTCGAATACTCTTAGTATTTGTGCACAGTGAAACAGAGAAAAAGGAAAATAAAGAAGGAGAAAAAGCAACAGGAATACCAATGTGAGCCACACCCAGGCATCCTCGTAGCAAATTGCCAATCCTGTATTGGTGAAAACCAATTTATGGCAGTGTTGACAGTTAAATCGAAAAAGATTGCAACAGAGCGTTTGAATGATATTACGGGTCAATAACTAATATAGGAATAATACCTTGGCAGCTCATAAAATATTAAATTCATTCGTTCAGGAAAATCAATCGATCACCTTTGATAATCTCATTGTATTATAATATCCCATATTATCATACTCATTCAATTAACAGATATAATTATAAAAACCAAGGAATAAGAATTGTATATAGCATCTTTATAATGTTTTACAAATAATATTTAATTCATTATACAAAAAGTGTCGAGAGACAGAAAATATTATCAACGTGATATATATAAGATATGTGATGCCTTATGATTAATGAATTAATAATAAATGCATTGGGATGCATAATTAATGTAAACGACTCCACGATTAAATGCAAACATAATACAAAGAATATATATAATAAAAATGCTTCAGAAAGATATCTTGTATTATATATTGCTTTGTCCATAATGGCCGAAATTTAATTAAAATATAGTTATAACTTCCTGCGATTTTGGGAATTGAATTATCGTAATGGAATAGAAACGGGATACTGGATAAATTATATTAAAATTTGGTACTAAATATTAAATCTAAAAGATGTGACATTATCTACTAGTGAAAATTAATAATGAATAATGACGAGAGGATGAAAAGTATGACGTTGCTTACATGTACTATTTTTTTTTTAGATAGAACTGCCTAATATACTGCATATCAACTATTCATACAAATACATCCTTTTAGCCCCTTCTACATTGAAACTGCTGTACCGAAATATGGGAAGTATAAAATGAATAACAGATTACGATGAAGATAAGAATATAAACTTTGTCTTACAATTGCTGCAATTGGAAATGTTATCAATGAATCAACTGCTTCAGAACTAAGAGTTTCACCTTACTTTATAATTGAAAACGCAATCAGTGATCACAATCGAACCGCGTTCTTTAAAAAGAAAATTGTGGTATTAGCAAACGAAACGTTCATTACACGACGAAGCCAAGGTGCTCACTGTCGTCTCTGACTCGTTCGTCGTGCGTCACTGCAAACTGGCTTACTCTGATCTAATAAGCAGCGTTCACACACAATGCTACACTCGCAGCAAACAGGCACATGTAGATATATACAAAGGTGAGTACACACTCGTTTGAAAAGGCAGTATGGATAATATCGACAAATTGCTCGTTGCGTATTTTAAGTACGCAATAATCGAATATTTCATATCCATTCATACAGGTAGCGAACCCATGATACCGGGTTACTAGGTAAGTATAAATTATTCATTATACGTTTAATTGTTTTGACGAGTAAGATTATATAAGGTGAACAGATGAACGACGAATCACAATAGTTCGCTAGAATACATTTCGTCTCTAGTATGCGGCATTTAAACCGAACTATAACCAATTACATATGTATGTTCTTTTAAAATTTTGAACGTTCGTCTTGTTTTTATTTCTAAAATGTGAATTACGAATTTCCTGTCTAATTCTGCAATATTGCAATGAAATCGTTGATTGGTATTAAAAATTACACTTTAACTATAATGTTATTTGCTTAAATGTGTCAAAAAATTATACTCGTAACTTGTATTTGGTATAATTGTAATAGTAACTCGACATTGTTTTTCTTGTCATTATGGAAATCCTGAGCATGGCTAAGTGCATACAATGGCAATGCTTTGTACAAACTTTTACACTTCTTGACTTGGAGCTTTAAAGTATATATTAAAGCTATGAGGACAAAGAATTGGCTTCCCGTCCAGTCCGCTAACAAAAATATAAATTTTTCATAAAACACTTGTATTATTATTACAAATATATAGTAATTATATACATAGGTATACTATCCCTATAACTTGTATCTTAATTTCTTATAAAAGCAAGTTCAATAAAACTCTGGTTACCGCTCAGTGTACATTTTCAGAATTTAGAACGCTAAACAAAACAACGTTGAACGAGGAATCATTAACCGGAGTGTTCGTCTGATATAAAATAGAAACCTTGGAAGTGTGAATTAGGAAGGAAAGAAAATAAAAATATGATTTCTTAATCACAACAATACTCACACCGAGAGCATACAAAAATCGCTAGAACTATCTCCGCTCTCTTCGCTCTAATCTCTACATCAGATTGCCCTCTCTTTCTTTTCTGACATCTTTTTCTGGTAATAAAATAAATTAGAGTAGATCGGAGAACGATAACTAACTTAAACATACCTTAAGTTCTTTTATATAAGCATAAGCCAAAAAATCAGGTTTCCGACCTCTAAAGGTTAAAATTGTAAAAAATGAAAAACTTTGAATAACGATATGCAGCTGTAAAAACATTTTAAGAAATAGACGTTTGTAAGGATAAGTAGAAAATAGATTAAAACTTATTCGGCAACGAAAAGTATAATTAATACATTTACAGAGGGAAACCTTATTCATGCAAATTACAATGATTTTCAGCAGAAAATTTACTTTATTATAGTCCTGTACTTGTATAATTTCTACAATTAATGATTCAATATCGTTTAACCCTAAAATGGTTATTTTTTTTTTTTATACGTTAATGTCTGTCTGCGCCACTTTTGGTTTTATTTTCGGCTATAGTTATTGGATTTTAATTGTTTTTCATTTTCTTAATCGATAAGCCAGAGTCTGAAAATAAGTAAGTCGTTTGAAATATTACTTTCGATAAATTTCTCTGAAGCTGTGAGCTGCAAAAAAAGAGATTTCAAAAGTTGCAAAAAACACATAAAAGCATAGGGTTTGTTGGACTCTGTATAAGCATTCGATTCTTTGTCCTTATTGGATTTTTATATAGAATGAGGTCAGGCACTAGAACGTTTGACATGGGCTATTTGAGTCAAATGTACTAATTAGTTAGCCCATCCATTTAATTTCTCTACCAAAACGAATTTGGATTGCTGTGTTTCAACCCACAGGAAATATTACATGGCGACGCAACCAAGTTATATCGTACGGGTACTGCAAAATATGAATTTAAAAAATTTGAGATTCTTGAAAACAAATAATTTCTCCACGTTTGTAAATCAACGCAGATAATTCAACCCTAATATAATAGTTGTTTAGGTAAACAGCATTCAATGAAATTGCTGAATATATGTATATAATTCAAATGCTCTTCAGTCAATAATCCCTTCTCCCGTTCTGGAACTACCTAAATTCAAATAAAATTCAATCAGCAGTGTTTTTTTCCTGTATGAAAGCGGTTAGATTTCATGTTAAACTCATGGATGTAGACAAAGAAGAATATGTATGAAGATGTAGACTTCAAATGTAGACACGCATATATGAAAATTGATTATAATTTTGTTATTTATGTGACACAAGAATATTTTGTTACAATATCTCTACTGTAATACGAATTTTTTTATCGATCTTGGTATGTACCAATTCTCACGAGTATTTCATTATTTTAATAGAATTCACACACACACTTGGTGTCATATGTATGGCGTTGTACATATTCATATATCCAAATGCAATATACGTATATAGCTCAATAGTACTACAAAAAGACGTATGAAGATATACGTCCCCTTCTGTGTGTGGTTAAATAATTGAATTAACTCAACTATAAGGCTACGCTGCGTTCACGGCCGACATTAGAATTCTAACTAAACCTGCAGACCTTATGCATAGATTCTAACAAAATAATAATGTTAATAAATGAAATCTGCATATTATATCTTGAGCTTAAACGAATCTTCAATTAAAATACAACTTTTTTTTGAATTGACGTAGTTTGCATATGTCTTTAATTAACTTTCATACGAATAAAAAATTCAAGTAGATTCATCCATAATAGAGATTTTATCATATTTTTATAGTATTTGCTTTATATTATTTTATTCTGTATTTATTGCAAAATAGTCGGATATATGTATTGTTAAACATTATTGTTTACAGGTTCAGAATTTATTCATTCAATTAAAAGACATGGATTTTTAATAATTCCTAATATAACGTTGAATTAAAAAAAATTGTACCAATATTGAACTCGTACTATAAGAAACATAATTGAACCTGAAGAATTGTACCATCTATAAAAGCGATAGCTGAACTGAATAACAGTTGCTAATATATTCATAACACGCGCACTGTAATGAGGTCGTAATATTTCCTTGCCAGGCGGCATTGCTTCGCAGCCGGCAAGTATAATAGACTTTATGAAGACCTCGGGTAATTCACGGCTGGTAGACTAAATGGCTGCACATATATTCTGATGGGTAGACCGATGAATGCATGAACGGACGAATGAACAGATCGATTCCCGCATACATACAATACTGTGCACTGGGTGTAACTTCATACGTTTTATCTGCGACTTATCCAGGACGGTAAAGTCTACTGATGTACGACGGAAATGTAGAGACATATTGGATTTTGTCTGTTGCTCATGAAGATAACAACTTACGGTAACTCGAATTTAGCGGTAAATATATAGTTGTAGACATAATAGAACTGTGAGAAAAAACCTTTTTCAGAGACGAAATCCACGTATAACTAAAACACGGGAAAAAAGGTTCGGGCTACGACTATATAAAGTACATTTGTAATATTACAGTCAATTCTCCGTAAGATACCGCACGCGGGGTTCTGGCCGCGCTATATTAGAAAAAGTCCTATCTTACGAATGCCGCCGCTAGAGTTGGATAGGCAGCTGTTTAATAGAAGCAGAATAGACAAAACACTGCGACACGGAGGAGTGGGAGAATCAGTTCCCTCGCGGCTTCGTAGCTTAGAGAGAGCCGTTGAGGGGAACGCGAAATTACGGAGTGCTTCTTTGGGGAGAGTAAGCAGTTATTCCGAGTATATTTATGACAGCTATACTTTCATAATTACTATGGTCACCATACAGCTATTGGAGGGACGCTGAGGTCAATTCACATGCAATTTCTTACTGATGCATCAGTTTGATTTTAAATGGAACGATGAGTGTGTGATAAAGTAATTCTGTGGAGCTTGGAGAAATAAGTATCTGTTTCTAAACGTAAGTGGATACATTTATTGTTGACTTAATAACTGATAAATACACGCCAGTATCCGAAACGATTTACTCTAACCTCTCGTTTGGTGTCACCGTACAGAGTATAGTTCAGTGTTAAGTTTAATAACTAACAAAAGTTTTGTTATCATTCTTATCATTTATCTACATTCTTGGATTCGCTGTCATAGCTGAATCGCATGCTTAGTCTAACTAACATTAGCTGACATTAGCTTGAGTTTGATTAGGAATACGTATAGCTCTAAGAGCCAGAAATATTGCGGCATTACCCAAACTTTTTTCCGTTAATGCAATTGCACAAGTCTACTTTTGAAAATTCCAAGGAATGTGTATTGGTTTATTAAGATTTAGTCATAAAATCTCCGCGTAACATGAGAACATAAGACAAATAACGGCAAACATACTTCAATTTTTGACCAGTACTCTGGTTCGAGAATGCCCTAAATATGCATAATCAATATTTAACGAAATATGAAAATCTCTTTTTATTTGGTCCGTATGCGTCTAGTTTGTAGCCATATAATTAACAATAAGCAACGTCAATACTATTCACGTATATGGAATCCCATGATTTGACTTTTAAGGAACTTCATACTGAAGGTGACCTAATTTATTGTTATGAGAAACGGGTGTTACGTAAAGTCTACAAATACTAGAAAATTGTTTATGAAGATTGCACTAATGCCAAAGGCCTTCTCAAAAGCAGGTTACTATTTAGTAATCGTAACATGCATTTTAATTACTTCTTATAATTTATTTCTATGTTTAGGCACGACCATTCGGAATACGCAGGAGTGTATGTGCATTCACCATCGCAAAAAAGACGTGTGTGCGTGTGCGTACGCACCGGCGTGCATGGCCAAAAATGTCGGTAGTCAATATTCCAAACAAACCGCAGAATCGCTTGAACGGTTTTAGTCAGGACTGCACGACCAGCTTTCCTAAATTCTCATCAGACTATAGTCCAGACGCCCGACTGGCGCCCGATCGGGGCTGCAACGCTTAAGCCGTAAAGACTATACTAGAGTGAATAGCTGTGCTCGTCTTATGAGGCTTCCTTATCAATACAATATTATACTTCGGAACTCTCTTAAAATTGATTAGACTGTTAATATTCGTTTAAATATATCTAAGATACGGAAGATGTGATGGCATAACCGAATAAATAAAACCAAATAAAAAAAGTATGTTTACAATAGACACCCATCTATTTATCTTTGACGTTACGAGCGGTATTTGAACCGGCGTTTTTCAGGATGCTCGAAATGTAGTGCACGATACTTTACCCACTGAGCCACCAATCAAATTTGTAAATTGTAATTATGTTTGATATTTCTATTTCAATGATTAACAAAAACTAGTAAATAATGCTAAATATTTTTACCAAATCAGTGTAATATGTATTCAGCATAAAAGTCTATAAAGTTTCTTATTAGCGCCCGATAATATGCGATGCGATAACATGCAATTTTAATGAGGGCTCGGTCAAATATTCTCTTCAGGAAATCACATTAGTGCCATATCAAGGCCGTGATAAGGAAACGTACCTGAGGACGCCTTACTTAACCCCTACTACGGCCTTTTTCATATCAGGGCGTTCCTTAATAAATTTTTACACGGCTTGTGCTTACTGTGCTGAAGGTCAAGGGACTGGAAACTGTAAAAATAAAAATCTGAAGTCTCAACGTCTTTCAACTGCATGACAGCCAAATCGGCTTGACTCGCCAAATCACTTGGCACTAGATGGGACGAAATTCTCTATTTCAAAGTGGAGACTAACGGACAAGATTAAGAATATGAATTATGAATAATTTATCATAGAACAAATATGACAATATGAAACTTTGCCATGTACACTATTAATCGCTTACACGGCATTTCGATGTTTAGAAATTATTTTCCCAGATATTTTTACCATATGATCTGTATAACCGAAACCTGGCTGAGGTCAGATATTTCGGATGACTTGGTTGAATAAAATGATTATAGGATCACTCACAATCAGGAGGTGTAGGAGTATATTTACGTCATAGCTTAAATGCGAATATATTGGAAACTTCAGACAGAGCCTCACATGGACTAGAATTTATATTTATAGAAATCATCATGAGGGATTCAACGCTGATACGCTTGGAAGGTTCTACGATGCACACCACATTCGGGATTTTGTTCATATGCACAACCAGTTGATTGAATCTTATGGACCTACTCATCACACGAAGAGTTCCAACACACATCTAAGATTATGTATAATCCATGATGAAGACAAGCTCTTAGGGCATCGTAAAAACCCTGCTAATCGGACCATGATTTTATTGTTCAGCCCTGATGACGCCTTGGAGGACAAACAACATCGATGTTCAACGGTAAGGGTGTTGGGACAGCGAGGTACTGTGACAGACGAAACTGTTGCATGTCAACTAATTTTATGACATCTCAAGAGTTTGCTAGTCCTCGCTGACCAGACCGACACCCTTCTCACGCATAGTATGAGTGGAAAGCCGAAGGCCTTTGTCCAAATGTGAGCACTATTGTTCCTTAATTAAATAACAACTCCTTATACTATCTCTTTGCGTAACATGCACGCAACATAAATGCTGTTCATATATATTTTATATTCTATAACCAGTCGGCAGAGTTCACGTTCCTCTTCCGACGTATTTTACATTTTGGTCGTTCAAGCTAGATTAATTCCGAAAGAAATTTAACACAGTGAACAAGTGGAGACCAGGCAGACTCCGGTAGTGCATCGTAAGGCACAGAGCCCAGTGTCGATTAGTGATTAGAGGTGTCATCAGGGAATCCTGTACACGAAATTCAGTGGCATCAATCGACCAGAGTTTTCCGAGACTAAGTGTTCAGGACAGAACCAGAGGAAATAATTACTAGCCGACAATACAAACAGACCGGACAGTAGTATCGCGCTCAAAAACCTAAACAGATCGTGAGGTCATCAGAAACAGTAAGCTAGCCACATTTGAAGCGTCAACCAATTCTCCATTCCAATTCTCTCCTCTCCCATACGCAAATCCTAAGACTTCGATCACAATGAGTAATGAAATGACTATCGAACGACGCAAAGAACGACGTGATCATTCAGTGCGATTCAAGTAAAATATAAAATCATCAAATTGACAAATTACTTAGAAAAATTAGGATTATACGCCCATATTTCAACAATCGATCAAAGACTGCAAAAGATAAAAGAAGATTATAATCAATTTGACAAAATCCAAGCAGAACTAATCAGTCTTGCACCTAAGGTGGATTATGAGTCAATCGAAGAAAATATCTAGTTTGAACATGCAGATTTCATGGGGTTAGTTACAAAATTAAAAATTCCAAGATTGACATCCACCGAGCATATGCAGAACGGGGGAGGTCGAACATCAACTATCTCTCGTGGTTTATCAGCGGATCATGTCTCAAAGATCCCTACAATCGAATTAAAGAAATTCGACGGATGTCTCGAGAAATGGCGCGCGCTTCGAGATTGGTTCGTTTCCACAATTCGTAATCGGAAAGGCTTGTCTGATGCGAACCGTCTAGATTACCTTCAAGCAGCATTGGTCGGTGAGACGGCAAGGAGCGTTGAAGCGTTCGAGTCAACCGATAGCAATTCTGCCGAGGCATGGAAGCTTCTTGAGCAGACATACGATAACAAGAGAGTTCTGCTTCTCCGGCACGTTATGGTTCTCTTAGAAACACCAGCACCGAAGAAGAATTCGGCGGATGAGATAACCCAATTATTAAATCGCGTGCAGACTCATATCCTAGCCATGAAGGCTTTCGGAGAGAAGGTAGAACAGTGGAATTTACCTCTGTACACCTTATTTACACTAGACTCGACAGAGATACAGTTCGCGAATGGAAGTAAATTAGAGGGTACGAAAATGCCAAAGTACGAGACTCTCATAGCGTTTTTGCGAGAAGAAGCCATTCGAATTGCTCGCACGACGGTAAAATTTATATCTGCCATTTCCAAACGCTATTTCGCAGCTGACCCCCAGGTTCACAAACCGAAAGGATTTTCGTATGTCTGACTTGAAAGACTTCATTTTGGACTTAGATAATGCTGATTGGAGCGATGTCTGTAACGTGAACGAAATAGATTATAAAATTGAATTCCTAAACAAAGTACTTGTCTGAACATATAATAAACATACACCTCAACGAATATACATTAAGAAAAGACCACCGGCACCCTGGGAAACAAAATAAATCAGAGATCAGATTCGCGAACGTGACAGAATTCGGAGGTACTGTAGACAAACAGGACAGGTTAATATAATTTGTAACCCAATGTGCTTGCATAATCACGATCCTCGTATCCTGTATTATATAGTATGTTTTTTATACATGTATTACTGAAATTGTTCCAACGCGAAATGAAAGTCAATAAATATAACCGGCATTGCCTCGTGTCATAAAATTTATGAACTTTCGTGACACTCGATATCAACTTTACCATTCAATGTCAAGAAAAACAAGATTATAACCGAGTTCTATCCTTTTTCAGTTGATGCAGATATTATTAATCTAAGTGCTGTAACAATTTTAAAAAGTTGACATTTTCACTTTTCCTATCCAAAATCTCAAGGTGGTTCGATCATGAAAATACTTCCAAGGTACGTATCTGAATTTTGTATATGTTCTTAGCAGGTGCTTAACAGTTGTGCGTGCAAAATCTCAAGATTATTTATCATCTAGTTTACGAGGTATACGAAATGAAAGTAACCAAACATGCATAGTTATACTTTGCATGTTAAAATAGCGCTATTTTCTTCGAGATATCTCAGCTTCTAGGTGGTAGAAATGGATAAAGGTTTTGGGAGTCACTTCTTTTATATCGAATATAACTACGATGATTATTAAATCTTAAAATTTTGTAATAATTTTTTACTGCATTACTTAAACAGTATGTAAAATTAAAATTTCTTAAATATTGGATATCTATTCTTCCACTTGTCCCAAGATAATATCTTACGTAGAAAATATGTTTGCAACGAACAATATACACGGCATTCACCGAAGTAGGAATACTATTATTATGATGCTAGGCGAACTATCATACCTTAAGGGGCCTGTCTGCCACCGGCGTCATGTTGTAAAATGATTGATGAGCTTTTTATAAGTATTTTTCAAAGCTTACTATTTTTGAATGGTAACATATAATAGGAACTTTTCTACCGCCAATTTTTGCATGAACATTTCAACGCATAGGTGTAGACTCAATTTTTATATTTGAACTGTGGGTACGCGAATTAAATTTATATCAGTCGAGCACCACTGATCACTCGTGCGCTTCGTGCCAGGTCTGGGCGATTGCTTGCATCCCGCTTTTCAGGTCAACAGAATATCTCGCACTCTTACAGTAATAATTCTCTAAGGCAGGTATAGTCAGGTCGTAGTCAGTGCTTAAGACGAAGCACAGTATTAAGACCATGCTTAAGACGAAGGCACCGACTATAAATATCCGCCTAATTCTGAAGTTCGGAACGCAGACTACTGTCGAGGTTGCCAACAGTATCGCCATCTAGCCGAGCATATATGAACTAAAAGTTTCATGGAAACTTATTCTCCAGAGTGTTCATAGTGTGTGAATGTTTTACAGTGAATTGGGGCAAAAGTATAATGTGAGTAATTGCTAGACCTTAGACTAAATGCTTCTAGTGTGCAAAAGTTTATGCCATGAGCGAGATTCGAATGATTTGACTTTTACTGAAGAGGTGTGTTGACATGTGGTGGCATGTCAAACTGTACTATTTTATTTTGGGAATATAAATAGTTTTTCTTTCAATTCATGACCAGGTGCAACTTCTCTCACAAGTAAACTTATCAAAAATTATTTTTTTACGTCCCCAAAGTCATTATCCTTAAAAGGAGAAGTTCCTTAAATTTACTTGTGTAAATCGCGTTACTTTTCCAACATGGCACCGGTGCTGCAAAAGGCCACTTAAAGACACAATACAACCGAAGTAAGAATATTAAAAAAGTCTGGCTACTGTGTCTAAGGGTATACAGATTTTCTATTACGACAACAAAATTCAAGTAGTCGAACTTTCTTTTACTATTAACAAAAATTAATGATTAAATTTGATTTTGCGGCACCATTCATATTCAATATAAAATTGGAAAACGTAGATTTTCAGAAGTTTATTCAAAACTATGCATGTACAGACACCAACAAGCTACGTTTGGAGTTTTGTTGCCTTATAACTACACTATAAATTAGAGTTGTAATCTGGCTGGAGTATAAGCAATAATCAAACACCGATCGCCGTATAGAAAAAAAAATATGTTAAACATTCTTTTGAAATTATATTGAAAAAATATATTTTTTAACATATATGGTGCATATATTATAAAATTTACAACTTTTTGCCGTTACATATAACCACATATAGATTTTATATTTAAAACTCTAGATCATTGTTGATGCTTACTATACACAGCGTTATTTAGAATGAACACATCAACCGAAGCTAGGTCTACTATAAAAATAGCACGAACGAGATAACTTTTGTTGGTACGTTATTCCAATAATTCTATATATAGAATATACTGTACACAACACCTCACAAATTCAACTCGTTTCAACAAAGACTTGGTAAGAAATAAACGAAATAAAATAATTTGTATACTTTATTACTTGAACGTGTCATAAAGCAGGGTAAAATTTAAGCAAGAAAGTGTGATTAGTTTATAAGTTAGTTTACGATGGCACAGGAGATAATTATAATAAGCTTTCTTACAATCTGAAGACACGTAACGCAATTGTATTCAGTCAAACCTGCTTTCAGTTACTTATTATGAAAATATAATCCATTATGTGTTACGCATGATGAGTTATATTGAGAAATATATAGTTAGTTTTAATTCTTACAATTAGTCTATGTGCCTTCCGTAATTTGAAAAGCAGTAAATTCCCGAACTGAATATTACGAGCAAATTGAAATAAACCTTAGTAAATATAAAATACATAACATGAAATGTGTACTTATTACATAAACCTTATGATATTTAAAAATATATATACGTGCAAACCACTAAACAGTTGATTATTATTTTATTCTTTACGTAACCAATTCGTGCACCTATTTTAATACCCCTAACGTTCAATCCAACCTCCGAGTAGCCCTCTTACACCTAAAGCTCCTATAGTTAATATCTCAAATGATGAAATATTCAATAATTGACTTGTTTAGTGTCAATACACGCTTTTATTTCGAAGTACAATTAACTTCTTGTGATCTCTCAAATACTAAGCTAAATAAAAATGTATGCAACAAGTGCAGAATCTCAACTCGGACACGTTGTATACGTGCTATAGCTTAGTGAGAACGCGCAAAAATATATATGGTGCATTCTATCTGCGACATCCGAATTGCTCGCTGTAAGTTTTCGATAAACATTTGTTCTATATTCTAGATATAAATGAACAGATGCCTGGACCAACCTGAAGCAAATTGAGGCTTGAACGAACTTTGGTATCCAGGCTTGACCAACCTTGGGTAAGGTTTGGGATGACACCCTGTTGCTAAATTTGATGCACCAACCTGGGCCAAGCTTGGCAAATCAAAAGTATTTGTTGTGCAAAATTATTACTTTAAAAAATATTTTCATCAATTTAACTGGATTCGCATGGAATTTATGGATTTGCTCGATCGAATAGTATGATTAAATGTATGTATTGATTAAATCCCAGAAACATTCAATATTCAAAATTAAACATTTGATGTTGAAGGCAGCATTCTATCTTGGGACCCTGGATTTTGTGGACTACAACCGTACCTATTTGGTTTTAAAGAACCTAAGGGAATACGTTGGAAACTGGTATATAAGCCATGGGAAACTATTATATAGTTATGGATTCTAATTCGATAATTTTATATATTAATATAGTGAAACTCATTTTTCTGGTATTATTTCACATAATGCGAAACATATCAGATGTTAATAAACACGATATCGAACGAGGTTCTTATTTCTTTCATTAGGCATTCTTTACCTAAACCTAATCAAGCCCTGATTGGGATGACGTCGGGTGTGCCTAGCGCCACCTACGGATGCCTGATCAAATCCTGAAGCAGTAGAATCCCGATTAACGGGAGTTCGGTTATTTGGGGATCACATTAACCGTGCAACTCCCGAGCGCCTCTGCGCATCCTGTGCGCGACCGATCACGGTCGCTCGCGTAAGGTTTGAGTAATGTTCGAACTCTGATCTTGCTTGATGTCTCGGCGCTTGTACTATCTAGTGTACAATAGTTATTAAGTAAGAGTTCGTGCGTATGAAATTGGAATTCTACTAGTCGAAATAAGAATTCATGACGTTTAATTCGGGTTAACCGTGGTTTCGATTATCCGTGGATCCTTGAGTCTCGAGCACCAGGTTAATCAAGGTTCTACTGTAATATTGTATATCAAGTTTGCCTGATCAGTCTTTTGCTCGGGTAGAGCATGGCAGGTGACGAACGTAATTATGTAAAAGATCGGACGAATGTAGCTTGTTCCAAGTTTGGCATTTTAAGGCCTAAGACCTGATTGAAGCTTGGTCCGAGTTCGCGATGCGAAGGGTTGATCTAAGGTTAGGCCAGGTTTGGGACATTAAGATTTAATTCCCAAGACCTGGTTGAAACCTTGTCTGAATTTGGGAGGGCAACACTTGGCATTTCATAACTGAACCAAATTTGGTCCATTTGTCAGCATTGAAAGTTCTACCTGGCACATGCGCTTCTAGACGGAGATAATTTTTTCTTCAAAATTACTCACAAAATCAGGGTAATGGTGGATTACCATAATATTTCGAGAAATTTCGTACGCTTTTCTCTAATTTATTAATTACTTTCCATAACAAAATAATAATTATTCTATTTTCAATTTAACTATAATGATTGGTGAAATTTGAGTTTTAAAGAAATCAAGTACTCTATAAATGTTCCTCTTTCTTCACGGAAAGAGTTTCAAGGTGTAGTAAAGATTTGAACTGCAATGAGTAAATATTTACACTAGGGGAAATGTTTTGGGACGGCATACATTTTCCCGTGTTATTCCCAATACTATCTTAGACGCTTACTTTTCGTCATTTATCGCACTACGGACATGAGAAGGGGGAGTTTTTGTGCATTTGTTACAAAAAATATTATGTGACACGCGTACCAAAAAGCGGTCGCTCGACAAAGTGTGTGGTACTTGCTTCCGACTTGTGTGGCCAACTTCACAACCTTCGTCAAAAGTCCGCTTTTTTTGCACTCGTATCACAAAGTACTATTTGCGTATTGTTCGTCTGTGTTTCGATGAATAATACTTTGGCTCTCTACAGTGTTAGTGCTTTTATCAATTACCCATAAAACTAAAGCGAAATGTTTATTCGAACTACGCATTATCCTCAAATATAATTGCAGTCGTGTACAACTCGCAAGAAGTCAAAAACTAAACGGATTGAAGTTGGTTGAAAAGTTCCGAATATTATTCCGAATATTTGTCTTTTTTTGTTTTCAGAACAGAACGTATTGATATTCATATACACTATTGAAGTATCTTTGAATGCGCGACGTGCGCGCCACGGCGTGGCTAACTTTTGCAACAGTGAGACGCAATTTCAAAATTACCCGACACAACGAACAGCCGGTCCGTGCTTGTGTTAGCATGTTTTGTCATAACAATAGATTAATTGCTCACTCTTGCGTTTGTTATTATCATTTGCCTATAAATGATTATCATTAAAAATAGCTTTCAAACGGTTAGCACAAACTGCTTTCGGAAAAAATGCCTTCACAAAAGGAAAACATTAATAGAAAGTTGGAATGTAAGTGAAGTCAAGGAAGAAATAAACGATGATTATCGAAAGCTTATCGGCGTAGTTTAAGAAGAAACTTCGGGAGCTCAGAAACTACTGATGTACCAGTTACTTACGAGGTTAAAAGCGCTGCAGAAATCCATTTGTTTTTCCTTTCTATTTCCCATGGACGGCACTGGAGATGAATAAAAATGCAACTCTGTATTCCTGGTTTCACTGTTTCCACATTTCGGAACGCGAGAAACACGGCGTGCACGATTTTTAGAATTAGCAAATCGTTTTTTCATGTTCATAGTTTTAAATTGCATGGATTCGCGAAATCAGCTATTGCGTCCAACCGTTTCGGGCGGCAGCCGCAGCGTGCCGCCTTCGACGATACTTCAGTAGCGTATACTGAAAACAAAATAAGCTACGGTTCATGCTGCCCTTGGAGCTGTTTACAAAATTGCTAGAAACATATACGGAGTTCTTTTTTCTCTCTCACGCTAATAGTTAAAGCTATCTAGCTATCTTTTTTTTTTAAGAGTTCAGAATGCACCCAGATCATGTATACAAACAGCTTCCATCATTTCGTAGTACGCAATAAATAATTTCATGTGAACCTAAAAAAGTTTGCAATTTGAAAGATGTCAAGAATCAGAATCAAGATGCAGTAGAAAAATAATATAAATCTTATATGTACGTATGAATGGATATGTGACATTATGAACTATAGATCATGTATAGTACATTTCCAATCTTTTAGCAACGTTTAACCAAAAAGGACGTGAGAATTTTCCATTGTAATATTTAACTGCAGTAATTTTGCATTTCTACTCTTGTGCCGAAAGTAGACTTCAAGCGCAAGAATCTGAGCACCTTTACAACTTTTCCTCCTATGGTTTCTCCTGTAGATTCAGAAAATATCAGGTCCAGTATAGTATTCGACATCTACCCTAGGTATTGTAGCGAGTGTGCGTTACCGACAATTCGGGTTATAGTTAGAATAGGTAAGCAATAGATGTCTCACGAAACGTAGGATTATCCCTACTCCGACTTTATAAAGAGATGTCATGCCGGTTGCCCTGTGAATCGGTCTTTTATCACTAAGAACGGCTAACAGGACACACGGATCACTGTGATACACAAGAGACAGGTATTAACTAATTTATAATTACTTACACCGAAATCCCCGTATTTATTCTGTTGTTGTTTTTAAATATTTTAACTAATAGGTGATTAAGGTCTTTATGTGGGAAGCATAAGTTTCAAAATCCAAGTTTCGAATCTAATATCATCACGTGGTTATTCCTTATACGAAGGCGACGCGGATCGTTGTATAAGAAACACGGAACGGACGCAATTTACTGGCAATGAACTGATATATACTTTGAATGCAAAACAAATCCCAGACATTGCATACGTGGCGATGCAGACGCGTAAGTTATTAACGAACTGCGAAATCCAGGGTATATTGGATTACGTGTCGGCGTCATTATGAAGTATGAATGTTACATGTATTTTGTGAATTTATCTGTTATCGCTGTAACGTACTGTTCCTATGTATAAAATTAATTACATGGGAAAGCTTTATACTCTTGTTTGATTAAATTGAAAAATTAGCTGGTCTCTTGTTTTAAAATATATACATGTAATTCGTTAGAAAATTATCATTTTAGTATATACATATATACATATCTGACATTATGCACCTTAGGGGAGAAACTGGTTTCGTTATTCGAAATAACATTGCACCACCTTTAAAGAGCAACCAATGAGCCTGAACACTGTTCAGACACTTGTTTTTTTCTTTTCCTTAGATTTTGTATTTTAAACAAAACTGTCTAGAAAATTGTAGACGCTATCAAAACATGAAGCTTAACACTTCAATATCAAATCCTCATTTGTTTTCTCATTATATTCTCAATGTCAATTTATCAACATATAAATTTACTGCCCGGATTGTAATATTTAAGGAATTTAAACATTGTATTTTGCTTAACCTCACAATCGTTGATTTTTAATTATAGGCGTATTCTTATATTTCGGGAAAAGAAAATAATTTCTTCACATTCGATATAAAATGTGAAAAAATTATTATTATAGATACATTATTATTCTAGAATAAATACGTAAAAGAATTTCTTCGAAATGTGAAAAATATGGAAGTTATAAAAATTTGCAGTAAAGCCCGCGCAGGTCAAAAAATGGTTTGGTGTCGTTTTAAACGCATTTTTCTCAAATCTACGTTTTTCTAACCGGTTCCCACGAGATCCGAAGAACTAATACACAGATGAAATTGAATAAACATTTATTCAATTATTCGTATACATATTCTTTGTGGCCCAAACCAGAATTGACACGATCCACAAAAAATATCAATTCTTTGAAGCAGATTAAAGTTTAAAAAACTAATGAAAAAAAAAAAAATTCAAGTTACCACTTTTTCACGTTGTTTTATTTAAATGATTTTGGTTCGGGATATTGCGACAACTTTCCTAATTATATAAATATTTTGTGTTTGCATTTCTGATAAAAAGAAAGCCACAATCATGGGCTTAAGAAAATTAGAAAGTGTCACGACGCGACTGCTCTAATTCCTAAAATATTAATTTTTGTTGAGCTAAATTTTCAAAATACCGTTAAAAATTCAATAAATAAATGCTAAAAAATATCCAAGATTTAGGTTTTGTCTATAAAAAGAAAACAGACATAAAATTTATCTATTTTTAAGACTTTTAAATCAGAATACTCCCTATAAAATGACTACCTACTCTTCAGCAGCATGTGGTATGAATCGATGACCAGTATTGCCTACGTTGAATAAGGCGTATTTTAACACCCTAACGGAGCAGCGAATTTCTATGACTATCTTTACCGCTGGGGATGTGCACATCTAGACTCAAATTATCAAAGATTATTTTGATTCTTAGTTACTATTCATTTCTATTCACAAGTTAACGTTCCGTATTGCTCATTGCGATCATACGTGACAAATGTATTTTGCTTCAATATTAACTTTTCCGTAATACTATCATTAGAATTCTCGTAGTTGTCAGACAGACCATCGTGGCAAGAGGAAGGAGGGGGGGGGGGGGGGGGGTTAGTATACAATGTCACAGTGAGACACCTTACTCGAAGATTCTGATACGGTAATTGGAATATAATCGTACTTTGTTCAAACGCTGTATGATAATAAAAAGAGAAAGTCAAAAGAGGAAACAGAAATCTAAATTTAATTTTGAACCTTGGAATCGGTCAGCTAACTAAGAATCTTGAGTAACGGAAATCTTGAAGCTCATGGATTGTAGGAAGCAGGTTAAATAAGCGAGACCTAAGTTAGTAGTTTAAATAAACACCAGTTTCGATTAAATAACGATGAGATAGTAGTTTAAATGCGGTGTACCAGCAGCTAAGAGATGGATAAGAGATTTTTCACAAGTTGTCACAGACGTGAGTAGAGAAAATTTATCATTCACCGGGGACATTGGCGCAATTTCTTCTTAACAATGGAAAAACTTACCTATTCCCGATCTCATGCTGACGACCATGATTTTGCAGTTCTGCCACTTGATCTGTATTCCTGTCATCACTATCAACGTGAAGGTGAAGAACGTCGATAGTAGATTCTATTGTATCAACTTCACTGCACACTTGCGACACTATATCCTCTCGTTTTTCTTTTTCAGCGAGCATGTTAGAGTCTTTGATAATTTCATTAGACTTGGATTCTGCAACCTTATCACTTTCGACACTCGGACGACACTCGATTCTACTTATTGTTTCTAATTTCCGCGAACCTTCACTTCTAATTGTCGTCACAGACCGTTTCTCCTTCGTAAGCTCCGTGCTAATTTCCGCACAAGTATCGGACTGTGGCTGCTTTGGTAGTTTCGATAAATCCAGTAGAATTTCTGGTTTAATGTTCTTCTCAGATATTTTGTTTTCCTCTTCCTCGACGACTGTTAAAGTATTCTCGGAAATCGACTTTGAGAGTACCGACAGCTGAAGTCGGCCTTGATCTGGCTCTTCAGTCGAGTGGGTTTTCTCTCTTGGCGCTTTCGGCCTGCTTTCAGTTTTATCTGTCAGCCTCCCTATCTCGGGAGGTGAGCTCACCTCCACTCTCGACTCGAACACCTTCTCGACGAGGCTCGCGGCTATTTCCTCCGCGTCGATTATTTTCGCCGTAACTAGCTGTACTTCCGGTAAAATTGAAATTTCCTCCTGAGGTGTTTGGTAGAAAACTTGAATATCTTTCTGTATCTTGACTTCCTTCTTGGAAGTATGAGCAGGAGAGATTGGTTCAAACCTTTTCTCATCTGATGATTCTGTCGTATTCGATTTTTTTATCGAGCTACATGTTTTTAGGTCCTTTATTATGTCACTGGACTTACTTGTATGCTTACCGTGTGCATCCGTAGATTCCAATTGCTTTGAATCTTCCAATATGTCTGATTTATTATCTTCCCCCAAAATAGGGTCTATCGACGCAAATATATCAGTTTCCAAAAGTCCTTGTGAAAAACTCCCGACATTGTCCTGTTTCGTAAGACTTTTTCTTCTTTCTGAAGATACTGAAGTTCGCGTCTCAACAGCCAAGGAATGTTTAATCATACTACCGGCGTGAACATCCGCAGTAGGTAGACTTACTACTTTCTCACTACTCTTTTGTTTAACAAGTCTGTCTCTACATTTGAATTCCTTTCTGGTTTCATCGTCGAAAGATGAATTTTCAATAGCAGAATGCTTTGTTAAGTATTCCGTTACCCTCTCGATACTCTTCTGCTCCTTCAAACTCTTTCTTCTCTCCTTAGATAATTTTCTGGCATTTACCTCTATTTCCTTATTGACAAAAACAATTTCAGACGACGTACCCTCTACAAGCTCCTTACTCACTTTCCTACTGGTTTTGTCTTCAAGACTCACACTTTTTGATACACTTTCAGAGACCGCTCTTGCTTCCCCCGGTATCATCTCCCGAGTTACTTCGACGTCGGGTTCCTTCTCCTTCACTAAACTTCCTTGTCGTTTTACATTCGCCATTATTTCATGCGGGGGGAAATGCTTGTGAAAGCTTTCGGGTCCTGTATCGTAAATCATTATTTCTTCCATTGTCTTTACTTTACTAATTTTCTTTTGTGAATGATCCGGTTCGACAATCTTTTTACCTTCGGATTGTGCCTTGACGTCTTCCACGGTTTCTTTAGCCCGCTTCCCTGGAATGTGTTCAGCATGCCGAGGACTTGCCAACGTGGCAATGCTCGAGACGTGCTCGCGTACACATGGTAAACTGACGACCCTCTCCTTTAGTGCATTTACATCCACGCTAGGCACTATACCATCGTTTGGAGAAATTGTTGCTTCTCCCTCTTCCTCTTGCTTTTCAATAACTGATTGAGGTACAACCGCATTTGGACTGCTTTTACCCGATGAACAAAAGTCATCTTTTGTTCCAGGTTTCTCCTTCTTCGTCTTTTTCGGGCTATGAACTGGCGTGATCGGAGACGCATCTTCGAAATCTTCTACAGAATCGCTGTTATCCGCTTCCGGTTTATTCGTCGATGCTCTGCTCACACCTGCGCATCAAATTTATTATATTATTTAGTTGTATTGCGTATGATGACAATATTTAATTGCTAAATCAATAATGTGGTCCTTCTATTTACGCCAAATGATTATTAAACTACGGTCATTTGTATGATACTAACTTTATAGATAATTTCAACAAGAACTCTTCGTTGATAAGTTAAAATAATCTCTTATAAAGGAGGCAATAATAAAGAAGTCTGTAATTTCGTAGTTGCTGAGATTACATACATAATACACGATACACTGTGACATGGTATTTCGGGCTTGTCACAAATATACGTGCTGTTCGATTACATCGATGTATTCAAAAGCGGCGATCTCGGGGACGTTGGACTGAATTGCGTGTATATATTTTGGTTGATTTCCCCCGAGGGAAGATTCTTTTTGTTTTTATTTTTTGAACGAATTCACAAGGGTTTGTTTAGAAAATTTATTATTTACCCGATTAGAAATTAATTCTGGGTCCTAATGACTATCTGATCGGGCTTGCACGGGGATCAAATCCTAATCCCACATGTAATGCACGATAATGACACGATCGGGCAATCGTGATCAGGCCCTAGTAAATAATTGAATCTAGCCCGAATAGAGAATATAGGTCAGGTCCTGTAGTAAAATTTATTAGATTGTTGAAGTTCATTAAAATGCATGAATACTATAATTGATGTAATTGTATAATTAAAAGGAAATGTAAAAATAAAAAAGAGTGTGTGTACTCGTGGGTGGTTGAGTAATATCTATTTGCAATATTTGCAGCGGGATTCGAACTTGTGATTAACTCGATGCTTGAAGTAAGGAATGTGATATTCTACCTACTGAGGTGTCAGTCCAATTTGTAAATGTTACTTCGGTTAAGAATGATAATCATCAATATTCCTATATATGAAGAAAGTAGATTTTGCTGAATTTCTTCAAAGAAATTGTCCAATAAATATCAGAATTTATTGAAGCTCAGTGAACCTCTAAATCTTATTGCCTGGTTAAAGTCCCTAATCACCGAAAAATGACTAAATTAGAGAAACGTAATGGACCCCACACGTTTTTTTTTTTTTATGGCAAAGTGACCCTGGTCGAATTGCTCCGTTCTGACATAAGTTCTAGTACGATTTACGATTCTGAACAAATATCTCCATTGCCGCAACCTCGGAGAATCAAAAGGTTAAGAGATGTGGAGCACGGAATTCATGGAATCTAAGTAAATTAAAATATCTATAATATGCCTTGTTTTATGTTTGACTCTATAACGTCTATATACATGTAAAAGAGAGACATGTCCTCTGACGTAATCAGAAGGCGCCACAACTGAAGAAAATTTAACGAATCTGAAGGGAGCGAAGATCGGACTGGGTGATGATCGTGGAAACGATTGAAAAGCGCGAAGCAAATTGTCCTTTTCATTTCAAGAACTCCATAATATAGCTTACGGTGTAGCAAAGTTTGCAGCCTATAACCTATAAGCTTTGCTTCCGCATAGGGAAGAACGTATTTTGATTTGGACCACTTTTAAAATTACAAATTTCTAATTTGTTATTTTACAGATCCAGGACATCCGGATTAGGGAGTTTATTGAAGTACCTGGAAAGCGGCAAGTGAGACTTTTGGTTTGGTTCTGTTACGCGTCAGGAGGATTGATAATGCGGTGGCAAAGCAGAGAAGCAGTCATACATTTCATCATTTTTATTTTGCATTACCGTTGATTTTGTTCACGCCATTCAAAATCGTTTCTCTATCCCAAGGGTATCGTGAGTCCCTTAACGTAAAATTTTGTATAGTCTCGTTTAGCTTTTAGAATTTGTTCACATTATATAGAGTCTACATTATCCTATAATTGGTTCACAGAATCGTTCTGTTCATTTAACTTGTGTCAGAGGACAAGAATCTTAGAAAAATTTACCACTAGTAATAGTGTTTTGCTAAAAATAATCAAAGGTAACTAATGTTAAATGAATGAGAATCCACTGGTAACTATTGATTACGTTTAGCAAAACATTCTTTCTAATGGTACATTTTACTAAGGGTACGGTCTTGATGATACTGAATTCGATATTTTGTTTAGGGACTGTTGTTCCTTTATTATACATGTTATTTAATAAATGGTGCCTATTTGAGATTCTGCATTTTATTTTTAGATTTCATATACGTGTTAGTTTAGTCATTTTTAGTGAACGATACCAGATTTTAAACTGTCGCAGCATAGTGTCTCTGGTTAACGTCCTTGTCGGTGTAATTTTTTTTATAACTGACACCCATTCTACTTACAGTTTTTCAGTGTTGAATGGGGGTACTTTTATTGAACCAGTGATTTCTCAGGAATAAACATACATATCTATATATATGTATATATATGTATATACACTTATGTTTAAAAGACCTCGTTGTAAAGTTTTAGATTTAAATATAAGTCAGTGCTGTTATTTAATCAGTGTTTCAAGAAAATCATTCTAACTCAGTATTTGAATTCAATATAATTAGTATATAATATTTAATCATTTCAGTGCCACGCTGTGTGGTCACGCTGCTCACATTCTGTATCGAAATTTCCCACGGCATCAAGCCGCTTAGTACTTTTCGACCAGATTTCTGCAGTGACCCATAGTAATAAAACGGTTATCAAGAATTCTATCACAATTATTGTTTGATATCCGTAAGGAAATAGAAACTGACGTGATAGTCGTAGACATTATAGTCACTAAAATATCACATTTATGAAAGATCGGAAGTGACGCACTTTGATTCAATATTTCGTCACATTTTTGTTTATTTATACAGGGATAGAGTAGTAATCTAACAGAGAGAACGTAATATTTTCTGGCTCATTCGTTGGCACGTTTCATCATTAAAAAGTTAAGTTAAAAAAGTATTAAATTCTAACCTACTTTTTTCTCATCTTTTCAACATTGACTCGTTCCATTTTTCGTATGAAGTATTAGAGTTAATTACTAAATTAATTGCAAATTAAATAATAACGGTTTTATGTTTAGAACATTAAATAAAAAATATGAGGAAACCATAATTGGTGCATTTATATATAACTAAACGTTTCTGTGAAATGATTTTACGCCTTGATTCCATACAGTAAATTACTGTTGAACGCATGGAATTTCGATAAACATCTATTTCTCTACCAAACATCTATTATTGGAATTCTTGAAATAGAATTCGCTTTCTGGGATAACGTCACAAGCATTATGTGGAAGATTGAATGATAATTTATAGCCCACGATTCAGGTATCGTACAATTCATGTGATGTTACGCATAAAATCTGTTAACAGGAGTCGACATTTTTATATCATAAAGACTCTGCCAGAGCCGAATGTATACGTTTTGCAGTCTCAATGTTCTACATTGAACCTAACTATTCTTATTTGTACCGATTTTGAACCTTCGACGTTCAATTCCATTTTTAGATTTTTTCAGCCCCTTTAGCACAACCAGGCTCTGCGCATTTTACTTGGACTAAGAAAAGATAGCAAACTAACGATTTCAAATGTCATTATACTTTTTCATAAGTGATATTTATTCCCGAGTTAAAATTGTAAGCATACATTGGACCTCGAGGTTCTAAACGTAGCCTCTTGGCTTCTCTTCAATCCTAACATCCTGCTTTGAACCTATACATCCTATTATTTTCGATTTCAACCTATGTGAAACCTCTATGTTCTACTACAATCTGTTATAATGTTTCACGTTCTATCGAAAATAAATTTAAAAAGTCATTTATAATTTTCTGAAACATTTCTACTTACACATTCGTACTTATTTATTAACATTTGCTGTTATTTTTTAATTTGTACGTGAGTACATGAGACGAAGTTATACATTTTTTAAGCCTGTACGAGTTCAAACTTTGATCATTACGAAGAGAATTTATTGATGGACGTTGAAGCGAAATTTATTTAAAAAATTTAAATGCAGATAGTAACCTTGCAATGCAATTTAGTGATATCAATAAAGATTATGAAAAAGATTTTTAAAAATGAATAAAATCATTTAGCTTTAAATATTTCCATAAAATTATTAAAAATAAATCCATGATGAAAAGCTAATTTAATTTACACATAATCATTAATCAACTATTTATATCTAATTTCATCATGTGTAGACAAAACGAATATTCTGTACTAAATAGGAAGACGCTGCAGAGATGAACTGAGGATGCTGGGCGATCATCAAAGTTGTTAAGCAACAAAAATGGAGTACAAAACTTGGATGGGTGACTGTTTTGTGTTACCATAAAAGAATGAATTGCAAATTATGAGAAATGTATTATTTCTTTTTTCTGCTTTAGGACTTGTTTCACGAGGTTTATTACGAGTTTTACATACCTCATAGAGTAGCCAAAATGGCAGTAATGGAAATTTCGGCTATTTTTAAGCCCAATGTAGGAGGTTGACTGTAATGTAATTATTCGTGTGCAATACATCCGAAATTCAACCTCCAACTCTTAATTACAGATAGGAGATCGAAGATCTCAGTAAGATAAATATTTCGACTAGGGAAATGACTTATTATTAAGACCTGCTTTATAAATACTCTTATGTCATGACAGCCATATTATTCTCTCACAATTGTAGTAAATGTCAAAGTGTATTTGATTATTAGACATTTGTTGAGTAATGACGTATATGTAAACAATCGAATATCATTGATAGGATTTCGTAATTACAATGTCACAAGATAAATATAATGCCAAAAGTCATTTCATTCCATCCGGCGACTATTCGAATCTCCTTGATCGGCTTTCGGAAATTATTTTTTTCAAACTGACAGCTATCAAAATCTCTTAACTACATGTATTGTGACGTATTTTCTAAACTCGACACCGATATTGTGAACCCGAGAACTATCCTACGTCACCTTCGTCCCGTCACTCTTTGCCCACGTATCGCCAGTTGATTTTTATTTCACCAGAAATTAACAGACCGGTATGTCCTGGGAGTTGAGGTGGAACTGCCTCAGCTCCGCCAAAACGAGAACTCTGACGGAACCTATTAGAACAGACAGTAACTTAACGGATCCTATCGATTTTTGGGGTCGCGTAAAATCCACAAACGCAACTAGACGCACGAACGAGAGCAGACGGTAACAGAAATGCATGGTCGTTCAGTCTGTACGTTACGGTAGAGAAGGTCAGAGTAAGCGTCTGGTAAATAGTGCGAAATACAGAGAACAACTGATCGAGAACGTAAGAGAACAAATCGGGAACTGACTCACTGGATCCGAATCAGCTAGCCCACAGAGATCGAAAACAGTATCCGAGGGGACACTTCTAGGGGCACAGTACCACTACACTGCACCTCGGGAACACATACGGAAAATTCGTAGGATTTTTTTAATTCTCCGAGAGCGAAGGCGAGAACTACATAACCAAAAACTTTCCGTACCGTACTGGCAACACAGCCAGAAAAGCTATCAGGAGATAGCACGGAAGCGCGAGCCAGTCCGAGGCACCTCGTCGGTGTCCCGAGACAGACTGCTTTTACAATAGCAAATTTCGGGAACAAATCGTACTGATTGGTCGAGATCCCTTTAACCGATAACTATTATCCTCTCCCTCGAGCCGTCCCTTTAAACTATACCGAGAGCGTCTTTTAGCAAATCGGTAACGTAACTATTTGGGACATCCTCCACGGCCGCTTCCCCTGGGCATAGGGTGAAAGCAGGGCCCAACATCTATAACTAGGGTCAGGGGGTTCCTCCCCTGCCCTTAACCGTATCAAAACTCATCACCGCTCGCTCTCCAGCCCACTGCCACTCTCAGGTGGGGCGCCGTTATCGCACCCGGACTCAACAAAGCGAAATCGTAACGAGAACATTGGCGTAACCGTACGAATCTAGCCGAGAGCGTAATTTCTGATTAGGGTGGCGACTCGAAGGAACTGGAAAGCGAGAACATTCTACGGAACGATAGCTGGGGTTGTTTTGTGACCGTGAATAGAAAAATCACGTCACAGTATGGAAATTATTCCAGCAATTTATGCATTATTGGCCATAGATTCCTTGCGATTGAAATATTCCATCCATCCATATGAATAAAAATGGTAAGTTTCATATGGCGGATCATTGATTTTGAACCCAACTATCTCCCAACACTCGGCGCACCAGGTCACGTTATTTTTAGGAATAGTCTACTTTTGTGATGGTGAGTTTTCATTTATAAACAGACCGAAATTTTATTATGACTTCAGATTAATCTGAAATGAAATCTGAAGTTGAGTTTTACAATAATCAAAATTTAATATCATGCTTCCTAGCAGATTGGATATGTGAATATAGCGTAGATTCGAATTAAGAATAAAAGTTGTATGGTTGATTGTTCCTATATGTACCTGTAATTTTGATTGTACCTGTGAAATATATTCATTTTATATTGTATTAGAGCTGAAAGTTTTAACGTTCAACGTTCGAAATTTAAATGTTCTACAGAAATATTTAAATTATTATTCACAATCAATAGAATATGTTGAAACTACGTTTTATTTATTGAAATCCATGATTTGTTTTAAACACTGACATCATGAAAGAACTAAGCGGTTTTGTTCGTACATTTCAAAAAATTTCATTTTTTCTTACTCTAAAAAATAAAATAATCATCAATGATAAGCTTCAATGATAAGCTTTCACTTAAATAATAATAAAAAATGTATCTCATCATATCCAATTTGTTAATAACAACAACAATTTTTACTTGGAGTACGAGTAATACTTTGCGCACCCGTTTCCAGATTAAGTTCTTCTGATTATCTTTTCCTATGTTTACATATTCCTAACAGTTCTGACTATTAATGTTTAGTTCGGGCTATTGTTTTCAATGGGTGTGTTCCGAAACCTACTCTCGTACACTACAATATCGCTCTAGCTCTATTTACCGACGTGCGTTCGACAAAGACATTCGATGCTGTGGAGCACAAAAGTAATATTTTGAAACGTACCTAATGTCTTAGTACCTTGAATCATTATTCCTTATGCCAAAATATCGCCGATTTAAATATCTTAAACTCCAGCTCATAATTCCCAATGATCATCGGGAAAATTCTTAATTATCCATATAGATAGTCTACTCAGATTACTGTCCCCGGCAAAAGTACTTTTTACAAACACGGACAACGGGCGGTGCCGAAATGGTTATGATATTTCATTCATGATGTAATGCATACCCAAACGCATTTGCAAACGGGATTCTATATTGCCATTTTGCATTTTACTATGCGCGGTACATTCAGCATCTGCCTGTATAGTTAAAGGTCGCAACGAACAGGTACAGATCTACTACAGCTACGTTTCGAAATCAGCTGTCAATACCTAGAAAGTATATTAAGCCTATGTTTATTCAAATTTGCATTTTATCAAAATACAACGATACTCTAAGTGCTGTCAGCTAATTTCGGAATGCATCTTATATATTTAACACATCATACTATACGAAGCTGTTGTCATTGCTAACCTCGGATTTCATAATGGACGAAAAAAAGCGTAACTAACCTTTCATAAAGGGGAAGCAGAAAGTAATACACTCCGATCTGTGCTTCGGCATACTAGATGCACAACTCGTAGCTTAGAGTAAACATAGAGTATAGTCGTATGCCATTCCTATAGGTCGACCAACATTATTCTATCGTTCGAAGATCTTCACAACACCGTCGATAGTAAAGAGAGGAAAAAGATAAACATATCAAAGAGTTTATTGAATTTTTATTAAGATAATAAACAACGGATGAAATACGCGTCTTAATTGTTTTTATGTTTTGAATTAAAAACTTGCACTTTCAAATTCACACTTTGCCTCCCCTGTTATTAGATCGAGCGAATATTAAAGCATGGAGGATACAATTGGAGGTTCGAATTCGGAAGCGTCGCTTACGCCAACGTCGATATCGACGCCAATGACAGCGCTTCACAAGCGGTCTTCTTGGCAGACCAACGTTCTCTTACAAACTGATTCCTTCATTCGGTTCCAACGAAATTATACGTTAGCTACGAAGCATTGCTAATCTTAAACCGATATGCTGCGGCGATATATCTCGCACTTTTGTCTCTGTATGAATGCGTTTAATCATGTAGTTCGTTTCCAGGCGCCTATCGGCACTATTGAATACAATTTTCACGCATAAGCTATCTTCTTAAATCCCTATTGAACGCCAAATATTCCATAAAAAAATTTTATTTCTCAATTTCCATATTAATAGCGTTATTTTAATTGTCAAAGTGTCTTCAAAATTCGTTAATCGACTTTTTCAGAGAGCCCTTCACGTAGCTGGTATTACTGTATAGAGATGACAGAGTTCGTAAACTCTCATCGTGGAAAGAGATGTCAGTAATTAGTATGCGACGAGCTTACAAGTAATGGACAGCTAGATATGCTGCACACATAATATCAGTGGAAATTAATGTTCAGCGTAATCTTCATTCCCGGTTAGCGTAGCAGTAGAATGGCGCGTTAGCTAAATGTGAAGGGGACGCCTGGATTCTAATGAAAAGGCGATTATAGAGAAACCAACTTCCAAAAACTACCCTCGAGTGTCTCATTGCAGTATCACGTGCTTAAATGCATATTCAAGAAAGAGTTATCCAAGTTTACATTTAATGTACAACTTTGTGATACTTTGCTACCTACTGAATGTATCAATAATATTCTATAATAGACTAGAATACATCAAGACCGTTTTTTCAAATATATAAAAGACACAACATCATGAACGAATAACGATGAGGTGATTTATATGTATAGATGATGACAGAATTAGAAACGACCAAAGAGTTTCTTTAAACCTTCCAGTTGCTGGATAAGATGAAAAACTTGTATGAACACCACTAAAGTCATAAAGCTATTTTTGAAAGAGATTCTGCGTGACCTACAGTCGTCGAACTCGCCAGCATATGCTTCGACTATTTCAATGTATGCAGTTCGTGTGAGACTGACTACACCATCTTGTAAATATCCCACACATCGCATCAATTTCACAAGTCCGTATGAATAACGACTACGTGGTTGCGCCAGTTATTTTCTGGTGCAAAATGAAATCAACAGAGTTGTCTTCGTTGTTCAATACTTTCGATCTGAATGTACCGCATCAGCAAAATTAATTTGTTTGCATCAGTGAATTAATAGGATATATTCACATTTTCTGTGTGATCCTACTTGACAAGTTATTAAAATATACTCTTCATGGAGACGATAGTAATTTCACAAACTTTTATTAAATACGATATCCCTACGCTTTTATAATCTATTACATATTTTTCGCTTCTGGAAATTTTCGCGTGAATATCATTTCTAGCTGATATTAGCTAAAAGACTGTTGGTTTACAAGACAAGCCATTTTAAGTAAATGTGGTGAACATTTCCTGTTACTGAAGGTTTATGTAAACGTAGTTCTTAGTCTATCGTCAATATGACTTTGCTTACTTTATTACTCCCTAACGCAACTCATTCTTATCTCTAGATTGCCTGCATCTATATGATTATTTTTATGAATAAAGGAAACAGGACGTGGCCATCTTTTAATGTAATCAAGTCGGATATATAAATTCATATAATAGTTTCCTTGGAATGCTTTAAAGTTTCTTTTAATCTCAATATCATATGGACAAGATGTTCTCTACTCTGCTGTTTTTTAGTTTTGTAGGACTGTCAAATTTTCTTACAAATTCAATCCTGTAAACGTGACACTGAAAATCGTTCACAGAAATTATTTGCGATCGAATAAAATTTCAAATAGTTCTGTTTATTAGTCACTGTTACTAGACCTTTCGTAATTAGCGAGAAAGTTCAAGAGTGCTCATACCGGGTGTGGCATTTAACCTGAAAAAAGTAAATATCTCCAAAACGAAGTGTCGCAGAGGAAAATGTTTAAAATAAAATTTGTTTGTTTCGAAGGAGGAAGGGAAATATCTTTATTTATTTTTTATATTGAGATCATCTTCAAGGTCACGTAAATGCCAACTTGTTATTTGTGAATGAAAACATAGTTTTTGTAGCGGCATCTGAATCTACAAAAAAAAAATTTTGTCTGAAACATTTTACGGTTTATCGTTTAATTTTTACAACATTAAAATTTTATAGAATGGTTATTAATTTTAAATTAATTAAATTAAATTATCACAAAATAATTATTATTATAAATAACACCTTCAAAACAAACAAATTATATTTTAAACATTTTCCTCTGTGACACTTCCTTTTGAAGATATTTCCTTTTTTCAGGTTAAATGCGACACCCTGTATAATGTTTATCAACGGGTGATGATTATACCCCATTAGGTTTCAAAGTCTTGTTACCAGCTACACTGGCAATCTATTTAGGGCCGCCAGACACGATTCTTCGGGGGCTATGATGATGTGCCGAGGACCTGAGGATACGTTTCTTTAAAACGTTGACTGCTACAAGTCATACGTTATCACACATTGATCTGTTCAGGTAGGCAAGTGGCGATATGACGAGCAGTCAATGTGTTAATGCGCAGATTTTCCTTTATACGCAGTAAGAAAGTAGAGGGAATAGACATGTCCACAATAAGATTCTGAAGCTGCAAGATGTAGTGGCGACCTATGTATGTGCGCATGTGTACGTGGATGTGACTGCTGTACCCTCTCCTAGAAACTAGTATAGGGAAAGGATAGAGACATGTAATCCCTGTCGTCTGCGGATCAACAAGAAATACTGTACAAATTTCAAAAAGTGTGTGTGAGCCAGAGATACATGAAAACTAAATGACATTAGTGTGTAACTTATATATTAAGATCTTTTTCATATAAAATTCAAGTGTTATTTCCTATAAAGACGCCTGCTCAGTGTACAAACCTCCCAAAAAGTCTCACGATTCCAACTCTTTGAAAACTGCAAAACGTCTCAATACGAATTTGTCTTTCTTAAGGATTTCAGCACGTTGGGATCGGCCGAGGATTATTTATAGGCTATGCCGGAAAGCGGTGTACGTCATAAAACTTGCAAAATCTCCTCTATTTAAAACTGTTTTACTTTTTTTATTCCATGCATGCGTTAAAAAAAATAGGAGATATTTAGTTAAGGTCACTTTCCATGGAACACCCTGTATATTTCACTATGTTGGGTAGTAAAATTTTGAGATCTGTAAAATATGTTAAAAATGTTATTTATGTAGTTGAGTTTGGAAAAAGTTCTAACCCATCGCTAAAATATGTATCGCCAGTCGCAACTTTTACCCTGTAGAACAGTATTTTATATTTGTATTACAAAGCAACAGAGAAGGTACTACATTCCGCACAAATTTTCCAGTGGATTCGTATAAATTTTAACTAGCTGTGGTGGTAAAAGTTATAATCTTCGTGCAACTTCGGTTTATAAGGGCGTGCACTAGTCATCAGGGCCTTAAGTGTTGTCCCACTAGTAACTATCACGTCTACTAACCTCTACGTCACGTTATCCTATTCGCTTTGTGCCATTAGTGCAGTTTTTATTTGCCTAAAGCAGGCATTTGACTATCATATCCTAGTAAGTTTCACTCAATGAGTTTTACTGTTGTATAACTAAAAATTACTACGCTGTGTCGATTTGATCCGGTCCCGCTAAGAACCTTATCGGGCACATCCTGCTCAGCCATAACCTAAATGTTACCGGTTGGTTCTTTAAGGAACATCCTCTGGACTGTGCACGCTAGAGTAGCTACCTTAGTATCCACTATCACGGATTACTGCCAAAGAAACTAGCATACCTTATAAGGCCGAATATTTTAGTATTTTGCATAGTGTATTTCTTTCCCTTTATTCTTGTCGGCTTACTCGTTTTCTCCTAAACTTATTATTTCTTGTATTACAATTTCGGACTGGTAAGTTACGTAATTTTTAGCTATCTCTTTTTTTTATCCACTTTCGAGGATTTGATATCTGTTTGGGCTAGTATATTGTTGTAAGATTGTTTTGTGATATTTTTTTAGAGTAATATTTATTTTGTGCGCTATTTCTTTGCTACTTTGGTACATGTGCACGACACTTTGCTTTCTGCAATCGCGTGTTTGTTAATTTGACGAATTTCCAGATGCAACAAATCCCTTTCTAAAAAACCCATATTAGGTTTTATCGAAGTTTCGATTATAGCACATTTGTCGCTTTATTCGAATGGTGATTGGCTATCGGTGTTGTTATTCGATAAGTATGTATGTATGTACAGTTTGAAAAATAGGCTAACTGCTTCAGGAGAATATTGGTTGGCGTTAGTCAATGATGATCAGTGTTAAAATAAGCAGGTGGATATGACACTGGATGGTTGACTTAAAAAAATGCTGATTCATTGTAAAATGGGCTTTTTGGTGTAGAAAAATATGCATCATTTGAAAAACTGAAATGTTGGTTAGTGAACAGGCTGGTCAATATAAATAAATACTAATTTCGGTTTTGAAATAAAGTTATTGATTTTGGAAACTGTTGTTGCCGTTGAAGAGAGATAGATCCGAATCATAGTTGGTTTGATACCCTCGCTGTATATAGATAAGGCACCGCATAGGTTGTTTTAGGGTAGGATAGGGGCGTACTGGTTCTGAGAAAGGCCCTTGGAGTTAGAATGCCGTTTACAACAGTTGGAAGGCCCTGTCGTTCGTCTTCCTCGAGGCCGAATAGGACAACCAATCAATCCTTGAACATCGGGGATTCTTCTAGGAGCGGATCAGAGCGTACTGGGAGAGATCGGTCGAGATCTGTAGAACACGCCGGAGCTTCAGACAGTGTGGACGAGGATGCTGGATTGCACGTCGGAGATTCCAAGTTGGCGGCGAAAATTTTCCAGACGTGGAGTTCTGGTGGGGTGATCACGTCAAAAAGGATACGAGGAGCTCCGAAGTGCTGTTGGCAGATCTGATGGGGGATCCTCCAGGTCTTCATCAAAGACTTGCTGGAAGTGAGGGAAACATGGGAACCTGCACCCTAAGATTTCAGGTCTTTGATAGGTGAATTCGGCCGACAAGGAACTCGCAGGAGAACTGAATTCCCTTGCGGGCTGACCGAGCTTCGGTGGCAGCGGCATTCGGAGCGCTTCGCCATCCACAGAGATCATCCGGGGTGGACAAAGAAGGGAAAAGCAAGTAGTCGCTGCTACACGAACAAAGCGCGAAAGGAGTGGGATGACCGCTGTCGCTGAAATGGAGCGAGCGAGGAAGGAACTTAGGGAGCGAGAGGGGGCCGTTACCAGAAACTGGGGAAAGCCCACCGCTACCCCAAAAGGCGAGGGTGAAGAAGCACAAAGGATATTATTAGGCTTGTCTATAAAAGCTGGCTTTATTCGGAAGGAAAAAAAAACTTATCAATAGTGGGGTCATCGCTCGGATTATATACCGAGGCGAGTTGCCTTTTACGCGCTGGAAACCCGGGCGGCAGATTGCGGAACTAACGCCGGGGCCATTGGGACTACTAACCCGTTGAGATGTTGAAAGGGGAAGTTATATTCCAGTTAGGGAGATCCCTAACTTACCACCCGAGGCTTCTCGTATTAAAATGGTAAAGGAGGGTCTATAAAATATGCCTCGGAGCTGGCAATTTAAGGTCGCTTGCGTATAACGAGTTTACGAATAATGTTGTGTGGTTATGAAATGTTTGTTATGTTTAAGAATTAACTAACTGATTTGTGACAGAACTGATTTATTCCACAATACTTTAATTAATTTTAAACTAATAATTTAGTTAGCATTGGAAAACGCTGGTGTAAATTCGTTGCTCTGAACATAAATTGTAATTTTCCTTTAGGATAGTTTTTGGCCGATTACGCGAAAATGGCTGAAGGAGTCGTAAAAACATGCAAAGCTATGGAAAGCTCTAATTTCATATAATTTGCTAAAAGACTGAAAAAATACGTATTTTTGAGTACTTGTACTGCATAATGAGTTTTCAAGGATTACGTTAAAAACCACTGAAAGGATCGTAAAATCACGCATGGTTCTGCATAGTATTTTTCTCAAATGAAAAAAAAAAAATCAAATGAAACTCTAAGAATACTTTAGGCTGACTGGATTAAGAAAGGGTTGTCTGATTGAAAGAAATATGCATTGTTTGAGAAAGTGATATATTAGTGAAATGCCAATTTAAAAAGACTATACTTGATTTTAAGACAAAGTTCTGGTCTCTCGTTTAATCAGAATTGTCCTGTACTCAGCTGTACATAAAGAACTCTCCCTTTTCTGGATGGGAGAAGGCATCTTGCTTACTCGCTGCTACGTTTATAAACATAATCTAAACTCAAAAATCGATATTCGTACAGTGGTAAAAAAAAAAAACTAAAAGTAATAGCATGGCTCGACCGTGGTGCCATCTGTCTCGCGCGCCAACATATACTTAATGAAATTTGCAGTTTTACGATTGTTGAGGTTTTATTCATACCTGAATCCAAAAGGTTTCATATAACCTTGACGGGAATTTTATTATTTCGGTGTTCGAGCAAATCAAGCCATGTAAATACGTTATGCTATTATTTACAGATTGAAGCACTTCTCATCCTAACAATACAAGTGCGAAAGTGGATTAACATGTGGCATCAAACACGGGGCATTGAGTTACATATTTACATGTGGTATAACCTTAGGCATAGATATCTGGCCTAAGAAGAAATAAAATATGTACAAGCAGACTGAAAACTATCTGGCTATTTAATCTGTGTCGATTACGTTTCTGGTCAGGCGCTAGGTAGTTTTCCTAGTTAGCGCCTAGATAGAAGTACGAAAAACTAGCTGGAACCCAGTTAGGGTTCACATAGAAAATTTCTACTAGGGTTTCGAATTCGCTTAAGAATTCCAAAACACAAAAAAACATTCCCATGAGGAAAATAAATAAAAATGTATAGAATAATAAAATTTAACGACACGAAAACGCTGTTTAACGCATAGAGTCCCACGATTCAGCTGAAAAGACGTTAACTTTGCCCATCTTATGGCGCATTAAAATGCCACGTCATTATGTGTTGAATAAGTGATACCCTGACAAATTCATAAAAGAAAGAATAAAACGATAAGAAATTTTTGGGAACGAGGTACAGACAAGCTGTACCGCTTAATCGTCTCCAAATTTAAGCTTGGCCAGGTCTTATACGGTAGGGTCGTAAATCGGGAGACAAACAACAAGATTCTGAAAAACTGGGAAGATTCACTCTAAATAACACAGGAATATTAAAATTTTCAATATAAAATACGGAACCACGATCTGGCCCGGTTTATTAAACCAAACGCAAAGAATTTATTGGAACAACTATTTCTGAACAAAATATTGTTACATCCGCTTGAGAAAGCAGGTTCCACATTCGCGGCCCATAATTGTATACCGAAAGGCCAATAAGTGTGATTTGGTTTATATCACATAGAGACCCTTTGAGAGAAGCTATCTCGCATGTGGCCTCCAGGTCTAGGGAAAGCAAGATGAACCTCGCAAGGAGTTCATGTATAGAAAAATTTACTTAGGCAATAACTCGGATTTCGGAAATAGCCGGAAGGCGCATATTTGCAACCACTCGCTTGCATTCCTAATTTTATTGCTCTTACTCGAAATCCTCACCAGTTTCCTGATCCAACCCCATAGCCGTTTTTACTCACCAATCCTGACCCAGTAAATCCTTCACCACCAATGCAAAGTATCCCCCCAAAATATCCTACTCCAATGATCCGTCTTTCTGAATTACGTCATACATTTTTCCTAGAACTTTTAGGATTTTAACCAATAGCAACCAACTTCTAACCTACCCCAAAAATACACCCCTGTTGGTTAACGTCCGCTGATTCTGCTATGCACCCGCTCTCATTCTCCGCTGGTTCATCAACTTGAGTAGTAGCTTGGTTTACAGTCCGGTCTTGTTTGCTTCTATATTATATTGTGCTTATTTTAAAACTTACTTGATTCGCTTTTATATTTTGCTATTTTCAAATCTTAATTTCTTCTCCTATCATTATCATCATTATCATGTATCGATTTTTGACGGGCCAACACTATCGCAATCAAGGTAAGCGACTTACTAATATTACATGTGGTGACGGAACTGTTTAATTTCATTTAATCTCGGTTGAGGGTAGAATTACCTAAGCTTCAATCATATATCAGGTGGCGGTATCTATTTCTTTCGGTAGCATTAGAATCATCCTCATCTCAAATCCAGCCTTATTCGTTCTTCCCACGGTAATCAGGGGCATAGCCCGATTCCGAGTGAAGTGCGAAAGCATTGACTCAAAACAGGGCACTTTTCCGTTCGATAAAGGCATTAGACTAGGTAAATTGGCCTTCATTCTGGTTCGGACGTAACAATATCAAGGGAATCGGTAAAGTCTCGCATCAAGTACAGGCAGTTGACTGTAGGAGCAGCGGCCGACCGAGACTCTTCACTTGAAGCAACTCTTGTACTTATGTTTCGAATTAAATATCTTTTGAAAAAAGTTATTGATACATTAATTGTAGGAATTGAGTATTCTGAATCGATTGTCACCAAAATCAATCAGATTGGTGTAGAAGATCAAGGCGCAATGAGGGAGCGAGCGAGGTCATTTTATTTTGGTTCCATCGGCGTTGTCTTCGTGTTCGCACGTCCATTTACTTTCTTACACGACGAATGACGCTGGTAATTCGCCGATACACAATACAATCAAACATATTTTGCCCTTCAAGCTACCGTTTATATTGAATTTACAGATAATATAAAGCTGCCTTTGCAAAACTAGAAAATTATTAATTATGATTTAATATGGTTCTTCGTATTTTTTGGGGTTATAATTGGGGTTTAGGGTGTCCAGGCGTTCCTGTCCATAGTTCCTTGCATCTAGTTTGGCGAACGAATGAAGCAAGCGCGTCCAACACAATAATTTTATAACACTGATAGAAAATTAGGCTTTCATTTCTCAATGCTATTATGTTGCTCGCTGGTTTTTTTTTCGAACAAAAAGTATCGAAAAAAATACGAGCTGCTCCTGAAACTTGGAATCTGACGCATTATAACCTCAAAATTAAGTGCGCAAATGGGCTACGTCCTACTTGGTAGAAGAAATGTATCCATTTGTACTGAAATGTGTCATTATGTATTAAGGAACTTCTTTCCACTGTTTTGACAATCCCGATGAAGTAGTTCCTGGCATCTATTATGCTTGGGGTGGCTGCAGTGATATTTTCAGAAGACGGAAATCACATCCATCTCTACCCCATCAATGGACGGTCCCAGGTCGTCACTGCGACCTCCGTCTGCCATCTAGATGGTGAAGATGCTCGCTGAACGCCTCTCGTAGTTGGTTTCTCAGGGTGTGTGCTTTGGTCTGTCTGTCGCGTTGCCTCACCAACGCGCTCCACGAGGCCCGTAGTTAGTACTCTCAGGCCCCGCAGCCATTAAATTTCACCTGGATCCTTTCGGATCTGCTTAAAAATCTCGAAACGCAACAAAAACATTTCCACGAGAAAAAGAAATATAAATTTGGAAAACAATATACAGCCACGCCACAAAATCTCTTCCCTACACATAGGGCCTTCACGATGTAGCCGGCAAAATCACAATATTATTATATTAAAATGTGAATAACCGGGGGGGCTAAGGAGCAGTTCAATATAGCAATCCACAGGGTTCCGAGTTCGAATCCCATCAATGGCACGAAAATTTACATGTGGTTTCAGGGATTAATATTTATCTCATTAAAACTACAATATAAAATTAATCGAATAAGTGCAAAATAAAATTTTTTATTAATTTTGTCGATAAATTTAGTAGCGGCGTAATGTGGAAGACTTTATAGGCCCTAACAAGGAAATCTACATAAGCCCCATATATCAAAGCGTGACCAGCCTAGCAGGGCTATGCTTAGATTTCCTTATTGGAACCTATTAAAATTGGGAAAAACTAGAAAGGGCCAAATAAGTAAAATAATATTTTTTTACATTACTTTTAATTATAGAATTATTCAAAAATTATAAGAATTGTATATTTGATATATTTTAATGAATATTAATAATATTCATGACCTTAGAAGCAAATTAAAATCTTGCAGGCTAGTCAGTCTGCCAGCCACTCTATAAAACAACATTACATCCCTGGTCTGGCGCTGGTCAAAAACTTGACTAGCACCCGGATTGTATTTATGAAAAACTACACAGCGCCCAGCTGGAGCCACGATGTATTTTCTAGACCGAAAAGATCGAAACGTTTAAGAATATCGACAAGTGCACCATGGTAACAATCCGCACAGGCTGCACCATATAGGACCCGCACGTAGGAAGTCCCGAGAAGTGCAGTTTTAAAAGGAATTAAAAAAAAATTTAATCATAGCGCACGACAAAATAAATAAATTTACCTGATCGGGAGGACAGCAGGTCGTCAAGAGCTGTGGTACGATCGGTAGCCTCGGTGTCATCGGGAAGGCTTCTACTACGTCTGACGATGCAGATGGGTGTCACCAGCTGCTACCCCAATGGATACGACACACGGACAAATGGACAAAAAGTGTTTGATTAGAAACGTTGCAAATTGTAATAGTAAATGTAAGCAATTTCATAAATCATTACTATGTGCGGCGTTAAAGCAGTTAGCTCCTAATTACTGTTTTTTACCAGTTTATCATTTGTCTATATATATCGTTAGTTCCATATTAAATTTAAGATTCAACGTCATTACAAATTTGTCATCTTCACATTTACCGATGTTGTGCTAAATAGAAGAAAGTAGGACTAGCATAATAAAATTACATATTACCAAAAGAAGTTTGTTCAGTGTGTCTTGACTTGAATTATGCGATCGAAATATAATATTATATCATAATTTAAAAGGAGATTCTTAGATTACTTGTTTTATTCCATTACAAACGACTGTTATCCGATTAGAAACTGAGGTTGTCAATACCAGTGACTAGGTAATTAGAACTAAATAAAATTTTTAGCTAACGATAATGCCACAGCAAGATAAAATTTTGATATACAAATTCTTTTGCCAACATGACTTAAAGACGGCATAAAATTACCGCAAATTATGAAGTAGCCATTACCTCAATTTTCACTCAAACAGTGAAATTATATCGATCTCCAAATAATTCATCTAACTCTTCCCTAGGTAGCATCTAGTTACACAGACATATACATGGCACTGAAACGTATTGAATTTATTTTGTAATCATGACATAGTCATTGACTAGCCAATTATGGTCACTAATGAAAAGGCAGGTTATCTCATTATACGAATCATAAATTATGCGAATCTTGCTTACGGAGTTTCTAGACGCTCACTTATAAGCGGTGCTAAATTACCACAAATATATTAGTTTAGAATTATTTTATGTCCGGATTGCCAATTAGAGTAATAATTTAAGAACGCAGTTATATCATTGTGCCGTTTAGACATTTAGTCTCTAATCATTATAATTCAAAATATACTTAAGGTATATAAATTCATTGAAGTGTCTTATTCAATTGCATGTAGATATCAGGCAATTATCGCGTTCCAGTCTAGCCGATATTAAGTAAATAGATGTAAAATAAGATTAAATATAACAGCTTGCATATGAAATTGTGCAAAGAAAATTTCATAAATAGTAATTAAATAATACACATTTTATTGAAACTGAATTTCCAAAAACGATAGATAATTATTTCCTTATGTGGGTTATTACAATTTTACAAATGATGAGGTATAGTAATCGACAGCTTCGCAGTTTTATCTTGCGAAGGTTCTAGGATGGAATCTCGTCTCCGGCAAGCGATTTCTCACAATTTTGAAATTATCCATCAATGCAAGGTAACTAATAAATATTTAATTTATATCGATGCCGAAGAGCCGTAAAAGGGGCTGATATATTCCAAATCTTGGAATATTAACCTAATAAAGATAATAAATATTCATTTTCTTTCATCACGATTTTGTCTAGCTACTGACACTTTTCAGCTAGCTAGCGACTAGGTATTGGTACTATTAGATACTGTCTGGCCACTGATTAATTCTTCAACTTCTATACTAGTTTTAAAAGCGTTACGATTAAACTATAGCCATTGGCTAGTCAGACTTGACAATATTGAAATAAAACTAAAATCAGCTAAATAGTGACTAGGTAATTTGGATATTCAACTTCTACTCGGGTAAATATTCATAATTTATGCAATACAATTCATATTATTGATTTATGTTCGATATTTTGTACCAGGATAATCAGAATAAAAAAGTGAAATTACGAATTTATTTTAAGTTGTCATTTACATACCATGTCTATTTTTTTGAATTCATTCCATTATTTAGTACCAAAGTACACAAATTGGTATCCAAAATATAAAGAAGACTAGGGATTTTAAATGATTTTTATAAAACTTGGTACATAGGGTTTTGTCGGGTCGCTGAATATGAATTTGAGGTCAAAATTAAAAAATTCAATCTGACGGATCCAGCATGACGGTCTAATAATTCTAAAAACCCAATAACGTCAGATTTCTATGACACTTCGTTTCTAGGAGCTTTTTGGGTCACTGTATACGAATATGGTAAAAGTTGAAAAATTAAAAATTGTATATCCAAGATGGCGGTTCAATCATTTTTAAAATCGCATGAAATTAATGTAAAATTAAAAAAAAAATTTTAATAAACGTAATAATATTATAGATATTACAAAAAACAATTCAATGCATTATACAGTAATCGCATGAAGATGTGTTCCCAAATTGTCTTATTAGCGTGGTACAGCGTTGCTCGAGGTGCATCGCAGATCACGAAAAGGACCTTCCTTTTGTTAGAAAGTGCTAAGTTTTTAAATTAGAGCTGTTTAAAATTCGCCAATCAGAATTAGGTGTCAGCAGAAACGTAGGCACCTTCGATTTCTAAGCTTTCTTCCTTTGCGGTTGTTTTTCGGTGGCATGGACGAGAATGAAGCCAACGATAGATGCCTAATCAATAAACTAAAAGCTCCTCATTCGCAGAGTCGCTATTCCTGACGTCAGTATTCGCGAGCGACATATTTATGTCCACTTTCTTTCTTCGCGACCAGAAATTTCCGTATTCGCGGACTAAATTTTTAATTTAATATATGCCGTAAAGACATCGCCTGTAATTTACCAAGAGTATAGAGACTTACTGATTTGTCAGCGGTTTGTTATCCTTTCGAGTTTCAAAGAAATTACATTTCGAATCAAGTTTTGTGTGTTCAATTGAGATCTTTTGCAAAATTATAAAAATGTACGCAAGAAATAAGCGGATGTATTTAATTTGTAGTTGAAAATGAAACACTTGTCTTGTAATAAATTTATTCTTTATTATTGAATTTTCATGGAACGTATCCCCTATACCACCATTATTGGACCATTTCATATTTGCGGAAGTTTAAGAACACGTATAACCCGTGAATTCTTAGCTATTATTGTACAGCATTAGTTTTCTCAGAACGACGTCGAAGTAAAACAAAAAGACTGCAAAATGTCAATTTTATACGTTTCTTTCTGATTTATTAACATCTTTCATGACGAAATATGAGTTGCGTGACTTTAAATTGTACTAAAGTGCTTAAAAAAATTCGAGAAACTTTAAAAAGTAGAAAAACATGTATATTTTTTCGATATAGAATATTATTTTCTGCAACCTATTAAATCTAATGGAAAAGTTACAATTAAAACTTAGAAACATTACTTTATGAACGTGGATTTTTTACCATGCAGAAAGGTAATCAGATAAAGCTATGCTGAGCTGTCTCGAGTGTGTAAGTTTGTTGATTTCGGCAGCCAATCTTTTTTGTGTACATTGTTAATTTCAGTCGTTTTAGTTGAAAATATTGAAGATGAATATCAGAGATTTTTCATGAAATAATATTTATAATATAAAATTTCTATTGCTGTACGGCAAATTTTCATGAAATTCTTGAATCCCTATTATTATTGTGATGATGGTGATGATCGAACCAACTTAATTAAAAAAAAATATTAAGTCTAATATGAATATTTTGCAGAATTGCCTAATGAAAATATATTTACCACATCAAAAAATTCTGTTACAAAATTTATTTATTCACTTGGTAAAAATTCTTCATGAGATAAATTACAAACTGCCTAGTAATTTTTATCATCCAAATTTGTAAAACTTACCTATGTTACTGTTAATTTTTACGAAAATGTCAAGTTGTCCAAAAGTTATTACCATACTTTGTAACTTTTTAACTGAATTTCATGTGAACTTTTAACAAATAATTCTCTCCGTGTGTATCCACACTCAAAAGCATACTCGAGGAACCACTAAAAATCGCATCATCTGTCATCTTATGACTGAAACACATATAAATCTAGTTTTGTAACAGAAAATGATCTACCCACGAGGTTGCTCATGGAAAAACAGTTATTCATTTTTGTTGTTAGAAATAAGGTGAAAATGAACATATGGCTCTAAAAAAATATATATAAATTATTTAATGTGAAATGACCAAATGATGACAGTGTACAAATATTTTTATAAAAATAGCTTTTATTTTGGAACGCAATATAAAATGATATCAGTCACATTTATTCGATGACAGAAGCTGCGGTGTTAATTGTATGAACGTCGCCAGAAACGAGACATTACAAAGGAAGTTCAACGGCACGTGATAGTGCCTCGATTATACAGGTTACAGATTTCAAAAACCCGAGATATGGTACCGATACATTGATGACACGTTTATCATCTGGTGACGTGAAATGAACAAGCCTATACAATTACTGGAATACTTGAACAATGCCATGAAAAACTACCTTTTCTAGATACATTGATAACAAGACGAGCGAATGGAACACTAGGACATAAAATTTATTGGAAACCCTTCCATACTAATCGATACCTCCATGCCCTCTCGCATCATCACACATCACAAAAAGAATTGGTCATCAGCTCAACGGGTATAAACCGAAAAAAATAAAATGTACTATACAGACTGACGAACTCAAAATTATTCCACAAACCCACAGAAAAGACTGAATAAACGGAACAGTTTTTTCCTTTATTATACACGAGGTGTAACTGATCAAATGGAAAAAATCTTGAGTAAATACAACATCTAACGGACTTCAAAACCTCCTCTCAACATTACACAAATCTTGATATCTCCCAAAAGCAAAATGCCAAATGTCAACTCGGCAGGAGCATACAAAATACCGTGTACAATAGAACTTTGATAATTCGAATCCCAAAGAGAAACAAAATATGCTTTGAGTTCTCGTAGTTTCGGTTTATTGGGGTTTTCATTCCTGTGATGTCCTGTCCGGGCCTCGTAGAGGTGAAGCATTAGAAAATTCGAAGATTCATAGTCTTATAGAGCTTTTTGAGATAAGTTAAAAAGACGTTCGAGTTATCAAAGTCCCACTGTACATGCAGCAAGATATACATCGGTGAAACCGGGAGAAGGTTTAGCAAATTCAAACCTTTCAGCATTTTAGCTGTAGCAGAATATCACCGCGAAACAAGACACAAAATTCGATTCAACCATACAACGATCCCTACTAATTCCAATAGTCACTTTTTCAGAAAACATCGCGAAGCTTTGGAAATTCGCGAATACCCAAATAACGTCAAAGAGATCAAGGATACCAGATTTATTCTATGTAGAGCAAACCTTTCTCTCGGTTTTTTAATTTCGATCGGCCAACCAAAATTAATGTAACACCTGACCGGCTAATCATGTCACGCATGAATACTACAATGTCCCATATAAGGTACAAACTTTTCCGAGCGGTACCAGTATCAGCCTTATAAGCCTTCATGAAACAAGTTACAATGTTTGCGAAACGTTGGCAAGTTAAAACTTCCAGACACAACTCCAACCCGGAAGTCATTTATAACTATTTTAACAATGACCCCGAAAGTCTCAAAACTATAAGCACTTCTCAACAAGAGGAAGATTATTTTCGTGATCAGCGATGCCTCCTGAATACAGCTTTATATTTTTAGTAATGCGATTCTGCGATTCCTATATTCTCTTGAATTTTCAATTATGATATAATACATTAATATAATACAGTAGAACCTCAATTAACCGACCTCGCCACGGTATGATATATTTGCTTATCGGAAGCTTAACTAAATTCACTATGAAGTGATCAATGTTATTCCAGCTAACGATAATCATAAATATTAAAACATTGGATTTAATTAAACTTACACTTAAACTTCAATGGTAAAACTGGGCCTAAGTATGTGAAGTATTAATATTTTTTGTATAACTAGACTATGTTTTGTTCACGACTTTGTCAGCGTTTTGCCGACTTACTTTACACTTTCGCTCTCTACTCAATCTCTTTTGGACATACAGCAATGACGCATAACCTATGTTACTCCTGAAGATCAGAGTTATCCATCACTGAAAGAGTTTTTCTAATCGGTTCAGTGGCTCTCAAATTTTGCAGTAACATACATCAGAAAATTCAAACTTTTTTTTTATATATTTGTATAAACATATAAATATGTATAAATAAAGTATCTATGTAAGTACTGTTGTATTTTCCGTGGTTATCGTTTATAACCCCCCCTGGCACCCCCTGTCACCATCATCACGGTTAATCGAGGTTTTACTGTACTACTCATTCTACTGTTTTACTATTCTACTTCACCTCATTGTTAGACTATAAAACTAATTGCAAAGAATGAGGTTAATTTGAAAATTATATTTTTTTATTAAAGCTTGTCATTTGGAAAATCTTCAACAATTTATGTGTAAAATCTAACAGTGCTCGATTCTTATGGATTGCAACAGAAATAGAATTAAGTTAAGAGATCGATTCGGAGGAAATGTGGCAAGCGACTGATGTAGCTCAGTGGTCACAGCAGTCGACGGGTAATCGAAAGGCCCCAGATTTAAATCCCGGTCCCCTACATTTTCTCCAGATCGTCCCTCTATATAATAACCCATCCCACGGGTTGTAAGATATACTATGTAACTGTCAGTGCATCTAATACATTCGTTTAGCTTAAAGTTACAAGTTGCTGTGTTTTTCAAATTATTCAAATCTAGAAAGCCGAGATATAAAACACATTTTCAACTTGACTTTAGAACGTCCTAGACTTGTTCACGATGTCTTATAGACGACAAAGTCGACTTCATCCTGCCTGAGAATAATTTTCTGTAGCAAAAATACTTGTTTATAAAAACAAAGCTTGTTAAATGAAATATATTTTGATCAATATACTATTTAAAAACAATTATAAAAGTATGTTATGAGCCAATCTATATATTATTGTGATACTTATGCTTAGATTAAGTCTGATATTTTAATTAAAATTTGAAATGTTATAAAGCGCTTTTCAATATATAGCAATTAAATATAATATATATGCATATTATGCATATTAAAATTCAGCACAGACTAAACCACTTATCTGGAGATTCTCTTTGCCAAAGTCATACTTCGCCAAACGAAGATGACTGGTTATTTGGGGACTAATTGTAAGTTTTCTGGGGAAGCAAATTTATTCAAATTGAATGACGCTGTTCTAAAAGATTCTATTGCTTATAGGCTTCGTTAAATTTCAAGTATTCTTTTTAAAGAGCGTTGCTCAGTCATTGTCTCAAGGTGCATTTCTGTACATCCATAACATTAGTGGATGAAAAATATCAGATTTCTAGTGCGTTAATAATTATGAAAAATGTACAATGAATGTAAATTGATAATAAACAGAACGTTGCGATTGATGTGGATCAACTATTCGAATGTTTTTAGCAAAATTTCGTAATACTCTATGCAATGCTAATTACGTTACATGATATTTAATTTTCATAGTTGTTGAAATACTTTTTCTATTGGATATAAGAAAAGGTGGGGAGAAACTGGTCCCTTAACCCTTTCATTGCCAGTGGGAAGTATGTTTCCCACTTGGTTGTTTTCCTTTCTATATTGAAAGGTCCATAATTTCGCGATACCAATCATGGTTTTGGGCTTTTCTTATGTATAAATATTTACTTTATACGTACCTAAAAAAAATTCGGATCTAATTGTTTACCAGTAATTATTTACAAAAAATTATATTCGAAAAATGAACTTTTAAAAAATCTTTGATATTAAATGCTCAAAATTTTATTAGATATTCTTCATATGTCGTAGTACAACATATATTATTTCAGTACATTTTCGTACGTTAGATTTTTATAAATAAATTATTTAATTACTGATTTTGAGATCATAAAATTTTCTTTTTCTGCACAGTTCAGCCTTATTTTTCATATAAAAAACAAAAAACGGAGCTAGAATATCCTCACGTCCACGCCGTTAGCTCTGGGTAATGCTAAGAGGGAGTTAACGTGGCCCATCTGGCGGTCATTTTACATTAACCATATAAAATTGTTGGAATCTGACATCAGATTCGTAATTACCAACCTAAAAAGCGTAAGAATGCCAAACATCGCAAAAATTTTCTGAAAAAAAAAAACGAATTATAACAGTGAAAGGGTTAAGGAGATAATGCCATTCAGAGTAATGCCAGAAATATATCATGATTGCTCCACCCTGGCAAAAAAAATATATTGATTGAATACGTTCAGTATAAAATGTTTGTCATATAATATCTTATACCCATATCTTATGCTCTTATACCCATTGTATATATTCATGTAATTTTTCTTTACCTATATACTATCATTAATTCTATGAGTTCATCTTGCCTCACCAAAAGCCCTCCTACCCCTACTTATGAAATAATCCATAATTTCTTGTCAGTCCTTTTCTCTTTACCCTTCTTGTATTTTCATAAAATGCGAAATGGCGGCTCGTAGTAATACGTAGTTACATATGAGGTGAATAATAAACTTCGTATCCTGCGTCGAACATATTAACTGAACTTATTGAAGGGATATATATTGCCAAATATGAATTATAAAATATTTTAATACATAAACTTCTACAGCAGAATACAGAGTAATATTTTCTTATCGACTGATCATAGAGATAGAATTGTTCACAGTCAATATTTTCGAGGTATACTTTCAACGATCCATCGAAACTGTTAACAAAAAGTGTAATATTCATAACGTAACAGCACAAAATTATACATGACCCTTAAAGTGATTACGGCTGTTCAGAGTGAACAAAGTAATTAAATGATTTGTTAGAAAAGGGTTAATCCTCATCTCTCCATTTCATAATTCATAATGCATAATTAAAATGTAACTTAACAGTATAGTATTTGCATATATGGAGTTATATATAAAAGTCTATAGTGAATCAATGAAGTAAGTAATTAGGCAAAATCGAGCTAAAAATAATTTTGTATTATCTGCTCCGGGTACACTTATTAACTTCAGCAATTGTAAATATTCTCAACTTTTTAACTTATAGTGCAATAATAATATATCTACGTGTAACAAACGAGCTGATTACTAAGCATATTAGAATTTAGGCCGCAAAAATTAACATCGTTGATATAATATTAATCATTAGAGCTTCGTAGCACTGGTTTTTTTTCCGTCTAAATTAATACATCTTCTTAGACGAATAAATCGTTTAATTTACGCATACTAGAATAATGTAAATGTCAGTCATTAATTTTCAACGGAAATCCAACACTAAATAATATTCATATTTTACTGTGATTCGTCAAGAAGTACCAAATATATCTTATCTAAATATTAGCTGCTCAATAATGGAAGTCTGACGTATTAATATTAGTTAACTGTAAAGTAGAGACAATAAAATGACGAGTAAAATTGTTATAAATTTAATTCACGCGAAAAACATGTTTTTCAAACGGCAACATTCAACTATAGCTAATAAATTCATCAAATTCAGTTATATTTTTTCAATTTCTTTGTAATAGTAATAATTTGAGCGAAGAGAATAATTTCTTCAATGATTGACAAGCAGGTAGGCGTTTTTAACAGTTGCGGATATAATCACATTTAAGATGAGTTTTATTTTTGAAGATTCTGGAGTAAACGAAATATCCATTTCATCACATACATAGAATTAATAGATAGAATATATCCACTTTTCATTGACGAGAGAGCAATAAAAAATATCGACATAGTATTTTCAAGTGCAGTTTTTCAAAATATGACCTGCAGTTGTTTTGTAAATACTTTTGTAATTTCTATTCGTAAGAGTTTTGACCAGGATAAATGTAAGTTTTATAATCAAATATGATTTAGATCAGTCATGTGTGAGATATAATTAGCGATAATACAAATGTAAAATGCTGGTTTCAATACAGCAAGTTATGCGAAGAATCAATTATTATATTAAGATAACAATATCTTATCGTTCATCATTATGGTAATTTATTATAGGACATCAAAGTTGATTGACAATTCTATGCATAAAAAATCGTAACACTCTAGTTTGGATCGAACAATTTTTTTGTTCCATCTTTTGGTTGATTAAACTTTAATTCTTTTGACACTATTGGACCACGGTGTATATATTTGATTGCCAATTTAACTTATCTAAAATGTTTGCCATTTCTATATTACTTCCCGCAAAAAAAGAATCGAAAACCGATATGGAAAGTTGGAATTTCTCATATTAACTCACTGATTATTTTTTAATTGATTATTTTGTTTCTTAACAATAAAAAAATCACAGTTGGTAAATTTATGTGTCTTTGAAACGTGTCAAAATATTTGTGTCGGGTGAAACTATTTGTGATTTATATGTAGCATTCTGATTAGATTGACAGCAACATTCTTATCAATAAAAAATAAGTAAGTAAAAATAATAAGAAATAAATAAGTAATAAGAAGTAATAAGAAAGTAAAACTCCCAATAATTCTAGAATAGTTGTGATACTACTATTGATAACAGTTGATACGAACTTGGGGGGAAAAATACAAAACTAAATATTGTAGCCATCGATTCTTATCATGTAGCATTTGCCTCATTCGATATGTGTTCGAAAATACTGGTTATTATACTAACCACACAAAAATGGATATTATGCATGGAATATTTCAAAAATGGAATGTAACCTTGATATATCGAATTTATAGAATTGCACATTATATTTCATGCTTCACATAGACCCAATTATTGATCAAGTAGCATTTGTAAATAATCTTATTTTACCTCAGATGATAATCCTGATAAAAGTCACATTATCGAATTACTGAGTTCATTCATTTATTTTAATAAAATACGTACAATTAAATGAAACTGCATAATCTGCCATTAGTACCTTTTTTACTATAGATTTTTCATTAGTTTTCCTTACGTCATCCATAAGACAGAGAAATATTATTTGTATAATAGTTTGATAGTAATAACAATAATAATCAATAACACTTAATTATACTTTGGTAATAAATCAATTTTTACGTATGGTCCACTTGTAAAATAATAACTCTGGATTTGTTTTTATTTTAACAACTTTAAATAACAAACTCCTAGTGAAGATTGATGTTAAAAGATTAATATGTATTGGTGAATATGAAAAATAGAATAATTGTATTCATGAAAAAAAAAAATATTTTTATGCAATTTTCAGTTAATAATGGATGCAGTAAGTGCCGAAGAGTGTGTTGCATGTATTCAAATCTGGATTTACTTACAATTAGTAGTGTTGTCCACTCTAAAGGTTAGACAACACTTATTGTATTCTATGACAGTCATTTAATAGTGTTGTAGGTGACACGTAAAAGAAAAGACAAAATTGAGTAAATAAAAGTAATATAAAAAGATACATTTGTTACAAAGTAAAACAGAAACATAATAAATTCCGGATATGGCCAGTGCTATTGTATAAGAATGTTGGTTTATCCTTACAACTTTTATAATTGTTACTATGTAATATTATTATTAAAATCGGTGCAAGGTGGACATCGCATTGTTGGTCGATAACTGTTGCAATTGATTATCCTTTCGCAATCCACTTGAAGTTTACATCTTGTTCTGAAAATTAAAAAAGTTAATAGATTAGGATTTACATTGACATTAAATGATATTATACTGAAATGAATTAATTGTATCCCGCCCCGACATTTTGTCGGAAATTTCCGAAATTATCGTCGTTATTGCGTTTTTTTTTTTTCAGTTTATTCAGTCTTTTTGTGAATGCTTAAAATTGCTGTATTTAATTGTATTTAAAAACACACGTGAGGTCGGGACGAAATTCTCATTTGCGTTAAACTTAATTATAATTATAGAGATAATTGTAACTTTGATCAAAAATAATTACCGCAACTATGAGACGCCGATGTAATAACCTCGTCGATACCAAAAATATCTTAGCACGGTAATCACTATATTGCTCACTATGCCAGTTAGTTGATGTTAAATTGTTAAAGCAATTGATACAATAATTGTAAATATACTGTCCTAAATGTCGGACGGATTCAGTCACGGTAATCTGAATTACTGGTTGGCATTGAATGCTAATAAAAAAGTTTATGTTATTAAAGAAGACAAAATTGAGCAAGTAAACCTTACATATTGAATACTCTTATTAGGACAAGAAATCACATCTTTAATATTACTTTAATGTTTCTTCTATATTTAGTATATTTGCGATTCGTCTGCAATATAAATGCCATTGATTTTGTAAAATTATTTTAGGTATGTCTTAGGAACTTTAAATATAAATATAGTTTTAATAATTCTGAGGCAAAAACGAGAAATTTTAGGTATCCGTTTATCCATTTACGAAAAATAAAATATGGGTCAATATATAAGCAAACCATAAAATGAATGCAAATATTCCATACGGTAACTAGTACTTTTGAAAGCTTTTATTATTATGCAAAATGTAATTTTGGGGTGCTCCATTGTATTAAAAAAACCATCACACGACCAAGTTCTCGGATGTCATAGATATGTATATAGTGCGACAGACGTCTTAGATATCAGTAAACAATTATGAACGCAATTGAAAAGCCGCAGCATATTTTTGAGGAAAAGCGGAATTTTCTTGTTTGCAGGGTAACATGCCCCGTGGAAAGATATAGAGTGGTGCAAGATTCAGTTTGACAATATTTCACTTTGCTCGCAATAATCTCGATTACAGTATTTTTACATTACATGAAAATCTGCGTTCAACGATAGCCGTAAAAATAAATTCTGGGGAATTTCGTTTTATTACAGATCGCGAAGAGATCAACAATTGCTTTTCTAGCCATATTTTATTTTTTTATTATTCGTCATTAATTGTCTAATAAACCTTGTAATTAATGTAAGTCAAAAATGTCTTATTAGCTCTACCTAGTAAAATTGTTTTTTTTGTAAATCCAAGCTCTGTCTAGGTCTAAGACCCATAAAAGCCAAAGACAATCCTGGATAAACCTTCATTTACAAAATGAAACTTGTAGTATGGTTATCGTATTTCTGAATAACTTTCACTAGAATGAGCGTAAAACGTAGAAATTTATTTTGTAGTGTTTATGCCTAGTGAACCATATTGCTCGATGCAATGGAATTACTTAGGCGTGAGTGGAATAGTGATATTGCAAATAGGCAACAGGAAAAGAATTTGCGTTGTAATAGTATACAATGAAACAGACCAAGTTACGTAGGCATTCCGTGAATTATGTAAGATCAATATAGCGTGATTTTCCCCAATCATCGAAAGCCCAATAAAGCTGCAATCCTATACTTAAGCACAGAAACGAACTGAAAATCTGTAACCGCAGTTAAACACTGAGAAGCAACTGACAATAGCAATCGATAATGCGATTAACGAAATTGCTGAGAGGCGATAGCAGCCATAGAGTTTCTCATTGTTAGAAAAAGTCATAATATCGAAGAAGATTGATATGGATAAAGCCGAACCCGTCAATAATAGTGAAGAAAGGTGCCAGTGAGTAGTACTATAGTAGAAAACTAACAGTAAGTAATAAAAAGAGTGATAGTAAAAATATTTACGGTAATCATTGCGATATCGCACTTATACCGCATTTCATGTAATCGCGAACAAACTGAAAAGTGTATTAACATAGAAAGTGATTGATATTTACCAAAATTCGATGTCGCCTGTTTTTTAATCTCTGATTGATATGGCCCGATATTCGTCTCTCCTAAAAATTTCACCCTCACTCTTCCTCTCATGCTTTCACTCTTACATGGATTCTTTCACTCTCTCTTTTACTTTCACTTGTAAAACCGCTAATAATATTTATACCCTCATTCATTCCGTTTGCACTCTTACTCTCTTCCCCGATCACTCCCACAATCTTACTTTTTTCTCGCCTAACTGCAAAGAGATAAATGGCAGTTTATTCATCGAAGGCATCTACACATTACTAATGATTATACGTATAGTAGTAATTAATAAGTTGCAAATGTTAATGCGATTAATTTAGCTACTCTACCAGGCAACTTTCATTCACTATTACAGTTTATTTTCAGTACTTACTTGCGTACTTGTACTTCGGTACTCACACTCCAAGGCCGCATTGAATTTTTCGTTATTCGCGACATGATTGATTGAGAAGTCACACGCTATTGCCAAAAACCCTTCGCAGAATGTGTTTGGAACGATTTGCGAAAATGCTTCGCTTCGCGGAAGTTATTGGTGAATAAATATAGACCAAATATGTTGCATAAAAAACAGCGGATTGTTTTCATGTATATTTGTATCACTATATTTAATATAATAAATAAAATGTTGTTGCGATTTGTTTCGGCAAACAAAATTTCTTAATCTTTCATTTTATTTCCTCTCTGCAACTTTTCCGTATAAAATTGACGGGAGAATTTTATTCAAGAAGTGTATCTCTATTTTCATAACATTTTTTCTCGTGAAAAATTTTGAAAAGAAATCTAATGATATTTCACATCATATTCTTGAGTCATGAAATACTTCTTATGTGAATATATATTATTGTGCTTGTAATGTCATCAGGTTAAACAATATTATAAATAGTTTTAAATACAATTCGTCAAAAGCTATACTAAAATAATTCATTACTATAAGCTTCATAAAATATGTTGTACTTAAACACCATGTACCTAGAGCTTTGATTTTTATATTCGTATCTTTTAAAAATATAATATTTATCATAGTTCCAGCCCCAAATATGCTTCAATTGCGAAAAATTGAGAGAATTACGACAATTCAAGTACTGTTAAACCTAAGAAAATTGAATGCTGATAAAGTATACGGATATTATCAAATTGTTTTGTTTATATATATATATATATATCAAAGTATTTCGTTCAACTATTGGTCCTGCTAATTTGTCTTACCGTGTCTTACCCGACAATTTCAACAGTTTAAGTATACATAGGCCGACAACTAGAATCATCCTTCATGTTATAAACAAGAATTACATTATCATTAGATGCAGTTCTGCAATGATGAGCAGAAGATAAAAGAGATTAGTAGAAAAAAATCTTGAAGAAAACTTCACTGTAAGCATTAAACAGTACTATGATTTCAGACTGTTACGTATTCTTAGATATGAAGACGCTTCAGATATGAACATAACCATATGACTATAAGACATTTTTGCTCCTATGTAGAATAATCCATAGTATCAATATCACCTGAGTAGTATCGAAGCCATAAAATAATAGAATTAAATGAAGATATGCAAGTTTTAATTTGCTTTGTTCTTTCATTGAACGGTTTGACTCGACATTGCATTACGAATGCGGATTCAAGTCAAACTCGACGACGATTGGATTTTGAGCTTACTGTTAGCTAAGGGAATCCATGTTCGTTACATCATACCTATTTATCGTATTAGTTGTGGCAATCTGAGAAATCGGTGCCACGAGTTTTTTCGTTTTATTTGGAATTAAGTAAAAACGCATAGATCTGTCAAACATGTACAAGAGAATGCATTTATAAAAATAATATTACCCCATCTAAGGTGACAAAATTAAGATAAACACAAATGTATAAGACTATTAATATTTCAAGAAGAAGGTATCAACGTGCAATCAAAAATGTTATGTAAAAGAAATGTATCTTTGAAATTAAAAAGTATTGACAATGTTTCTTATAACTAGTTATCGAAGTGAAACTTCTTTAGCGAGGCTTTGAATTGAAAATTATGAAACGAAAAAGCGACACTGATAAGAGACGAGATTATGTATAGCGAACGAGAGAATGAGATAGAACACAGTTTTACACAGTATGCCCTATTCTCTTACAATTAGTTTTCTCTCTGTGCGATACTTCGTGTCCTCCCCATTCTTTTCCTTAAGCATGCAGTAGCTCAGGCCGTATGTCATAGATACAATAGTATAACGCTTGCTTAGGTCCAAACGCTGTAAACTATAATGCGTTTCTACTTATGTATGGGTGTGTGCGTAAGTGTGTGTGTAACCAAGCGTTGAGAAAAGGTGTCAGCGACCGGGCGTGCTGTTCTGTATACGTTTACTACGTCGTGTGCGTTGGAGTTACATTTTTTAATTGACTTGGTATTAATATCATATGCAATATAACCTATAATTCTCTCACGCTCCTGTTTACTTTTACTGCATTCATTTCATTCTCTCGCACATTATTTTCAATAAATGTTGTCTAATTGTCGCAGATAATTTTCAATTAAGCAGCAAAGTTTCACTTCTAACGTGAGTGCCTGCACACACATTTTTGTTTGCATCAGTCTTTCGTGAAAACGTTTTAAAAGTAGAATAGATCGAAAGTATAATAACCTCATAATTTCTATTAACGTTTGTCGTTTGAGTATAATAAACATAGACATAAGTGGAGGATGAGGATAAGGTTGAAATAAACAAAACAAAATAACGTGTACTGCACTCTGTTTATTGAACGTGATAGTTACAATTCTTAAAAATACTTCCGAGCAACGAATTGATCAATTTTTGTAAATTTTGTTGGATTCACGTGACTTTTATGAGGAATTTACGCCAATTTTACGCCAATTTGAGGAAAAGTATTGAATCACGAAATTACAAATATTCATTCGTTTTTGAAAAAGTACCACGTACGTATTAAAACTGGAAGAAAGCGATGCTTATTATAAAACGTTAATATTTGGCATAATCCGACAGTGCTTTTTAAACCACGCTTCGTGCCGTCAATAAAAGTCTTTCTTACAAAATTATATACATACATGTTTTCAAAATTTTATGAAAAATTAAAGAGTGTTAATCTTCTCTTTTCATTTTATCCCCGTCGGATTGAAACCAAGTAACACAATTTTCAAAATATATTGTAATAATCAGCACTAAAATCTGAATATTATTTATAAACAATTAAAAAGTTGATTCTCAAATAGTCAAAACTTTTTTAACCAATCTTTAAAAGTTGAAGAAATCTAAACATTCTTAAGCGGGCATCCTTTCTTCCATACCGCAAACGATCTCAAATATGATCATATTAAGGCACTAAGATAAACGTTATTTAAATTATTATTATCAAGTATATTTTAGACGATAATTGGAATACGCTTAATTGAACGTTTCATTTAATACAATAAAATGTTTAAAAGCCTTGTTCATTTGTTAAGCGCGAGTGCGTATTTGTACAGCGTGCTAAATAATAGAATAATAAAATAAGACAAAATTAACAGTGGGACGGACGTAAGAAATTATAGATAAATGAAAAAAGAACATATAGGATATATTTGCGGGAATGGTACAAATACATACCTGAAGTGCGTTCCAAAACCTTATTCGAAACAACTCTGCTATTGTTCTATCTGTTTAATAAGAACTCTGATAAAAAAAATATGCAATGTGTAAAAATTGCTCCGAGTCAGACTTTGAAATGCACCTTTGTATGACTGTAACCATACAATTAATACTTTTATATCTTGGTAGTTTGCATCAAGAGTCGAATCAAATTCATGAAGTATTACAATCACGTGACTCAATTTCGTATTATTTAAGGAAATTTAGCTTTAAACCAGGTTGTAATTACATTTCACGTATTTAAACGTGTATGATATTATGCAGATGTGATGCTTTTCGATAGTTTGCTTCCACATTTAAGTTTATGATGAGATGAACGAATCAGATTTATAGTACATTTAATTTATGATTCGCGATTTCTTTTATGATTCGCGGATTCCTAGTGAAAGCATTAATAAATATTCGAAGCTTTTACAAAATGTGTTAATTTCATTCTTCAAGTGTTTGTAGGAAACTTAATACATTCGCAGTGACTAAATTGATCAATACAGTGCACGTATTGAAGGAATCCTTTCATAAAATATTAACACTTCAAAATTCATCATAAAATACCCTACTTTACTTGCTACCTATCATCGCGTACGACTGAAAACTTATTTCACTATTTCTACTGACAATTACAAGAAGCTTTCGAATCAGTAAAAAGTATTACGAATTAAATATTGTAATGCCATCAGCAGTTCCTATCTTTCTTTGTTTATGAATGAAGTAAACAGATACTTCATCCAATAATTTTGATTCATTTTGTGCGCTTCAAATGGAAAATATGGTATATTCACTCATCTAAATTAAACAACTTGTATCGACGTATTCTACCGGTAGAACTTTTACTAAACTTCTTAAATTTCGCAAAATTAATGCCAGCACTTATTCTGGTTTGCTAAACAAACCGCAAGACACATAATTCAACCCATGGTATTTAATTAAGAACTTACAAGGCACTTTGGTACTTTAAGGAGTAATAATTTATGCATGGGATAATTCACGTAACTGGAAAAAAGCAACCCTCTTGTGGATCGCATTAAAGATACGTTTGACTTAAGCGTGATTTTTAGTAATTTATCTAGTTTTTATTTGATAGCCAGCAAGCTACTGTGTTCTCCAGATACTAATGCCTAATGCTTATAAAACGCGTGTAAACTTTTTCATATAATAATTTATTTCTACCTTTTGAATAGAAAAACAGTCCTGTTATAGTTGAAAGCGACGAGAATGTTAGTCTTCGAAAGACGGTAAATATTCTAAATTTGCCATAAGTACAGTCCCAAATGTCGAAAAAAAATATTTCTCTATTCCTGTGAATTCATATGAAAAAACCACAAATTTTTAAAAATTAAAAATTATCTGTGCTAACTTGGTAAATGTATGAAATCGCATTACTTCGATAAGTTAAACACAATAGATGCCGAGATCCATTGAGAGTCACTCAAGAAAAAGTTTGAATATTGATGATTCAAAATTGATTATAAAGAGAAAATTTTTAAGTCAATTTAAATGTGGTTAAGATTTAGTTATCTAAAAACTTTCTGATTTAACAAGGTTATGCTGATGTTGCAGACCTTCAATCAAATCCATATGGTGAGGTGCTGTGACCACATTGACCTTTCTTTCCCGAAAATATTCCTGTCTCTGTCTGCGACTATCCGTAACGGGTAGTTCATTTATCTCGGCATCATTGTCCTCCTTGGTCTGATCTCGATCATCTTGATCGCTCACCTGGGCAATACTGTCCGGGATAGGCAACGGCTTGGCCACTCCGATTCGAACGGTACCCTTCGGGGCTCCCTTGAGAGCCTGCACTGCTTGATCCAGAGTCGCATTTTCCAAGGCGATGTCATTGACGAAGAGCAGGCGGTCGCCTGGTATGAGCTGACCGTCAACCTGGGCCACTCCACCTGGTACTAGCGATCGTATAACTATCACAGTTTCATTAGGGTTCATTGGATCCTGTAAACGAACAAGTCGGCACAATAATTACTCATTTACAAATAATCGATAACGACGTGTGTATCAAGAAGTATGTAACAAAAAGTTTTTCTTTCTTGCCTGATAATCCAAAATTGAAAACCCAAGGCCTCTCTCTCCTTTCACCAGCTCAATAATTTGTGATTCCGAACTCCACATTGCGAGTCCTGTTAACGGTTCCAGGGAACGAGACTTCATCTTGTTTAGGCTAGCATCCGTTACAGTTGCAGTTGTCGTGGTCGAAGCCAGTGAACCATCGGATTTAGCCTTCACCAAACGATCCATTGCTGGCAGAAGATTTTGTAACGATCCACCAAGAATACTCTGATAAATTCAAAGTATTTTTATCAACACAGTATAATTACAAGAATCAATAGATTTATCGTGATCCGTTTTTGCATATCGTTATCGACAACGAATAATGTAGCTTATTTTGTTGCGCTTTTTAAAAAGTAACATTAACGTATATAAATCACCTGATATACAGGTTGTTTCAAGCCATGGTATGCAGGCAATTTCTTATCGTTGGTAGACTTTTTGAGAAGAAAAATGTTTTGAACGAAAGTTGCATCATTTTCAAAAAGAAGTTACAGTCCATGGAGCAGAATTTGCCAAAAATAAATAATCTCAAACCTAACAGGTACTTTGCTTTTTTTCAGTCCGTCTTGTTTGTATTAATATTATAATGAGGAATGAAACAAATTGAAAGATCTATGATTCAATGCAACAGTACCTGTTCAATTGATTTTTCACCAGATATTGATCGTCAAGATGTGAAAATAAAATCTGAATTGCAAAACAGCAATAACTGTAACGCGTTTCAGAGGAGATTCGAGGGTTCATTATAAAATCAAAGCACGTGTAAATAGCTGTTCTTATTTTTTGTTCATAATAAACAACTTCTCAGAACATGGTCGTATCATCTCCTAATTCCTGTTACATGTTATATAAATGACGTATTATGCAATACGTAATTTAATTTGTAGCAATCCCTGCTACAATATTAATGCAAAACAAAAGTAAATGGTCTTGATCTTCAAATTTCCGAAATTAATTACTTTGACTAAATTTTGCAACATGCACTACTCCTTTTATCATGTCCTTTTTCTCAGAACGTAAATGATGTATGGGAATAGATCAACTACTTGAGTCAGCATACTAAAGTTTAATTTAAATGTTACAAAGGGCAAACATAAGTTATAAATGTATGTATACCACTCTATTAGCTACAAAATTGAGTATTCGCAAATATTATTGTTCTATTTTCATATGCATCTAAATTTTTCAGTAAATTGCAGCTTAATAAATTGTTACAAGATTTACATAATTTATGTAATAATAATTACACATTTTTTATAAAAATTGGAAAATGACGAATTTGAAGAGTATTATGTTATAGGTATGAGATAAGATATCTTGTGAATGAATCTGACAAACGAGGATAGGACCACATATCCAGATTATATCATTATTTAGATGATAATTACCCGGGTTTGAAAAGCTGCTTGATGCTGAGCTGTATCAATGGGACAAAGTGGATCCTGCGATGCAATGTTTCGACCACATACCATCCGAACGTGAATAGGCAGTTCTTTCAAGACACTAACAACCTCCATGTGATTAATGCCGAGTAAACGATATCCATTTACCTAAAGAACATCATTATCATAACTTATTATTAGAACAATACATAGAATTTACTTGTTAAATTTCAATGCATTTGTAGCAATAATGTAATTTCATGTTATATATTTCACAATACTTATTACCAGTAGTAAATACAATGCTTTTTACCTCCAATAACTCGTCGCCGGATCTCAGAGTACCATTCTGCCCTACAGGGCCTTCCGGAAGAATCGAACGAATGTAATGATGAGGCCTTACTTCTTGGCCATCTTCAACATCTACTGTTCCTTCTAGGCTAATACCTAGACCACTTCCTTCAGCAAACTTTTTTAATTGAGCAACCTGCAACAGAGTTTAAAAAATTATATATTGATCTCTACATTCTTTTTCAACATACCAAAAAGAAGTAAAGTTAAGAAACTGTATTTATATAATTTATACCTCATTTACATTAAAACATTCATGAATAGAATGTACAGGGTATTTAACTTTGCGTCACTAGTCAGCATTTACTTTTAAAACAGAATATTTTATTATAAACCACTTAATTGTGGATCAAACTTAATCATTCTATAATTGTATGTAGTTGATTATATTGAATTTATGCCTTTAATCTGTTTCTGAAACACAAGCTCTGGATGTATAACTGATTATCGTTGTAATTACTGGTATTTAGGTTTTCCTTGTAGCCTAAAAAACCTATATGTATATTTGACGTCTGACTCCATCTTAGAACTAAGTAGCCGATACGATTCCTGGCAACTCAGAAATTTATGAAGATTCTCATTCGTTTATAATATTACGTATTATAATATATATTTTTCTATGTTAGTATCTTGAATCCACAACTTTAATTCCCAGATTTTTACACAAGCTTTGATATTAGCAATACTGAAAATACATATAAATAGATTCTTAGGACGATTAAACGTAATTTGATTCTACGAGTCCACCAGGTTAGGATTGTCATTTCGAGTATCGTAATTTTCATTGTACATTTAACATCAGTGACTAGTCTTTGAAACTGCTGTTTTAAATTTCAGATTTTTACGAACTACTGGCTAGAGTATCTTATGTAATAGTCATTGCAAAGAAATATCATACGTGTGTCTGCCTTTAAAATTCCAGATGAACTTTTAAACCGATTAGGTTCAAATTTGCATGAAAAGTCTAATGCTGGATAAAGACACGATATTTGCAAATATCTAGCAATTCTCGTTTCAAAATATCATTTGTAAGAAAAACCAAAAAATTGATACTCTATTGTCTGTCTCCAAAATCCTGGACAAATCCCTGATTCAATTTTACTGAATTTTATCTGAAAGACCCGGTTTTATATATAATAAATAAAGCAGGAACGTTTGCAGATGTCAGGTACTCCCGGATTCAAGTTGCGAATACGTGACATTTATTTTTTTATCGCAGGGAATGCAGTCGTACCGTATTGGAAATATGTTTTTATTACTTAATTTTATTATTAAGGTACGTTTATCTTTAAGAAAATCTTATGTTAAAATTGCTGTTAACGCAATCATTGGGAATTTATAATTTAAGCTACCGCTATAATGACATTATTAATAATTCATTACTATAATGATTATATCGTTTTGATATAGTAATAAAACAAATAAATAAAAATTTACCAAGTCCATCTACTAATTTTTTAAGTACAAGTTCCTCAAATCAGATTCGATAAGATTATTGAAGTTTCAGCTTTGTAGTGAATTTTACTGTTTTTATACTAAATATATTGAATGTAAATTGAATAATGTAACGATAATGACAGATGGATCATTTAATTAATGAATAACACAATACTTATGACTGTAATAATTATTATAATATTATAATATGTAATAGCAGTAATTAACACTAAGTGCCTAGCCATTTTGTATGACTACCACACTTTCCAATTTGAGACAATGTTGGATAACTTATTAATCTACATAGTAAATACTTACGCGTACTTTACGTAGCTTTCGCTTAAGCCGGAATTTTTACTCAGGTATAAATATACACGGCATATGTAGCCAATTAAATGGGTCACATTGCGAAAGCTAACTCAACTGTGATTGGCTATAATTGAAACATGACATAATATCTGGCACAGTCACTCTATCGTTATGCATTATACGAATGGGTAGTTGTGCATTGGCCTAAAGCCAAGGTTCAGTAAACACGTCCTTGTTTACATTCGAATTTTCCGAAACTTGGACAGCATGAATAACTATTGTGGTTGTATGTAAAACATCACCTTTTGTGTTTGTGGAACCGACTCGATGTAGTAACTTTAGTGAGGAACAAAAGAATTGCGTTCTATCAAATTATTAGTATCCTGAATGAATGGGTTTTTTACAGATTGCAATAATAATAATATTCAGCATAATTATCCTAGTCTTTTACAAAACTTCAAATTCAGCAAAATTAAGGACTAGATTGTAGATACTCATACCTGTACAATAATTAATATCCAAGACTTTCAACGTCAAAACATTTTTGCGTATCAAACAATCATATTCTTAATTCAATAATTAGTGGCACAGCCAGAAGTCCTAATGAGTACCGTAATATTTTCTCATAATACAAATGCTTCTTGATAGGAGATGATGACGGAGACACTATTGTAAATAATGTTTATCCCTTTTTATCTTCTTCTCTAATATATAAAAATGAAACGTTGTCTGTTTATTACTTAATAACACCCAAACAATTCGACCGATTGACTCAAAAATTGGTGTGATAATAGCTGAGATGCCTGATTAGAAGATAGGTTACCTGTTATCTCGTAACAATCACTCAAGTTCATCCTGAATTACAAAAACGTTTTTCAGCTAGCTATATGTATCAGTATGTCTATCGTTATCAACTTTAATGTGGTGCATGCATCGCTATATCCTCTCTACACGGCTCACATAATAGAGAAATTTTATGTTTTCGAAAACGAATCATATTAATAATTAATATTTTCGCAGACAGAAGGATGAAAAAATAATTCATACAAACACCACACAAAGCTAGACTTACATATAACTCCATGGTATCTTTCCGCAATTTCATGCAAACGATAATTACCTACTATAAAAGTCTCCAAAAGTGGGACAAGACTAACCCCAGGGAGCACTAATGTCGACACCTTTGAAAGATGTGCTAAGTCAGCACAAACGCACCGAACATCTGACTAGTCCATTAACAGTAGTGACGCGTATATAACGTTCGTTACCTATTTTTGAATTTTTTAATACTTTAGTATCGTTGTTAGCCATAAATATTTTCTCAGCCGTTTAATCTTTTCTTTCCCGGTATTAAACCATTTTGTGCAAAATAACGTCTCGAGGCACTTTACTACTGCTTCGTGAATACATTTCGACATCATTTTTATTAATTATACAGTGTTTAGTCACATGATTTCTGCTCCTGGAGAAGTATTCTTAATAGTGAACAAAACTCTGTCTACGACAGACAATTATTACCCATTGTACTTAGGGGTAGGTGTCCGAGACTGCATATATTTTACTGTCATTCGCTATGTCATCTCATATATCTTTCCCCTATTTAAATTTAGGTGCTTCAAACTTTTCGCAGCAATTTACACGATCCTGCCATGGAGCATGAAATTACGTATTTAAATTGAATCTTGCGACGTCACCGTGTATATTTTCTCACAATGTCTAGGCTAACCGGCTATGGTTCTTTAAATCACCACAATGATATTACTTTAATATATTACCTAATAAAATAATTTATTGCTTTGTAACACTCTAGCTCACCACCTCAAAATTCTCAATTTTGAGTACACGAAATGTTCCTGGTGAAACACGCCTAGTTTCTTTAATCCGATTTGTAATTTTTTGTGTTAGATTATCGACTAATTTTTCACACTTTACTTCATTTATTTTCTCGTCCATTGCCATTCTCAAATGTTTATTCTGTCCTCGCTTCAAATTCTCATCTGTTATTATCCATCCACGATTCTCATCTCATCTGATGCTTGTTTTACTAATAACGTATTAACTCCTTCGTTGGCATTGACGCAATAGTAGGCATATGGTTTTTTTGTCTTAACTTGCTCCGATTTGGAATTCAAGTGGTAGTTGCGGGTTTTTAGGGTCGCTGAATCCGAATTTGAAGTTAACATTGCTAAATTTAAAATGGCTGACACAAAATGGTGTAAAAATTTTAAAAAATGTTAAATACTTGGACTTTGTTAACAATACGTTGATTAAAGGGGTTTCTTGGATCACTGAATTCGAATTTGAAATAAAAATTGCCAATTTTAAAATGGCTAACTCAAAATTGGTTACCAACACAAATTCCAAGTATTGTACATTTTTAATAATTTAATCGGTCATTTTGTAGCAGCTATTTTGAATTTTCAAATTATAACTTCGAATTCGGATTCAGCGACCCAAAAAACCCCTTAGTACATATTGTTAACTAAAATTTTTTTAAATTCTTCCCAATTTGAGCACTTTTAGTCGAATTCTCCATGCCAACGAAGGGGTTAATGTCCCACAAAAACACTTTCGTGTAAAAAACCTCGCCAAGTACAGGATTGTCGTGAATTCCCCACTTTAAAAAGAAATACCTATATAAGACTCTACCAAGTCTTTTGATGAACAATATTGGGAAAGTTTTATTAGCTAACTGCAATCTCTTCTTTCCATCCCTACTCTTACTGAATAAAAGGACTGCTAACTATTATTTTGAACCGTAGTATTTTGTGCTTCGTCATATCCCGTGGTCCTTTATATGAGGGTTAAATATCTGATACCATCGTCTGAGAAAAGGTCATTTTCATGTATTATTATAGTCAGGCTGCGATATCCAGTTTCTAATTACTGAACGAATGAAAAATATAAAGTATTTAGCGTTGTTATAATTAATTTAAGCATACCTAATTCAAGTTTAGTGGAATATCTTTGACGGGCAAAATATTTACTTCCATAGTTGAACTGCATCCAGTAAAATGTCAAAAATAAATTATATTCCATCCGTCAAAATCGGAATCGGATGTCGCCGTCTAACTATAATATATTTTATTTAGTTTTGACACAGGCGTTTGTGTCTGGCACCCCCGTAATATTTCTTTGATAAATAAAGAAATTAAATTTAATTTCAATTTATCATATAATTTCTAAGAATTTAATTTCTTTTTGAATACCTGCTGTCGCTTTGTCATTCTTAGGTAAAAATAATGTCCAAACACCTACCACAATCTCGGTGTCTGGTCCGACAATTTTCTGCCATTTAGCTTTGATAGCTGCACGAATTTGAGAAGTTAGTTCACTCGATGGATCACTTAGCAGCGCTTCTACGTTGGTTGCTTCATCTAAATCCTCAGTCATATGATCACGTGTCTCTCCCTCTTGCAGCACTGCACTGTCAACCGTTGTATGCGATTCACCTTCGGGTTCAATTTCCGTAGTGGTCTCCCCATCCTAGAATAATAATAACAGGATTGTTATTTTCCAATAGTTAATACAATCCCAACGAATTGTACTAGATTCATTTCATTTCATTCATCGATGAGAAGTACATTGTGATATGCGAATACATAATAAAATGTAAAATTAAAAGCATATGGAACAGAATGAATATGCTTGAAATCTACTATGAATTTTGGAACCAGCTGAGTTATACAAGAAATAAAAAACGACGCATCTTTTACAAAGTTTATCAAAAAATGATATTAAAATTAATATCAGATGATTTGTATTATTAATCAATAAATATTCTACGTAATAAGAGAACTACCTTGTGAACATCCTATTCTTCATACGAATATGCAATGTAACGCAGTGGTTCCCCAACAGGTTTTAGGTGTTGGAATCATCAGAAGGCTATGTCGGACGTTAAATTAAAAAAACTAGCTTTATGAAAGACAATGACGAATTGTTCAAGATTAGAAACTATTATTTATACTTTTAGGATATCTTCTTTTTTCGAGTACATATATCATGACGATACTTGGATACAATCGTACAAAGAATCTCATCAATTAGTTGTGGAAAAGATTAGGCTATCACAACTTCAGAGTAATTAAAAGGACGAGGATTCGGATCAAGCAGTTAGAATTCCTATAAAGTAGCCATATTGGTGGATAATATCGAGTACCTACAAATAATTAGCAAGACCATAGTGGACAGACATGTAGGTACGACCTGATATCTTGATTCGAGGGAGCCCTAAGTAAACTGTAATAGTTACCATGGAGTGCGGATCTCCAAGCCCCCTAGTGTCCTTTTTCGAGACCTTGGAAAACATTTGTACATCTGGTGTAGTCTTCGAAGTGGCAATGGTTTCAATTGTAAGTATTTGAAGAGAGATCGTACTACCTATGGTTCGAGTTGATTGCGAAAAAACAATAACTTGACGTGGTCATCGAAAATGAGTAGTCAGACTGTATGGGATACAAATTTCCATATGCTGGTATGTGGCGGTCCTATCAAGACTGGTACTACAATTTTAGTGCTCTAGAAGGTGATGTGATTCAAATCCTTCGCACCATAGGTATCGGAGATAAGTGAATGATATATGTAAATGAAAATGTGGGAAAAATAGAATTAGAATTATTTTTATGCTAGCTGCTTCAAGCTGAAAGCTGATAAAATATTATAACGCCTTGAAATGAATTATGCTACTGTTCACTGTGAGCAAAGATAGCAGGATGTTCCTAGAAAGATAAAATCCTTCAAAAAGGAGGAGGATCTTTCAATGAATTCGGCAAAATGTTATTGTTGGGCAAAGTTATATCTATCGTAGGTTATCTATGTCTTCAATTAAGGTAATAATATTATTTGTATTTAAAATTCATTTCTTGCTTTTATATTTATGTTTTCTATGCGTATGAACCAGTCAGTGCGCATATCTGTGTAGAAATTTAGTCAGGGATACGAGCGGGGCACGAGCTTTCCCTGAATATCATCGGGCGATGGTCCAGACACCCGACAGGCGCCAGATCAGGGCTGTAACGCTTAAGCCGCAAAGGTCATACTAGGTTGAATAGATGTGTTTTTCATGCTACTTCCTTATTATTACAATATTATACTTCGAAACTCCCTTAAAATTGATTAGTATAATTAAAATCAAATAAAAAAAAAGGAACTTTATAATAGACACACATCTATCTATGACGCTACGAACGGGATTCGAACCTGCGATTTTCAGGATGCTTGAAACGTAGAGCATGACACTTTACCCACTGAGCCACCAACCCAATTTGTAAATGTTATTTCGAATGAGATTTTTAACCATCAATATATATATATGAAAATAATAAACTTTTTCGAATTTCTCCAGGAATATAATACAATATAAACCAGCATAAAGTGAATATTGCAAGCAATTATAATTATGTTGGATTTCGATCGGAATGATATTTAAAAAATAATATTATGTCGGAAAATCCTTCGCTGACTAAAACTTGCGTAAAGAAGTTTTTACCATAAAACTATATCAAGTTTCTTGATTATGCTGAATAATATGCCCCAATACAATTTGAGTGTGCGCCTGGCCATATATTGTCGTTAATAAATTAAACTAGGACCCTATCGAGGCCGCATTAAGAAAACGTATTTGAGGATCTCCTACTAAATGTCTAGTATAGCCTTCTTCATATTAAGGGGTTCTCTAACAAATTTCGACACGGGTAGCGTCACCATAGTGAATTTTTTTTAAATTATGGCTCGATACCTTGTTTCTTTTACTAGCATCGCATAGGTATAATAACAGCAGCTTATAGTTTTCGACCACAGTCCAGGGGACCCTTAATAAATTTGCAATGTATTACATCTGCTTTCACCCTCTCACAAATCACTCAGCCTTTGTTTACCTGATTACTTTAATCATCCAGTTCTAAACTGTTCTGCTATTTCACAAATTACTCTACCAGTTTCTAGGCTTACCTATTCTTTTCTAAATTGACTGGTTTTTTTGTATACTAACGAGGTTGTTCGTCAATTAATTACTTTTTCATAAACCAAATCAAATGTTTTATAATGAATCAGCTTAGTTTTAAACCTATAAAATTTTTTACCAGTTGTTTTTACTACCAAACAACTTGTCTAAATTTTCTAGTTGCGCTATGTGCTTGTCTCTTTTTCAACGAAATTCACGAGCCCCACCAACCGTTAAGATAATTTTTCTATGCATTATACCTTCACAGAATTGTGTATTAGTAACATGATATTTCCACAAATCGAATGGATGGTTTAAAACATTTAATATTATTAGCCTCCGCCAACGAAAATCTGTTAAATTAATCAATCACCGTTAACTCTGTCCAAAGGCGATCTGTTCACAAAAGTGACGGAAGCACTGCGACGCAATAATAAACATTATTCGCCTGAATTAGTTACAGGAGTCTGAAAAGTGTACATTTTCATTGGTTTCTGATAATTAAGATGCAACCAAAATTTACAGATTTCATAACAAACAATTTAACCATCAGTAAGTTCAAAATTGCTTAAAAGAATCTCTAAAAATACATGTATTATTGGTGTACCGTAAGTTTCTGTAAACGGAATATATGAAATTAATTGAGATAATATATTAAAGTAAAACTTACAGCACTGATGGGAAAACTAGGCAGGCTGGTGATAGAAGGTGAACCTGGTTGAGGTGGTCTCAGTTCACTCGCTGCGATTGCTTGTTGCAATTGTTCGTATTTCGGACCACGGAGATACCTTTCTAAACAAAGTACAACCGTCTGACCGGTACTTCTCAATACTTCAACAGCTTCATGATTCGAATAGCCTTGAAGGGAGTGTCCATCGACTTCGACGATTCTGTCGTTGATCTGAATTTTGTTACTGAGATCGGCTGCGCTGCCTTCACTGATGCTTTTGACGAATATACCCGATAGTTCCTCTGTAGCATAAAGGAGAGCAAAGAATAATAAACATGATTATATATCCATTATGTGTCAAATGTTAATATACGTTATCATAACCACAAAATAATTGAAGAAAAATTACGTTACAAAGGAATATAAATAGGAATATGCATTTATATAATCGAATGGCCAAAATAGGGAGTCATAAGAATTTGGTAATTGCCTAATGATCTTCATCACGGTGTAACGGTGGTTTTATAGAGTTGAATAATACCAACTGGTACTTTGAGAACAACGTGTCAAGAAGTTCAAGAGGTAAAAAGGTTTTACGTTGTCATAAGATCTGGTTTTTTCAATCGAAAAATGTATCCTGTCCAAGCTGCAGAATTACAAGAGGCTTTTTGTCATTCCACTTGGTGGAGCAAAATTAATAACCAGGAGGGTCAGGATGGTGATAGGACATAACTAAGCAAAGTGCCGCAAAGTGCCGAAGAATACCTTCGAGGAATGTCTTAATGACTTGTTCATACTTTAAGACTAACTTGTACGAAGGACATTAATACCTTTTTCACAGACGTAACCGGCGATAGTAATGCCAAGACCATAAATGTCTTTTTTAAGCTCAACCGTAAAACGCTCCATTTCTGGTAATGAATTAACGTCGAGGGTCTCCATCGAAAGTACAGGCAAATTTTGAATCTGCGCTGCAACTGGAACTGCTGGTATGATCGGAACTGCTCCGATCGGTACAGGATTACGCACCACGTCCATGATGAGGCTTGGCCGGGTCTTGAATGAGCAAATATTTTTCGTTCTAAGTTACCAAGTTATCAACAGTCTTTTAATTGCTTGTATTTTTGCCAACGACAGACGAATTAAGAAAGAAACAATGTACTATAAGATAAAATAATAAATCGACACAAATCGCTGTTATACATGCGTTAGTGGAAATTTGCATAATTTTTAGTTTGCTCTATAAATTATAAGTATAGTCAACGTTAGCAACATATGGACTGTCAAGCAGACAAACAGATTAAATCACTAGTATGTCATTATGATGATGGACTCTCATTTTCAAACTATCTATAGTACATATTACACTGTATATATTTATATTCCAATTAAACCTCTATGGTGTAAATTGCTGAAAGAACTATTGACAGTATCGAGAGACATTAAGCTCCGCCTATTCCAGACTTCACACAACCGTGAGCTGCGGTATATTAATTTCAGCCGTTAAATAAGGTACACTTTAAAAAAAACATGTGTATAGCTCCATTAAGAGGTTGACGGTATCCAGGTTGGCAGAATAGAGATTTTACTATAGACTAGAATATCAATAAAAAATAATATGTTTCTGCAAATGAAACGAAAATGAAATTAATCCAATTGCATTTTTTTTTACGAAGTTTTTGATCAATAGTAAATATAATATAAAAAATAATTATAATAATGTTATGAACAAATAATTTAGTGACAAATGTTTATAAAATAAAATTTCACGATTACATATTCGTAGGTGTTTAGATTGAATCTAGTACGTGTATCAAAATAAAGAAGTATAAATCGAGAAAACAATTAATTGTGTTCAACTACCCATAATACCGGACTCGTGTCGAAATCGCCGCTCTTACTAGAGAAAACTAATGGCTTATTACTCGCAAACACTAATGTGAGCTCAGCGTGAGAAGGCGAATGAAGGAAGAGTCTTTTTTATTAGAATCTAAATACTTACATGCATCTCGATATCAGGTTCCTGCGAGTACACGTATCCATTATCATAAGTAGTATCCCCCTGGAGTTGTCGTGCGTTATAGGTTTCTGGAACACTTTGCACCAAATGTCTCTCCAACTCGTCTGGATCTCCGAGAATTTTCGTGGGGACGATTGGAGCATGACTTCCAAGAGCCTGTACAATTAATTAAATCACAATGATAATTCAGGTCTGTTTGCGCAATTATTTGATTTGGAAAAAGTTGATCTTTCTTTCACCGGAGATCAACAGACCGGTATGTCCTGGAAGTTGAGGTGGAACTGCCTTAGCTCCGCGAAAGCGAGAACTCTGACGGAACCTACCAGAACAGACAGTAACTTAACGGATCCTATCGAACTTTGGGGTCGAGTAAAATCCGCAGACGCAACTAGACGCACGAACGAGATCAGACGGTAACGGAAATGCAAGGTCGCTCAGACTGTGGGTTACGGTAGAGAGGGTCGGGAGTAAGCGTCAGGAAAATAGTGCGAAGACTATTAAACTATACCGAAAGCGTCTTTTAGCAAATTGGTAACGTAACTATTTAGGACATCCTCCACGGCCGCTTCCCCTGAGCATAGGGCGAAAGCAGGGCCCAACATCCATAACTCGGGTCAGGGGATTCCTCCCCTGCACTTAACCGTATCAAAACTCATCACCGCCCGCTCTCCAGCCCACTGCCACTCAGGTGGGGCGCCGGTATCACACCCGGACTTCTGCCGGTCCGTGGAGACGTCCCGTCGGGTGTTCTCCTCTGCTGGACAACTTATTTCGCGACATCTATTTCTCCACGGCAAAATCGAGCACCTCGACCTCAACTTCAACAAACAACATCGTGACTGTGCAAATCTAGCCGAGAGCGTAATTTCTGAACAGGAAAGGAAAGGAACGTTTACATGCATTATTACTCGTTGCTGATGGGACTTGTAATTGACAAAGTTAAATTACGATTTTTGTATTACATTTTAAATATATAGTAGTGTTTCTCCATATTATTAAAAGAGAATTAGACTTTACAGATGGTTTCGAAGCAATAAAGGAAGTTAGACATTTTTATACACAATAATGCACGGAGACACAAAATGCTAGCAACGAACAGAAAAGCAAAACAGAAAAAACATTTAAAGGACATTTCTCTTTGCTTTGACTAGTCACTTAACTTTTTTAATACTATTTAAAACTATCGACAAAGGACACCTCTTCGGTACAAATTCTTTTGTACTGGAGTAATGAAATGTAGCACCAAGATATTTTACTACACGATGACTTTATCCTAATTATCCCACAGCTCAATATTTAATCGTAAACTCAAAATATAGTGACAGTTACGTACCTGGTAATCTGGTGAGGTTGGCTCGACTGGTCGTGCAACGACAAGACGAACGTGAGTTCCCGACTGTCGCAAAACTGCAGCGACTTGCTCGCTTCCCATTCCGCGCAGATTGACATCACCGATCTGCAAGATGTGGTCTCCACTCTGAAGCCGATTATCCTATAACAAAAATGTTTTTATATTAACGGTTCAAATCTGAGATCATGTAATTTAATGAATTATTTTTACATATCAAGTAAGTAGTTGATTAAACAAATAGTGATAAGGTTTTGCAGCAATATATGCATCGTAAAAATTAAACCCTCATGTTCCATCCACCCCGTTAGTCTACTTTCGGAAGGCTCCGGAGCAGAAAGTTAATCGAGCATTCCTGGTATAGTATAGGGAACTGTTAGGTTTTGGCAGGGACTCTACAGTAGGGATTCCAGACTAGGGCGTGACTACACCCACAAGGGCTTCCCTAAAAAGTCGTAAGCTTGTATATTAAAAATCAACCCTGTTTTATTCAGGAGGTCACTGATAAACATCGGCAGGTGCACACGTGGTGGCGCCGGTAACCCATTATCTATTAAGAATCGTTAATTTATTATAAATATGCAACCGACAGACATTAATGACTGTTTGTTTATTTAACAAATATCTAATTGTTAACTAAAATGGTAAAATTTATTCACTTATTGTCCGTGAAAATTTTTTTAATCCACCTGTGAATTGCTGACCTCTCAAAAAATGCAATGAATATTTATAACGTTTAATGTATAGTGTATTTTATTTAGACGTTTCACTATTGTAAAATTGTTAATTGAGAAATCAAGAAGTCAATAATTGTCGATAATTGCCTTCTTCTCTTCTCAATATACATTAATAGTTATTAATTAATTATTATTTCATAATTTTTAACCATCTATCGATGACCAATTATGGAATGTTGTATTCGTACAAAATGTATAGAGTATAGTATGTACGGTATCTTGAAGTAGTTAGTCAATTGTTATACATTAACTATATAATGACCGTTTATCAGTAATTATTATAGTTGACAATTGACAGTTATTTACAAATTGTTAACACATTGTTATTTGACAAATATGTTGTTTATTTCAACCATTGATCAACACTTGTAAAACATTGTAAACCTGACAAAGTATTGTGAGAACCCGCGGAACTTTTAGTCGGGTCGACACATCATAACTGAAACATTCGATTTCTTTATAGAATAACTAGACGTGTTTTTATTTTTATTATTTTAGTCACAATGATATAGATGTCTACAGTCATGACGTGCTTACTCCTTTTTAAACTTCAATATCAGAATCAAACGATACATTTTCTAAGACGCGAATAATCGGGTGGGTTAAGGCGCAGCTGAACATTAATCCACAGGGTCCCAGGTTCGAATCCCCACCAGTGACAAAAAACTGACATGTGTGTTCAGCGATTAATATATGTCAATCTTAAAGAATAAGTTCCAAATATTCAAATAAAAGTGCAAGATAAAGTCGATTGAAAAAGCGTAAAATAATATTTTATCAATTTTCATGATCGATTTGGCAAGGACTTAATTTGTAAGACTTCATTGGCCCGAACAAATAGTAGTATAAGATGGGGAATTCTGGATATAAGTTCCTGTAACCGACATTTACCGTGCTAAATTGACACCCTCGAATCACCCAATTTTTGCTGTGAAATAAATTGACGTCATCGAAAACCCTCAATTCCAAAAATTTTTGAGTAATTGCAGGAATTTTACTTCCGATTCTGAGAATTTCTTGTGCGCCCTAGTAATTGCGTATGATCGAGAAACTTCGGGCGATCGGAATGGAAATCAAACTAGAGTGGGCAGAGGGAACATGACGATCCGTTTTATTATGACTGTACTGTTGTCACGCGAACGTTGTATATATGCGATAACAGTTAGTGGATAATAAGTAAGAATATTGCTAAAACTCTTACAATGTCCAGAACTGCAGATCAAAGGGCTTTATGGAAAAAGTGAGTTTTCATATTGCTATCTTTCATTCGATTGCACTGACGAGGCCTCGTTTTCTATAGTATTAAAAAGTGTCTGGCCATCTTGTCTTCAAACAGGACAAGCTATTACTTCCAACAGGCAGAATTAATCAACTGTCTTTGATGCAAGACAAAGGATGTAATCACTCTCAACTCTCTCATCGTCCTTTTCCTGTCTTGTCATTCTCTCTCGTACTTCCTTTCTTCTTTTTTCTTTGACTCATTTTCCTACGTCACTCAATTAAAGCCAAACACTAACAAGTCTAAGGCTAACCGAATTCTATGAAGAACAATGTATAAGTGTCCATAAGACGGCAGCGGTTATAGAATAGACAAGATTTGAATGCCTAAGCGATCTTTGAGCAAACGAAAGACGGATGCGTTTTCTTTCGTCATGCTGAATGAAAGAATTTGAAAAACCCTGTGGAATATACGAGAGAAAAAACCAGATTACCACAAAATGGGATATCGCTTTAGCTACCTTATGATTACATTTAACGAAGAAGGCTCGTGAAGCTGGTCCAAGGAATAGAAATGTTGATTCAGGAAATCCCGCGAGTCAATGGACGTTTTAGTGTTACTGGAGTACAAATAAAACTTCTAGGGATAAGTATAGTATTATTCGCCAACAATATTTATAACCTAAAGGTTGTGTGCAATGATCGAGAAGTACTCGGATATTATAAAAATATTAGACTATAATATATAGGTCTTGCAGGATCAATGCAAACATTATAAATACCATCTTAATTAAAAACTTCTATATATGTATTATAGTACCTTAACAGTTTCTTGTATTGCGAAAAAAAGGAATAAACGATATCACCACAATTTAGATTGTATCAATAATTTATATTTTCATACTTTAATACCTAAATCACTAATGCAAATTAATCCAGTGAAATGGAACTGACAATGAACCTTGAATCTCGGAGCAGATACGAAATTAGTCCACGAGTGATTTTAAATATAGAAGGGGACAAAAAACAGCAAGGGTGAAAATGGCATCCGTTAAAATTGAAGAGAAAAACCCGCGGAATGATTTAGTATGCGCATTTATAATCAATTTATATCTGAAGAACAATGAGTTCGAAAATGGGGAGTAGAATAAGCATTAATTGACGTCGTTATTTCGGCTAAAAATAACCGACTAACCTATGTGAAATTAATATTATATCTCAAAATGAAATACTTACGCGATCAGCAACTCCTCCGGGGAGTATTGTCTTGACGACGACTCCGGTACTCCGACCGCCAATAATTCCGAAACCAAGGCCGCTGCCATCATTGATCAGGTTGATCACTTCTACCTGTGCCCACTCCGTATTTAGCTAAAAATATTTAAAAACAGACAAGAATTTATGAAAATTCTATCGCTATGCTTACTTTTATCGTTTACATTCATAATTTATATTTTAGCATTTTTACAAACAGATGTAGGGAAAATTATTATACGGCAAAAATTTCATAAAGTAAATATGTAATCCCTACTTCGTTATCTCTATCTCTATCCCTACCCTATCCCGACTTCCCTACTCATGTATAATATAAAAATGAAGCGTTCTCTGTTTATTGCTAAATGACCTCAATACAATTCAACCGATTGACTTAACAACTATCATGGTAATAGCTGATATGCTAGATTAAAATATAGGCCATATGTTATTACGTAACTCCAACTCATATTTTAGCAGAATTGTAAAAAAGTCTTCTACTTAGCTATCCATACCAATATCGCTATCCCTAAGAACTCCGATGCGCATGGGGCGCTGTATCCCCTCCACGCGATGCATATAATAGGAAGGTTTTATGATGTGAACAAAACATATCGATAATGAACATTTTTGCAGACACGAAATGAAGAAAAAATAATTTCCACATAAATCGACAGCGAACAGCGCCAAGAGCAACCGTACAAAGCTGATATATCAATATAGCAAAAATGGACATTGATTTTGTATTCGAAAGGAAAGAATCGTATGCAACACCTGGTGGAGAACGTCAGCATTAAACAAGACGGATGGCCGAAATGTAAAATATAGGAAACAAATGGTACCAGTGCTATCTTTTATAATGAAATTTTTTCATTACATACATTTTTCATAAACATACAAATTTGAGTCTTTATACGATCCCTCGGTCAAACAATGACCGTATAGAATCTTCAATTATATTCCGAGAGGGATTTGCAAACTTGAAGATCGTGTTTAGTCATAATGTCAACATGTTCGAATGAAAACTTGTGTTTTGGACAGCTGATTTGTTTATACGATTCTAGCGCCACTCCACGTGCCGTGGTCATTTTTTCCCCCAATAACTGAAAAACTTTAGAGTAAATCTTATTCAAATTGTACGTAGCTTGAAATAAAAGTATCATTTAACACGTATGTATATAAAATTTGAATCTTAGAATACGCCTAGTCGTTGAAACATCCTTTGACTGCCGAATTAGATTTTTTGCAGAAATTTTCTTAAAGTTTTGCACAACTACGTTTTTTGGCTCGCTGATTCCGAATGTGACGTCGGATTTTGAAAATTTAATATGGCAGTATATGCAAAGAATCAAGAGTTCGTGCTTAATATAGAGGAGTAATTTATTTATAAAAAATTGACCTTCATAAAATACTGAAAGAATATGTTACTCTATCATATTTAAAGAATGCCTGGTGAAATTTTCAAGTTTCGATATAAAATTTTACAAGAAATGAATTTTTTTCTAAAAACATCGCTTTTTTCACATTTAAATTATTATAAACTATATATATTACCAAGGGACAATTAGGTGGCAAAAACCTTTGAGAACATGTAAAGTAAATATTTATATGACGAAAAAATAAAAAATCATCATTAGTTTCTCGAAATCACAAATTTTACAATATACAAATGAAAGAAAAACAAATGGAAAATGGACTTCCCACTGCCAGTGAAAGGGTTAAGAAGACAATGATGGTTATTGAAGATCGGGAGCTCTATTAAAGAATTTTGACTTAAAACAAAATAGAACACTAGTCAATTAATAAACAGGATCCAGTTATTTCCATCCACCCCTGTTCACCACTATTTACTCAATTGACCTAAAAAAATGTAATCAATTCAATCGTAAAGAGATATTGGAATTTCTCTCAGAGATATTCATTGCCTTTTATTTCAAGTTCGAAATGCATATATATTCCACTATATACCATGATATGATAAATGTCCCAAGAGCTATTGGTTTATTGATGATCGAAACTCGAAAGTTTTAATTAACTTCGAATATGTAATCTCAAAGATTGAAATATTCAAGCGTATTCATCAATACCATAAGATATCTAGCCAGCAGATTCAGTTTTCCTTTTACTACACTTTTAGGCTTCCAAGTGAGTCATACAAGAAACAAATGAAACCAATGAATTCATACAAAAGAAAGTTCTCCTATAACAAGAATTTCGTCTTTATAATGAATATATTTTGATTGTAATGGATTATTTTGGACGAACATGTTTCAAGAAAGAACTCATGTATTGAGAAACACAGCTAGATAAGGTTTCTTACGTAAAATCCTTGGAGAATTCGTGACCAAAAATAAATGACAATGAAAGTATAGACAAGAAAATCAAAGCATAATCCCACTTGCTCCTAATCACACGTGGAGAGGTTTGTCTGATTTGGAATGGGAATCATACTAGAGTGGGCAGAAGGAACATGACGATCCGTTTTATTATGACGTAATCAATCACGATTGTACTGTTGTCACGCGAACGTTGTATATAGGCGATAACAGGTAGTGGATGATTAGTAAGAATATTACTAAAACTCTTCCAATATGTCTCATAATAAGATTTTAGACGAGACCGAAGCATCTTTTGATCAGTGAATATCTAATTATTACAACCACGTTGCAAATCTAAGTATCTTATGTTAACACGTGTATGTTACACATTATTGTGTGTAGCTATTTTTTATTCATTTTCAGGTATGTTACTAAATTACATGTACGTACGTTATTTTAATAAGTTTCACAGGTATTGTATTAACACGTTTAAGATGCTTATACAAATTATTAAGGTGTACACTCGTAATACATATTAGTACGAGTCCTTGAACACATGTTCCAATAGCCCAGGTATGGGTGTGTTATCAAATAATACTCCTGGAATGCAATAGAAATTGACTATGCAAAATAATAAGAGTAAATTTGTTAATATAACACAGTTAAATTTGCAACGCAGTGATTTTAATCAGCATCTGTTGAATCGATGAATGTTCCATATTTGATGTTTATTTTCTTCTTGTTCTCATTTTGTTAGAATTTAAGGTCAATAGAATCTTAATAACATACGCGAAAAAATGATTACTACAGCAGTGTTTAGTATATGGACAACAAAAAATTTTTTTAGCAATGACGATAAACTATCAAAATTCACTATTGTGATTGTAGTCGCATTAGTTTACTTCATCAACTTTATTAGAATGATTGTCATTAGAAAGTTATTGTTGCCCAAACATTAATCTTTGCTCTACTAATCGCAACTATACATTTTTCTCCATGTAGATGCATCTATTTTTCACGTAGAACCTTATTATTCTTATGACATTTGTGAGAGCGTAGGATACAAATAATTGTTTCCGTAAAGATAAATATTAATATGCTATTAACATTGCTTGGTCAACTAACGAACAGTATGAAAGCGGATGCGGAATGGCAAAACACAGATTTCTAGTAAAATCGGTAGGTGTACTGCGGCCATCAAACATTTACAAAATTGTCGAATGTATGAATCGCCTAATGAAACATCTGAATAAAGACATGACAGTATTTATTAATTGTTATGTATAACACGCCGATCCTACTCTATGCGGGATCTGAGTTAATCGCGACAATTTTCAAATTTAAGGTACTCGATACATATGAGCACATCTGAATCCTGCCTTTGACACTTAAATTATGGTATTGAGGAATATAGTCCATTTACTCCCTGATTCACGTTAACATTCAACATTTTAAAAACTCATAAGAGTTGATACATACAATCCAAACCTTGTAACGAACTGGCTCGACAATACACGTTATAATTTACATTCCTATTTCGGACGCCATGAAATGCTTTAACCCTTTTACTTACATACCATTTACTTGAAATTTGGTATTCAGAGATTTCTGGTGTCGCTGATTACGAATCTGAACTCAATATTCAAAAAGTCAAAATTGAGGATCTAATAATAAACTGTAAACTGATTTGCATGAAATTTCGTATTCATAGGCTTTTGAGCTCACTGATTATGAATCTGACCTCAAGTTACTTAGGTCTGCTATTCTGGTCCCGTCATTTTGAATTTCAACATTTCGCGTTCAGTTTCGTAATCAGTAACCTCAAAAACCACAGAGTAACAAAATTCATAAAAATCAAGTAACTTTTTGCATTTTTCTCCGACATATTGAATCCGCCATTTTGAGTTCCAGAATCTTTAGTTCAGATTCTTATGCAGCACCTCGAAAAACTCCCTATTTTCGATATCCATCTTTCTAGTCCCTGTGGTCTCACCACAGTCCATGGTAGAAATTCCCAATGCTGACAAATGAATCAGGCTTGATCTAATTCTAAAATGCTAAGCCTCAGAATGCCAAGATTGGGCCAAGGTTGAGACAAGACTTTGGAACCAAACCTTGGGCCTCTAGCTTGAACTGAGGTGAGGCAACCCAGGTTTTGACCAAGCCTCGAAATCCCAAGCTTGGACCAAGCTTTATTCTTCTGATTCTTTATATAAAAGTGCTCGTCACCTGCCAAACTCTATCCGAACACAACTTTGATCACGGATACTTGATATACTATCAGAACCTGATCAGGTATCCATAGGGAACGTCATATGACGCATACCCAAGTCATCCCGATCAGGGCTTGATTAGGATTATGGAAGAAATGTCTGCTGGAAAAATGAGAATCTTGCTCAATATCGTCCTTTTGAAGGTCGGATATGTTTTGCATTACACGTAATAACACGAAAAAAAAATTGTATTACATAATTAAATAATTTGTGTAAACAGTATGACAAAACATTTATAATAAGATTATCGAGTTAAGACCCATAACTGTATAAGGGTTCTTCAATGGCTGATATACCAGTTTCCAACATACCATCTAAAATTCTTAACAGTTGAATAGGTAAAGCCACAGTCTGCAATCTCCAGGGTCCCAAGATCGAATCTTGCATCCAACGTAAAAAGTTTAATTTCGTTAATTTAATATTTCTAGGATTTCTGTGCCATTGGATCGAGTAAGACACGTAAGTTCAATGTAAATGCAGTGAATTGGTGAAAATATTTTCAAAACAATATTTTTCTCTGACCAGCTTGGTTCAGGCTTGTACGCCAAGCTTAGCCCAGGCTTACCCATCAAGCTTGGCCCAAGGCCATCATCCCCAGGCTTGCGCCAAGCCTGGATACGAAACCTGGTCCAAGCCTTATTAGAATTGGTCGAAGCTTGGCCCAGGCTTGACCCATTTATTTATTTCCAGCGGCTTCTACATTTACAAAATTATTATCATTTCTCTTCATACATTAGCAGTGACACCTTAGGAACCTAATCACGTCAAAAAATGCCTAAATATCTTGAAAACTGACTTTAAATCTTAGAAAACCGAATTAAAAAAAGATGTATCATATATCATACGCTATGCTTGAAAGGGTAAAAGGTAGCAAGGCTGAAAACCTATCCAGGTTTGCTGCACTATCAAGTTCATCGCACTATTCACCATATCATAGAACCCACTGCCCCATCAGCTCATAGTCGTTATCTGAATTATCATCGTCATTGCTGAGGCGACCTCCTTAATAACTATAACTATAACTATTACCTATAACCCATGTCGAAACTTATGAAAATTGACGGTCGCTTACATTTTTCAACATGGGAAATTGTATTGAATTGGATTCATCTACTTAGCAGGTAGGTACATACATCACCCAAGATGATTGGGTTCCTGATCGGCAGGAGATATTAATCGTGATTTAGACAGTTGCAATGTTCGCTAACTCGCTCCCTACGGTAAGATCGCTCTCATCGATTTGAGTCTACGTTTCAGCATACAGGAACCTTATATATATGTATATAGACATGTATTCTATACCTACAGCAATACGATAGAAATGAGGAGATGTAACGGGCCGTGGAACGATATTGCATAATATTATCTAAGGAGCAATTAGTGTACATATAATGTACATAAACTAGCATGTATATATACCAACCATATATGGCCAGTGGTTACCAATAGTTAATTGAACAAGCAATCAATCAATGTTTTTATTTGTTAATATTTATGAGTAATCTACAGCACATTGCTACGGAATTATTTGTTAGGTGAGAAAATGTATATACTTCCTGTAATATAGGAGAATCATCATACCTGACTTCGATACTTAACTACGTGACTGAATAATACTTATTAATGGGTTCTATTAGATTAATTATTTTAGAATCGCAAAGTGATTATGAAACACATGACGATAATGAGTTATCAGTTCAGACCTATGTCATTGATAATCTACCTCTTTTGTGTGTATGACACATGATTAATGATAGTGTTCACATGTAATAATTTTACTGAAACGGGATAAAACGCTTGTTTGGTTTTATCGACCCACTTGGTATATGCGGGTCTAACCGGTTGGAATGTCAATATGGAAAGTCCAATAGTCAAAGTTAACAGCTGAATTAGAAAAAAAGCATCAACCTTTCTGCATTCACCAATATAAAATTCCAACACTAGTAGAATTTCTTTTACCCCAGTAGAAACCTACGTACGTCCAGGGCCTGTCTAGTTTCCTACTGAGCCAGTACAGGTCTAGCTAGGACCTTGACGGGCTTTCTATTTACATAATGAAATTTCTGCTAAGGTATTTTGCAATAGCCATTTGTAACCACAGTAGGGAATAAATACTTTAACGAAGCTGTACATGCCTACCTATAGTGCAATATATGTGGTCGTTTCTGAAATGCTTTAGGCATTAGCTAGGGGTGGATGTACGCACTTAGCAAAGCGCGTGCTTTCAAGATTATAGAAAATATCGATTTATTCATAGTGCCCCTTATATTAAGTAATATTGTAATCTACCGCACATGTGCTCAACACAGTAGACTTAAAGATATTTCATAAAATAGTGGCTGACATGTGGTGTATTTGTACCGTATAGCAATTTTTATTAGAAGTAATGTCACGTGGAAAATACGTATTAAGTTATCACCTTCTCTATCATAAGATCGATACCGGTTGTCGGTATTTTTCTTTCTTTCTTTTTTTTCATTCATCTTTTTGTCTTTTTGTTTACCGTAGTTCAATTATTAACTCATAGAATAATGAAAAAGTTCTGATCGTAAAAAAAAAAGAAAGAAAAAAAGGCAAATAAATATCCTTCTACAACGTGAAAGTAATAAATACAGGACGAAAGGATATGTGTATTTAGAGACCATTTGTGATATTGTTTTTACTCTTCATTCTTGTATGGTTTTATTCCTCTAATAAACACAAGTATCACTTTGATATTCATTTACAGATTGTTAATTATTATTGACATTGAATTTAGTTAGAACACAAATTAATTCAATAATAGGCAGAAATCATCACAGCACTTGAATTCATCCCCAAGTATCGGTTAATGAATAAATTGGTATACTTATTTGACTTGTTATCAATGAAATTAGAGAGTAAATTATAACCTCGAAATAATCAACCTCGAATTGTTAAAACTTAACGATTAATCTTTGAACAAATAGAGTCCACGTATGTTTTTGGAACCTACATTATTATTCTAAACGACTAACGCAAATATTTTGATACTTTATTTGGTAAATGTTTTAAAACCGCATAAGGTATGATTTTGATCAATGAGCATCTAAAGACGCACACTTTATTAATTATTAATTAATGAATGAACAATCTGTAAATTATATTAAGACAAATAATATAAATGCTACGTTCTATATTTATATCTAAGCCAGAAATATCTTTCCCTAAATGTCATATATAACTTTTCATTTAATGAACTACTGCGTTAAATCTACATATTACCAATAATAATAATAGTAAACACGACACAAATAATAAATTTCAATTTATTTTCTAGTCAACGTGAATTTATTGGGTTATATTAGAAAAATCGTTTACCTATCCAATACTACTCATAGTATCCGCCGATATGATTATAGAATTCGATATGGTTGCAGTTTGCGTATCGATTCTTAGTAATGTAAATAACTGATACGGTTTTTTAATGTAAATATAGCAATTATTAACGAATTATTTAATTGCATGTTAAATGTGATCAATGAATAACATTGAAATTGTTTACAGTCGATTTGCTAAAAAGCGTTGCCGATTATAAGACCAATACGGGTAGTATCTATTTATTCGAAGAATCTTAAAATTTTTCATATAAAAGTCTAAACATTAAAATAGCATGCTTCATATACACTAAGAAAATATACATGGCTATTATTTAATCCGTGCAAATTTAATACGTTTGATATACGAGACGTGGCCCACCGATGGTTCTACTCCCATGTTCCCAAGTAAAACTTCTCCAGGGCTTAGTTTATAATTGAGTAAGGCGTGACTGGGAAATATTATAACGTGGCTTATTTTGAGAAGCTTGATCTGACTTATATAAGATGTGCTTGATTTTCTCGTCAAAGAGATGCTCTGAATTAGTACCGTAATAATGACTGCTGCACCAATACTGCAGGAAATCTGTACGCGGGTCTCATTGAGTCTGATAGAAAATTTGTTATCTAACCAAGCTTTAATATCTACGACGATCACCAGATGGCTCTCCAAATGGACAGCGTTTTCGGCATGAAAAGTACTAATACCATATTTATAGTAGGACTTGATTCCATTGCGTTATGATTTTCGGATCACTTTTTTTGGAAAGAGACACGTTCACGGACAAATATTAACTCTGGTTTTAGCGTGATTTTTTCTATTCCGTTAGAAATGATATTCTGCATTTAATACATTATTTTACACGACAAAAGTTTTGAGACATCACACATTCACGTTTGATACTTATTTAATGTAAAAATTGACTTGATGATGGGATATGAATTAATAAACTGACAGTTTCGAATATAAGCGCTGAACTTACATACGATGGGCATTTTGAAAAACTATATATGTATATTTATAAGTAAAATGTATTTTCTTGATATTTTATTAACGGTATACGAAAGTTGGATAAATTTGAAGTATTATACTGAAAAATATATTTAAATTTATATATTATTAAAGATTGTACAACGATCTAAATTAGGAAAAATTATAAAGAAGAAAAGCAATCATAGACATTTTTTTCATCTTTATCGAAAGCATCAACTAAAAGGTACATAGGTATCTATAGTTGATGACTAAAATCTTCTGACTGCAAGCTTCAATTCTTTACGGCTAGGATGTAAAACTTTCCTCGCGCAATTATTCTCGGGCTACAATAGTCGCATGTAGCTTTGGTTAAAAAATCCCGTTTATAGTTCAGACTTCACAATTTAATTAAACTATAAAATTCTTCTCTTTTGCACTACTTTTTCTAATTTCTGCCATTCTTCTGCACAAATATCTGTGAAATATTCATTTGACTTTTTTTAAAACGTGGTCACGTAATTCGTCTGTCTACTTTACAATTCTTCATCCCCAACTCGATCCTATGATGTTTGCCAAACTAAAAAAGCATAGGAAAGACTGCAACATCATTGCCTCATTAAACAATCTCATGGTAGGTAAATGTAAAACGATGATACATATTAAATCAAGGCCTCATTAGCGTACTTTTGAATGTTTGGAAAGCAGTAGGACAAAAATGAGAATGCCTGTTTTATTGCCATATTCAAAATTTCACTCGGGGTAGTTAAAAAGGAGCTCTTGTACTTCGTATTGAAAATGTTAACATATTGTCGGTAATAAGATTACGAGCCAGTTGTACAACGTACATATAGTTAGGGTGACAGCTAAATAAATTTACTACCAAAATTGAAAGCCCGGTCATTTTCCCAAAATAATTCTAACAATTAGTGATGAATGGTAGGTTGATGAAGTTGCCGTACTGTGCATTATTATACACATTAATATGGAGAATATATGTTTAATCGAAATGTTTCAATAAGTTGAACTTCGTAGTTTTCGAGTGATTTTGTTTTGAAAATGACATCATTTAGCACTACGTCTTGTGAACAAGGTAGGGTGGCACTCTAGCTACCCTCCTCAAATCAAAACATACACATGCTTATTTGCACTAAAATTGTTTTAAAAAATGCGCATAGTTCATTCAATGGATGAAAGATGAGCAAAGAGCCAATGTGCGTATGTCTCTGTACTATGCATATTTCACTACTACTATTTAAGGCATATGTTCGTGGCCTCAAGAACTACTGGCGCTCCATGCGGGACAGTGTGGAACTACCTTCCACATAGCGATAATGATAGAAAAAGAAGAAAAAGATAAAACTTGTTTTGAAAAATCAAGGAATACAAAGTTGGATACTTCGCCACTAATTGCACAACATGCAATGTTTTAAGATAAGCTTCGGCTCACATTTTTCTAATGACGGGTTCAGAAGTTATTGACGTTAGATTGTGAATTGTTTACGCAGCGCAGGCCCCAGCCCACAGTCCCCCACAGCGGCACCCCCCCCCTACTTGAAAGGTTAATAACTACATATGATATTCATTAGTGTAAAAAGTGAAAGGTTTTACAAAGCCAATCAATTTTTTAGTAAGGAATACAAAAATACAGCACGTATTTAAAATTACATATCGAGAAACAAATAAATTTGTATGATACTATAGCAGCAAAATTACTTCCTAAATAAATACAATATTTCCCTTGAGTCTCTTGATTTTCCCTTGAGTAACCTAAATTTTAAATGGCCAATGTTGCCCTGTCATGATACGGTTTAAAAATAGTATATGGCATTGGATACTGTTCTGTAAACAATTCACCTGACAATTTTCGAACCACTCGACCTCGTTCCATAATATATAAGTAGGATTCATTTCGACGTACCATACATGTACATTATACCGAACATTATTAAAATGTTGAAAGTCTAGGCATTGGAGGCTATTGATAAAATAGTTACGCTATATAGGACACGGCTATAGTGCACACTCATTGAACATAGTAACTTATTCGAGTACTACCCGGACAAAAATTTGTTCAATCCAACTAGAAGTTAGCCGATCACTATAGTTTCCACAAACTTATATATGATTTTTATTAGTGGGAAAAATTAAGTATTATAAAGACGTTGAATTATTTGTTAAAGAAAACAATAGTATATTGTGTGACAAGGGATGAAACAAGACAAATTCAAACTAGGGTGAAGTTGGCTGCCCGAGCCTAGGGGAGGACTGACATCACCCGTAGTCTGAAATCGTGATTTATCCCATTATCATACACGGTAATTTTCATGTTACCTATATTGAAACTGGGACTTTTAATGTCTCGAGCCAATCGACACAAGACAATTTTAGAACAATAAACAAATGCGATTCTGACAGGGATGAAATGACGTCAGCAACTAATTTAGCAGGCAGAAAGTAGACGTTTTCTGTCCGCTAAATCGCATCGGTCTGAAATTGGATCTTTTCGACTGGCTTAACAAGCATTGAAACTCGCTGTTTTAATGCAGGTAATATGAAAAGAATATTGCACATATCTACAATTGCATTTCAAAGGAATAAATAAATTTGAGTGACACAATTACTTCTTAATATGCTTAATATATGTCCGGAAAACAGCTAGGCTTTTTCCGGCACGTCTAGATAGCGCATTTAACATGATTTTAGCTTGGGACTACACAGTATGCTCTTCGATGAAAATCTGTCTTTTTAGCAAGAGTAAAATAATTAAGTATGCAGCAAACTTAAAATTGATCACCCAGAAGTATACTTGAAAGTTTAGATTATGAAACTAACATATATCACGAGCATACATTCCGAGAATACTAAAAGTATAGCATTCAAGTTTTGAAAAATTTAGAGTTTGCGAGTTCATCGTCATAGTTTTCGAAGTCCAATAGTTCCTCGTCATAGTTTTCATAGTCTAGGAGTTTCTCGTCATAGTTTTCATCGTCTAGGAGTTCCTCGTCATAGTTTTCATAGTCTAGGAGTTTCTCGTCATAGTTTTCAGAGGACGATAGTTTCTCGTCATAGTTTTCGAAGTCCGAGTGTTTCTCGCCATAGTTTTCAGAGTACAATAGTTCCTCGTCATAGTTTTCATCGTCTAGGAGTTCCTCGTCATAGTTTTCATAGTCTAGGAGTTTCTCGCCATAGTTTTCAGAGGACGATAGTTGCATGTTCAAATACACAAAGCCTTTACCCCCAGTCATAAGAAATTTCAAAAACCTACAGAAGAAAGCCCCAGTTTACGGTAATCGACAAGAGCTGGTATATTGCGGATGGTAAATAATAGCGGAAGTATGAAAGGCTAGCCTCCGCTTTAGCTACGACCCACGTTATACCAGATGAGTGAGCAACACAACATTCTTTTCTTCACGTCGCCAAATAAGAAAGTTTAGACACGTAGACGTCAATTAATCATCGTAGCTAACCGAGATGCGTAATGGACTGTAATGATATAATAAATCATAAATAAACGTAATCTGCGGGGTCTTACCATGAAAAATTGACGTGATGCATAACCTATGCTTTGTTTAGGAATGATTTTGCGTTTAAATAAATTTACTTAGCAAGGACATGAATTAATATACCACGACTTTAGCCTCCTCTTAGAACTGTTTAAAAAATAACTTTTCATTCTCGATAAAAATGGATTAAATAAGATAAAGAAAGACTATTATCTATCTTAATCGCACGGGCCTGTTTGCACTTCATTATTAGATATATAATTAAATCTAACATCCGAAATAAATAATTGTTATGATAAGCATCTTTGCTCAAAGAGACTTAAATAGAATTTTGGTGCACATTAACCCCTTCGTTGACATTCACGCAATATTGCGCGGAATCAAACCGTGCCCTGTGTGGCATTGACGTAATAGTGAGCACATCGTATTTTTTTTTCTTAACTTGCTCCGATTTGGAATTCAAATGGTAGTTGGGGGTTTTTGGGGTCGCTGTATCCGAATTTGAAGTCAACATTGCTAAAATCAAAATGGCTGACACAAAATGGCGGACCAAAATTGGACACCAGCTATTGTACATTTTTTGCAATTTAATCAGTCATTTTGTAGCAGCCATTTTGAATTTTCAAATTATAACTTCAAATTCGGATTCAGTGACCGAAAAAACCCCTTAGTACGTATTGTCGAGTAAAATATAAAAAAATGCTTGCCAATTTGAGCATTTTTAGTCGGTTTCTCCATGCCAACGAAGGGGTTAATAACATGTTCTTTTTCATACTTTCTTATACTTTCAAGTGAACTACGCAGAACGATCACGCGGACAATTATGACTACTGATAAATGTGAAAATCGTTAAACTTTAAAAAAAAAAACGAGAAAGATGACTAGCGATATTTTTTTTTACTTATACGCACATTATCTATTATCCTTAGAAGTTGTAAGAACTGGCAATGAGTAATTGGGAGTATAATAAAGATAAAATTAATATAATAAAAATTAAGAAAATTGATTAAAAAACTTACCACCATGTCAGAGCCAGTTTTGGAGGCGTCGCTGACAGCGGAGGGACTTCTTTCGACGACAAGACCTCCGGGAACGGGTGTTGAGGTTGGCGTAGGAGTAGGAGCTGGGGTAGCCGCTGTAGTGGTACTTGATTGACTAGGGGTCGCTGCGACAGGAGGTGTCGCGATCGAGGAAACCGAAACCGAAGCTGAAGCCGAATGTTCCTTATCGGAGCTCGCTTGGCTACCTGCGACTCCAGTACTGATGACTGCTCCAACTCCAGCCGCTCCTCCTGCTGCCGCTGTCGAACACGATGCCCCGAACAATTCATCCGTCGGCAACGAACTCCCAACGTCTTGTTGGCCATAACAAACAATACAAAAGTCATATTAAAACAGGAAACAAATAAGCATAATTCACGGTATTATTAGCTTTAAATGTTTCTAGTATCTTCCAATATTTCAGTTGCCTTGAATATGTTGTATCAAACAAAATCATTTTGCTAACTTTTCAACTGACCTTGAACAATTAATATACCAATCAAATTATTTGCGAAAGAAACTAATGACAACAAAATATTTTAATGACGTCACTACAATTAAACATTTTTTTTTAATAGTTATGATGACATTCTTTCCTTTTCAGATACACATTCATTCTTATTATCAGAAGAGGGTTAATGTTTTATAACGAAAATAAAACTGCATGGAACACAATTGCAACATTTGTTACGTTCGAATGAGAATCTTTATTCATAGTTGATCATTCCTCCTTCGCTATTTCTTTGGTCATGACGTATCGATTTACATAACGTCTTTGTAATATGTCGCTTCGGTGACATTTTTGATACCCATCAATCGCACTTCGCTGACAGAAGATTCTAGCATAAATATTTCATGGCATCATTTCTCAGAATGAGTTGCAAAAGGCGGATAAGAAAGTGAGAAGAAATATCGTGCAGGCCAAAGCAATTAAAAATAAGATGTCAATCAGCCTGGTCGCGAATCAGAAGTCAGTCAGTCAGATAACACAGCAACCTTTGACCTGAGGGAAAAAATCTAAGTTCGAGTCCAGAAGTACAAGTCCAGATTCTGAGTTCGTACTAAGTCTCTTGTCGCTACTTTAGAGTTTAAAGCCTCAACTGGTCATTCCTGTACACCTTATTGGGAATCTTCTCAATAAATATAAATTGCTTATATTTGACTTATATTATGAACATTGTGTTGAATTTATTGTGATCCGTACTCATCCAATTCCTAAAATTCCTACAAATAATCAATCCCTTACACTGGTAAGTGAATTTCTCAAGTCAATTCCTATTCTATCTAACATTTGCAAGGAAACTTAATTCAAGATCAAGCGTATTATATTGCAAGTATGAGATCAATTCTATTGAGTTCTTTTATAAGTCAAAGAGTAAATTATCAGATTTTTGTACAACTATCGGTATATTTAATTCAGTGATTATTTCGATATTTTACAATAGCTCACGTTTTATCCTTACATATAACAAGCCGATCCTGGGTAAAATTAGGAATGCTTTGACCCTAAATAAGTCACTTAAGAGTTGATAGAGCTGAGCCGATCGGTCTTCCATTTCCTACTTTATCGACAGTATGCAATTGTCATTCGGGCGTTTCATATTAGCTAATTATGGATCCAAAGCTTTCAATTCTTGCATAAATATATGAAAAGTATTACTACGTCAAAACTATTATTAAAATAATAAAAACATGTAAATACTAAATAGTAAGAAAAAAAATTATTACAGAAGAACTTTAAAACGTAAAGGCAGCTAATAAGGTAGAATAAAGAAGAGAAAAATCAAAACAGACATTAATCTCTCTAGATGAAACAATCCCTTAAAGTAAATAAAATAAAAGATAAAATCAAAACTTCGTATTGGTACAAAATTGTAAATACCTTGGGCACTTCTGGCAACAACTAGCTCAACAAGGCCGCGGGCCTTTTGGAGGATTGAAATAGCCTGTTCATGGGAAATATTCGAGTCCAAGGGTTGTCCATCTATGGCCAGTATTTGATCACCCTCCACAAGACGACCATCGCTGAAACACATATGAAATACGCTAATGAATATCACATATAATTATCTGAATTATCGTAATAAGAGATGCTTACAGAGGCAACAGATGACTGACTTTTATTAGATAAAAAGGGAAGATTTTTTAATAAGTCAAGCAATGAGAAGAACGCAGGAAAGAATGAGAAACTGTCACGTGGCAAAAACTATGCACTACTTTGTAAGGCACGATTTTTGTACCAAAACAAAAAAGCGAGTTGTGATTTATGAGAGAATTGATATAACCTGCTTGATATATTTTGGGATATATCGAGATGCTCGTTAGAATAGTTTTTCCGATTTTTTAAGTAAACTGGGATAACTCGACCAACTTGAATAACTACGTGCAATCTACACTGCTGTCTACACTACTGTAGATCAAGCTTAAGATTTATGACTTTCAAAGGTCTTCGCATCGGAATATCCTACAGATATCGCACATCGCACGTTGCAGGAATAAATGTATTATTATAACTTTTAATATTCATTTATAAAAGTTTATTTTTCAGATTTACCCAGTGAATCGAGAGGACCTGGGGAAAATGCTACGTTTAATAGCTTGGCGAGGAATGAGTTTTGACATAGAAACTACATTATTGGATTTATAGTTGTGTACATCACCGATTGTGTACAACACATTACCGATTCATATTCTTATTTTGAAATCCAGTAGTTTCGGCGGCGAGATAGAAAAATCGAGTTATTTAGTTTAACCCTTGAACCCTACGTATAATTCAGGACTCATATGAAAAACGAACGTCTGGGGTCTTTCACAACCCTGGGTGGGGTTGGAGGGTTAAGTAAAGTTCCAAGTCGATATTGTAAATTAAGTTTAACCCTTGAAAATCCCGATTTCCTTGATGTTTCCGTTTGCCGCTTGAAATTTAAGTTCAATTTTACTCCAAGAGATGCTACAGTTAGGACTGAAAGGTGCAAATCTTAGTTTAGCGAGAATTCTAAAGTCAAATTTGACCCTATAAATCTTACCAAATTTTTAAACGTTACTTTAAGCCTAACATTACATTAAGTATGTACTCAGTTAGGACCTGGATGGTCGTAATGAGTTTTATAAATATAATTTTAAATCAACTGTTTTAAAGCCGACATAACTACCAGTTCGAGGTTCAAAACGGTGTTTATTTGTAATGTATTTCTTTATTCTAAAAAACTCACTTGTACCCTCAGAATTCTCCTGGAGAATAATAAAAGCCAAACTAAGGATACAATTTTGACCCGGAGTCTGCGTAATTCTTGTCTTTCTATTTTGAAGAATCCACGGAACCAAGGAACTAAGCTTGCAGCGCATATCAAGTTTTGATTTGGCTTGTAAATTAGTGACATTTTGAAATTGAGCATAAAACTTTCCAATAGTATTCAAAATTCCTATAACATATTATCATCTTTCTCCAAAAAGATTAATAAAATGCAATTAGGAGTAAGATTTATGAAAATAGTATTAAGAGTATATATATATGTATATGTATATATATATATATGTGATTTTAATGAAAGTATTGATTAATTATAATATGTAATGCATTCAAGCAAACAAGTCGATTTTAATATACGGGACACAATTTGCGTAATCCTGAGTAAGGTCACTCAGGCAGAAAACACAGGGAACGTTCATCGTCACAATTTAAATTCGTACCGTTATCGATGCGTAGTGATTCTCTATTAATTCTGTTGGAACAAAAAATATCACTGAAGACGAAAGGGTTTAAGCATTCGTTGGCATAAATTTCATTATTTTTGTTCGCGAACCTTATATCAAATGTTTAATATTTTCATCTCCTGGCAAAACCATAGACATAATAGTCCATGGAAATAATATATCAAATGTACACAAAGGGTAGAAAATAGGATACACATCGTATGAAACTAATGTTGAATTAGTATGAGAAAAAATACATATGTCAAAATAAGAAGCAGATATGGATTTTATCTAGCGCTTGTCTACTAAAAACTTTTCTATATCTAATTAACATACGATATAGACATCTATAAGAAGGAACGGTTAAACATTTATTGAACACAAAATTACTGATTACTACATTTCAATGCTACAGTGACAAATTCTAATATCTATGATGCTCTTTGATTCCAAATTTTAAAGAAATATAAAATATACTCTGTTGAAGCCGTAACTGTTAATATCTCATTCTTATACATTACATATATATAGAATTTACATTAATTTTTCTACTGCATCTTGATTCTAGGCCGCTGCTAAACGTTGTCATAGTCAGAATCCATATTTTGACGCTGACACCCGAATAAAAGTCTGGCAAATTGGATGAGCCCTAAGTTAAAGTATCACCGAATTTTGTATACAAGCCAGCTAGGTCATTTTATAAAAGCGCAAAGAGAAAGCAGTTAATTTGGAGGTTGCTGATCTTGCAGTAGTAACCAAAACACGCAAAAACAAGTAAATCTGCATCATTTACGAAACCACATTTTCTGCTTGTATTGCAGGACAGTGAAAGCACTTTGCCTGTGTGTTGGACTTACACGTAGCTGAAGTTACTCCATCGTCAACTCATGCTTTGGAGCATGAACCTCGCTGAAAGATTCATGTCTTATCTAAGAATATCACTGCTCATGGCTATAGGTGTTCTGGTTGGCCATGTATTCAAGTCATGCACAAGCTTGAAAAAAATTTGTTCATAATAAATGATCATCAAGCAAACAACATTGTTTTTAAAACATGAAAGGCCTCTATATTCGGCTTACGTACTTGTAAACTTTTTTTTGCAGGTAACTCAATTTTTATTTTGCTTTCAAAACTTGTATCCGAGGTAAGAACTCCAAATGCTGACAAATGGGTCAAACTTGGTCCAGGTCTGAAATGCCAAGCTTTAGTTCCCAAAATTGGACCAAGTTTGAGCCAAGCCTTTGGTTCCCAAATAACTTGGACCAAACGGTAGTCTCGGAGACCACGCTTTAAAATCCCAAGCTTGGCATAAGCTCTATTCTTCTGATCCTTTATGTAATTACGTTTGTCCTCTACCAAACTTTACCCGAGCAAAAATTTCGTCAGACATACTTGATATATAATATATAATATAATACTATTAGGACCTGATAAGGTATACCTTTTAAGAATATCTATTTTTCCATGTGAACTTAATAATGATTGACTGTTATGTACTAAGACGACGTGTATTCAAATAAACTAGACATGTAATGGGCGTTCATCGTGAATGTTACAATATAACAATTATGTATATTAATGAATAACACTATTTAAGTATTTATCTTTGCGTGTGCTCTGGATGATCATATGGAATGGCCCAAGCAGGTATTGTTCAGGTGAGACAGGATAACCGATGTAACTCTAGTATAAGCCACAGTTGAAATGTCCGAAGCATTTCTTTATATTGTCAGTGAAATTTAACAAGGCTAGCCACTGGTACGATGACCCTTTTGTCTGAATGAAGATTGAACAGACGTTGTTTACTAAGTTTTACACACGATGTGATATTGTAACAAAATACCTGAGTATTTCGCTCGGTTTCCTTTCGGCTATGGCTCGTGGCAAAAGGGACGAGCGATTGCCGTTGAGCACTGAATTTGGTTTCTCACTAGATGGCGACTCACACTATTTGGTTATTTGTAAGGACTAATAATGTTAGGTGGGGAGACATGGTTATTATCAGCGTCTCTGGTAGGCCTTGTGAGTGGTGATACAGAGATGGCCCTATAGAAGTTTGGCTACAATCTAATCAGGTGTGATTAGTTGCAGAATCTACGTCTGAAAGGAGAATAAATTTCTCCTCGTGCTTTGTGTAGCATGATTATGCACAACGTACACAATGCAGATAAACAATAGTTAATAGTGGAAAGACGTGGCACATGACTCTAATATTAATCATGCAAGATCCTGGAAATATCGCGTAAGGACTATAAGGGAAACAAAACAGGATCAGGTTCACTGATGGGATACACAGAAAATGTTATATTTTGTTATTAGGATGTGATCAGCATATTGAATCAATTTCAGAAGATAGAGAAGAAAACTATTCGTATTTCAATTGGATTCGTGTCACAACTTCCACGCAGTTACGCCAAGTTTGTGTGAGAATCTTTAGTTTAGCTATCTATATGTAGGAAAATGGTAAAAGCGAGAGTGAGGACCATGCTAGAAAATGATGAAAATATAGAAGATCATGTAGCAATTTCACTCAACCCCAAAAACAAAACACACGAACTTCTTAGGAAAATTCATCTTCCAGTCGAGTATCAAAACCGCTTAACCACACACCCCTCTAGAATTCCTATCATCCGAATGAAGTGACGAAACAAAAAACTAGTTTGATGTGCCTCATGAATGTAATACACAAGTGAAATCTCGGTAGTCGAATTCCTTTAGTTTTCCCCGCCAGTAGATTTCAAAGAGATTTGAGAGCTTAGAGAGCCACCTTAAACTTCCTGATGTGAAATTCTAAATGATACATATTTTCTCCCTAATGATACTTGACTATACATTGTGCATAGATAATAACTGATATCACTTTACGAAACTGAAATACGGAACTGAATAAGAAATTCTTAATGTTGCATCTGATACGTGCAAAAATTTGTTCTCTGATTTCTCAGATAGTTTTGAACGAACAAAAGTGATAGTAGAGTTATTCTTAGCCCTGAAAAATAAGTCGTCGTCAAATGCCCGTAAGAGTATCTTTAAAATTCATAATATTTGCTATTTTCAAGAGTTGAATTTCAATATGGTCGTCATGAAGAGTCTAATAAAAAAAATAACTATATTTGATATTTTAATTTCGGAAACTCACACGTTAAGGCCAATCGAGATTTTTCCTGATTTAATTAATCTGAATCCCAGGTAGAAATTTCCTTTTATTGCCAATGATGATCAATGGCAACAAATTGGACAAGCATTGGTTATTAGCACAGTATATTCTATCTTGACTGAATATTGATGATGGCAGATGTGTAAAGAAAACTTTTAAAACAATGCAGTTAGAGCAAATACGATGGATTTTGTCCTTCGTGGATAATAATGTTGGCTCTCGAAAAGGGCCGATCATTTGTTGTTATACTCTGCTGTATATTCAAGAAACAAGCCATCATTTTGAACAGCTTCTGCAGTAGCCGGTGCACAAACAAATGGTCGACCCTTTTTCAGAGCCAACATTATTTTTCATGAAGGATAAAATCTATCGTATTTGCTCTGACTGCATTGTTATAAAAGTTTTCTTTACATATCTGCCGGTTCTCTTTGAGGAAAAGTGGGAAAGGCGAGGCGACCGCTAAAGTCTATTGACGCGGATTGTTCGACATTCTCGACCAATGAGACACGTTATCACTCCTTATGCGTTTCTGATTGGTTATCTTGAATTCGTAATTACTGAAAAATAATTAAAATTTGTTTATTTCATTGATGCCCTTTTTAATCATATTTTCCTGCCGAATCTGATGGTAAAGTTCCTGTCCGGGGCTTACAGAACACATTGTACACCATAGGAGAATCATTGGTGCAAAAAGGAGTCATTGGCCCAACTGTATGTGATGTAACACTCTGAAAACTATGATAACGGACCCCTAGATTCCTAAAAATACGACAACGAACCCTTGAACTCCAAAAACCGTGACCTGAATCTCCAAGACTCTGAAAACTATGACGACGAACTTGAGTTTCAGATCTGAACTTCGAAAACTATGATTACCAACTCCTACATGCCGAAAACAATAACGTGGATCACCAAGTCTTTCAAAACTATGACGAAGAAATCCTGGATTCAGTATTTTGTCATTCTTGAATGCTGTACTGTTGCTATATGTATTTATGCTAGATTTTGGTCATGCACAGAGCGAAGCGAATAGTGATGGTTACTAATCTGGTTATCTATGAGTCACAGTAGTTTGTCCCACTGTGCAACAAAGTATTCGTCACTAATAAAGCCAGTAAGAATTACCTTCGAAACGGTAATGGTTATTATCTTATAAATAATGTGTACCATTCCACTCTGTTCGTCGCTCATTTTTTATGCTACCAAGGACTCGCTGCTAACCAGACTAGTAATCGTTACTGTTCTCTTCTTCCGTGTAGATCAATTTAAAGTTGAAGAGATTGGCAATGTTCCCTTGTAGCCTGGTACTGTTACTCAGTACTCTTTTTCCACACTAGTGTTTAGCATGAAACGTGTAAATGTTTACCAGACGGATTATTTAGAAGATTACCGTTCCGAAGGTAATTCTTACTGGGTTTTTTAGTGTACTTTAAAAACTTCACCCCACAGTGAGATTGACTGCTAACCAGACTAGTGTCTTTTTAGACTCTTTTCTCAGTGTACTTCATTGGTTTCCCTATCGTCTTTTTCTCCGTCTCCTTTTCCTTGATAACAGTATCTTCATCATTATCTTCACCATGTCTATCATCCTTATCGACTTCATTATTGTCATCATCGACATCGTTATTGTTATCATCGATATTATTTGTAAAATGATTAATTTCTTATTCCCGATTAATGTTGCATTCGTCGCCAGATATCGCATTTTAGTTGATTTAGTTTAATGCGTTTGATTTCTTATATAAGAAAACTTTGAACTGTGCTGCATCTTGTAAAACAATTGGTTTAATATAAATTGCGATACTCTATTCAACCATATGAAATATTGTACGTACTTCACTGCTGATATGCTTGAGAAATCAACAAAATAAGATATGTCATTGTCATAAAACTGACAAAAAGTACAGATTTACATTTTGTGGTCAAGTTGTCTTCAGAAAATGAGTGTTATTAGAAAGAATAAGTAAGATGGAATCTTAGTAAAATGGAATGTTAGCAAAATGACAAAAAAATGATATCCACCCAAAATGACAAAAGTAAATCGTAAGTATTTAAATAAATTTATAAAGATATTTCTTACATCAAGGAATATTAATTATATTTAAAAATAACAATGTTACGTATTTATATTTATTTTATAATTTATAAATTTTACAATTTCCCTTGTATTAATAAGCGCTCAAAATATTTGGAGCAAATAGATGTTCCGAGTCGAAAATTTAACACCGGTTTGAGCCTATAGAACCTTCACTCCTTTGTTCTGTGAGTTTGTTGACGAAATTGTAACCAGTTGCAGCCTACGAAATCCTACACGCAGAACTTTGAGGTTAAATACCAGGGTTAACAAGGGCGCGTGAACACAGATTTAGACCTGAATAGAATAAAACGAATCTTATCCTGGAGATCCTACCGAAATCAATAGTTAGGATCTCCAAACGGAAAATGGGTCTAATATTAATTCTACCTCAAAAATAGAATCTGGTAACTTCTTTAATTATTTGTATAGTATTTTCAATGTAATTAATGAATATTACAAATATACTATGAATCAGAGTAATACCCGACTAATTTTTTTGAAGGAAATTCATATTGTAAACCTTTATAAAAACAAATATTGACAGTGAGGGACAATCGAGTTCATTAGCAATTTGTGACGATTTGAACGATTAGGTAAACTCCTGATCAAAGGATGAAGTCTACATATAATTTATGAACGATACTTTTTGGCATCGATAACTTTCACTATCCATGTTTATCGATAAACAAAATATTAGTACTCCAATAGGAATAGTTATATTTACCTTAAATGCATATAAATAAATAAAGACATAATAGTACTTGCAGTGACGTTCAGAACGTGGTCAGAATAGCTCATACGAATAAACTATTGGAAGTTAGCAATGTCGAAAAGTATCGCTAGTAAGTTACAGAATTCTTCGTCAGGTGTCGTTATTTAAACATTTTTAGCGGCAGATACCCACGACCGATACACATGTGAACGAAAGCTGTTGCTATAATGTAATAAAGTGTAAGAGGTAACAAAATCACGGAGTTAAGCAGGGAACCAATATATTGTGTTCGCGTGAGTACATTTCTGACATGCTTGAAAGAACTGGAGGAAGAAGGGTTGTTCCATAGCATTAGCATAGTAGTAACGTATCCCGGGAAGCTAGCTCAAATTGTCGTTTGAGTCATTTGAGCTATTTGTACTCGCTCGAGGGTAGAAGGTAATTGCGGTTCAGTGAGCTAACCAGCCTGTTAAGTTATATACGATAGATTCAACGCAGTTTGGATCACGGGCTTTCCCCATTGCCACTGTATGTTAGCAATTCCGCACGCATTCGTTTGCAAAACCCTTGCTTCAACGAAACATGCTGCCCCTTCGGCGTTTTCCATTCCCTACGGCATCAACGGCATACCTAAAGGCTCGTTTGCATAGACCCTACACGAACGAACACAAACAAATTTGCTACTCCGATCGATAGCTTCATAGAATCTATAATTTAACGACAATGTGAAAATATGTAATACTTTTTGTATTTTACTAATTCGAGACGATAACAAATTAAAAATGAAACTGTTCCAATTTTATATGAACGAAATAGAAATAATTTCAACACATATGAAATCGTAGACCAGGATAGCTGTAGGAACAGGAATAATATTTTTTAAATTTAATCATCAATGCATTAAGTACGGATTATAATGCTACGGTTAATAGCAGTAAAAATTATTTTAATGTTTAATTATCTGAATTGAATTAACGTAAATTAAGGTTATCGATTTCTAATGATTGCAATCTAAAAATTGCTTTAGATTACATCTCCTCGTCCCAAGTAATAGGTACTCCTTTTTGTTCATTTAACACAGGAACAGATGTCTCCGTTCAAGAGACTGGACATATGGTGCAATTGGTTTTTCGCGAAAAACCTAATAGCATGAATAGTATTGTTACTGATAGTAGTATCTAAGATTTTACTCCAAAAGTGAAGAAGAAACCTAAAAAACATATCCACGTCCATCTAGCACTGGTGGAAACTTTTTTGTCTAATTTACCTTATTGTTTTCAATGAATTACTTAACAAGTAATATTATATCGGTATGTTTACTGCAAAATGTTAATTAAAAATTAACTGGTCCACGGGAAGTGTCAATCTAATTTATAAATTACTTACCGATAACTGAAACAGAACCGAATTATCACCCATAACGCGCTAATGTTGTTTAACAAAATTACATAAATAACTTACGAGTTTCATTAAAGTAGCACAGTTACTTTAATATCGCAATGGTACGATATAGGCAACCTTCGCTATGTATATCTAAACATAGCTAAAATAACTGGTATTTACAGCATATACGGGGAAGATTATTTGGATTGCATTAAAAATGAATTGTTGTTTCCTACACGTAAAACGCTATATTTGTTATCGTCATTATAAGTTATGGGTGTTATGCATCAGTTTAGATTTACACATATAGAAATGCATATCATATCATGGATATCATTGATTACAGATTCAATAATTGATAAAATCCAATAATAATTATTTCATCCAATATTATTACATTAGTTATAACAAATAATGCACCATAATAATAATATTAAATCAGAATAAGAATCACAAAATTTCTTTCAAGTTTTCACGATAGAAATCAGTTTTGATTAATTTGAAAGCTTTGTAATTCCTTACTCAATGATGATGCTATGTCGCTACAACTTTATCTTCTGCAAAGTTCTCGATTCTTCTCTCAAAAGTAATTATCTACAATTGGGATATATATATATATGTATACATATATAAACAGGACCAACGCTTCTCTCTAGCTGTGGTACTTGGCACAAGATTCGAATAAATCTCTTGATTGCTTGAGACGACTATATGCTTTGAAATCTCTGTTACTCTGCCTTTAAAAATTCACGAATATTTGTATAAATAATTTCTATCATATTTTATTTTTATCATTAGTAAGGAAAACATTAATATAATACTTATGTTTCGAGTAGATTATCAATTTGTGAAAAAATAAGTCCACTGAAAAATACTAAATCTTGAAAGCAAATCTTGTGTTATTAAAGAGTATAGCTAAAACCCATCTGTATTACGTCATAGCTAAGAAAGAAAATGTAACTCTTTTATTATTATAATGTTTTTCTCTTGATTTATCTACTTAAAAAATGTTTCTTGTACACCTCTTGCGTTATTCTATATATTATATTGTTATTTATAGTAATACTATGTAGTCATACTTTAAAGTAAGCAATGATAATTTCACAGAATTTATTTTAAAAAAGGAGTATGCTGCACAATTTAACATTGCATACTTTCAGACGACAGACTTTGCCAGTACAATTGAGATAAGAAAAACACATTTCAAATTAGTGTTCCCAACAGAGAACTTGAACACTAATACAATACTTTAACTAATTTGAGCGAACCTCTCGCTACATTGAGTTTTACGCTGATGACCCGGTCGCAAATTGACTAAAATAACGTTCACAGTTTCCTTTAAATGCAACGCTTAGCGTTCTGTGAAAGAAACAAGAAATGCTGATATATCGCTTCATTAAAAGTCCGTATTAATTAACAATTAAATAAAAAGCGTGGAATTTGTTATTAAACGTTTACAAAGTCATTGAGATCACTATTAAAATAAAATCTAGAATATTTTCCACTCTTTTTATGATCTCTCATCTTTCTGAAGGGAAACCAATCAACTGGTTCCCACCACTTGTATTTCCTTTTTTTGCTAAAAGGATAACATTTTTATGGAAATTTCAAACATGGTACAGAAAATTAATGCCAGTGCTGCTTCCACAAGTAATTTTTTTCTAGTCACGCAAATTTGATCACTACATACATATAATGTGTTCTATACGCCGTGATGAATTAGCATACGGTTTCAGTTAGACGAGGTCATCCGTTTTCTAAATTCTTAATCAAGTAGTATCGTTCTTATTCCTCGTACTACGTGCTTCCTCTAGACGCTCATTTAATTATATGTAATTAGCTTATAAATACAACAAACTGCTTCCAAATTCCGATAAAATAAAATTTGTCATTTTGCGCAGAGTCATATACAATCAATATATCATTTTGGACAGCAAGAGAAAGAAAAGTCCATTATAGCATAACGAATATACCCAGGAAGGTGCTGATAATGATCATAACCTATATAACTGTTTACTATATAGCATCAATTTCTTGCCCCAGTAACTTGAAAAGATACGAGATTAGTAATCATTAAATACTACGACGACGCCTTTGACCTGGGAATGATCGCGCTATTTTATTTCACCATTTAAAACGCATTGTGTTCAGGTGCTCAGACACCTCATGCGACCACTCCCGAGTCAAAAGGCACGTGCACACGTACTTATAGTCTGGCCACGACATCAATTCCACTTTGAGGAGACTTGCTTACGTTTCCATTCGCAAGGAAATGGCCCCTCAAATTGGAACTGATGTCGCAGCCCGACAAAAGTAGCTTACGAAGAGAATTTCGTTTATAATACTAACCCTAATGTGGTCAGCACATTAGTATGTAGCGTGACATATACTATTGCATTCACGTACGAATGAACGGACTAATATGATTCTTTTGACTGTTCTTATAATTAGAATTTCGCTTTGTAAATAGTACATTTCTCTTATATATTATTTTGCATAAGTTCCTGACCGAATTTCAGTCCGTACTCGAACAAAGTTTTTTATATGTAAAAGTGGGAGTGAAATTTTATTTCACAATTTCTGTAATGTTCGCGGTCGCCAATTTTTCAATTGTTACAACAATTCATAATTAAGTATTTTCTGTAAAATAACATAAAATATGGTACACCAAACTGATGAAATGTGAGATATTGTCCAAAAAACAGTCCAAACGTTTAATTTTATTTTCTGACAAAGATTATCTCCAATCGAATGAAAGAAACGATATAGAACAGTTTTTTTGTACAATATTTCATACCAGTGATTGCTACTTGCAGTTCTTCAAAAAATAATCTGCAGTGTCAAATAATAGTCTAACGTACTCAGAGACAGGCAATATAATATTTAAATTAGATTGAAAAATTCTATTATAAACAAAAAGAAGACGAAAAATAGAAGATTATAATTATTCTCAGTAGAATTAATTATCTCCCATATTTTCCCAAAGAAACAAGAAAACGAGGTCAGAAAAAATATGAGAGAACAGGCAAAAATTTAGAGTTAGTGAGTGGCCTTCATTTTTTTATCAGATTAAAATGATACGGAAAAGTTACGAAATCAGTGAATTATAAAAAATATACCGGATGCAGAGATGCAACGATATTTCGCAGTTATATGAAAACGCTAAATTAAATGTGCTTACATTTCGAAATACCTAGAAAAACTCGGTAAAACTTTCAACGAAGTTATAATGTTATTAGTTTTTAAGGACGCGAATAACTCACGAATGGTTAATGACAAATTGGCACTCGAAAATAAAGTCGAGTGTAACACATGACTTTTCGTTTACGCTATTTCACTAAAAATTAGAATTTCCAAGTTCGTCGCAAAGTGTACTTCACTTCGCTAAAGAACTATTTTGAGTAAATTCTAACGAGAAAGCAGAAACGACACTAAAAATAATTCAAGTAAAACACTGCTTTTCTTTGCGCTTTTAAACTAAGAAGTCAATCTGCATACCTATGAAGAAATTTTATTAATATCTGTGTGAACAATAATAATTAGAAATCATCTCGGTGACTGGCGTTAGTTTTCGCAGTATCATACAATATTTATTAGCAAAGTTTGGAACGAACACAAATATACATACATATGTATAGTTGGACCATGATTTCAATGTTTTTTTGACGGTTCGCAAACAATGCAATTCTTCGGAAATCACACATGATTTTCCATAATATCATGGAAATATATTGTAATATAAAAAAAAAATATATTTGAGTGCAAAATTATGGATATACATACTTTATAACAAAAAAATTTCATGTATTAAAACGTGTAGTATGCTTAAGATTTCGTTGTATTACATCTGCATATCAGAAAAACACGTATTCGTAAACTGATTATAGGAGTACATCAAAAAAGACGAATGAGTAGCATACGCACAAAAGATTCGCATACTACGCAAGTGATATGGAAACATTTCTAAACACATTCAGGAGTAGCAATTAATCTTCCTCAAAATAGTGTTCTTAAGACACGCTATCCATGAACTAAGTTCGATTGCCAAGTTAGATACGAACGAGTTTCCATAGATACATATATACTAGGTGAATCAACTAAAAATATCTAAAGCAATGAAGTATGTTGTCTATTGTGAATGCCTATAAATATTCTACCTAGTATAATAAAGAGGAATGCACGAAAGTCCATACAATCACTCTTGATTAATAGTAAATATTCCTTTAATACTAGAATCGTTTGAAATTTAATTCAAATAGGAAAGAGACAAAGCGAATCGTTGATTCGTGTATTACAGAATACGTAAGAATTGCGAGCCAACGGAATTTGATTTCCTTACAACTTTTAATTTCAGTCCAGATCTATAACGTGTACAAGACTCAAGAATATTTTCTGCGTAATTATTTTCTCATGAATAATATTTATATATATTTTGTTAAATATTTCATAATTACTGTAAACACACTATTCAGCAAACTATGTAAATAACTGACAGTGTAAACCGATTTGGTACTTAATGGCTCAAAAAGCGCTACCTGCTGAAGTTGGACGCGATCGAACGATTCCGTTAGTCGAGGCAGTTTGACTTTGGTAAATAAATGAAAGATTGTGAACCTCGTGATGTTAATAATTTTATGACGTTAACTTTCTTTTTTTTTAATGATACCACAATTTCAGCTGATGCATTTGCCGTGAATAACCCTGATGTAATAAATATTGATTATTATTGTTCGCAATCGTCCAAACTAATATGAATTAGTGCGTGACCATTAATGAACCAAATGATATTTTTATATTCTTTGCAACCGTTAGGGCGATGGAATGACCGCGCACATTTAAATTAAGTCTTTGCAACCCAAAACATAATTTTGGTTTGAAACCCAAAAATTTTGTGCATCTTTAATCACTTTAAGGCAGCTCCTTCGTAGCATCTATTCAAAAGACAGCCCATAATGCGATAACTGAAAATAAAGGTATTGCAATGTACCAATAATATACTACATACCGTACTACTAACATACTTGTCGGTTATTCGTTGCGTACGTATGCACACGTAACATATCTAAGCATGTGTTTTAGAGTACGTGCAAACGAAAAATACAGTAGAAAACGCCGTCCAGCAAAATTGGTGGCGCTGGTAGAATGCGCATGCACAGAAATACATGCCTAAATATTGGATCTGTGTGCACACGTACATAACCAATACAGCAAATAGATTATGGCGTATAGTTAAGAAAGGGGAAAAAAGAAAGAACTCACTAGTCAGAGTCAATGCAAAAAGCAGAAGAATGAAGGTTCGATACATGCGGTACTAAAGAGCCAAATGCTTCGAATCAATTGTCACACAATACCCTATCAGTTGGATAAAGTGTGACATTTGTATATCTCTGTTACATTGAACTTTCTTTATAGATTATAGTATTTTCTTGTTCGTTCTAAAAGCTTCAAAGTAAACATCAATGAAGTTAGTTGTTACAAAATCGATGCTAAAAACAAAAATTAATCGCTCACAAAAAATCTCAAAAAGCAGCCGGGTCTCCCCTACATCTAGTCACTAAGTACATATCTTATCCATTAAGAGTCTTATAAAGTATCGGGGATTTCACCTGTTTTTTCGTACACGTGTTCCTTATTACTGTATAATCGACATATATGTATGTATATGAAAATTAGGTACCCACATAATACTCATTCTGACGAAAAGACTACCCAAGTGTACAATATTTAAAAATGCAACTTAGTGTGTTTGCAAGGGGAGATGATAATTTTTCATGTTGTACTTATTAAAATATAATTGCATCAACCAATTTAAAAAAAAATATATGGAGTTTCAAAGTTTATAAACTTTTCAATAGTGATATCCCGCATATGTACAGGGTGAGATCTTTGGAGTGTTACAAACTAATAATGCCCAAGGTATTGGTGCTCTTTTGAAAAGTTTTAGATAAAAGTTGTATAATACAAAGGGGTCTATTATAATATATGACACATTCTTTTTTTTTCGATGGAGACGCTGAAGCCTGATCAAGATCACCTCCACTTTTTCAAATGGAATGATAGGATTTTTTAAATAATAATCATGCTAATGTTGAGACGAATATAGTGACATATGATACCAGATTATTCTAAGTCACACAAGATTAGAAATGATAAGAAATCAAATGAAATCTAAATTTTTATAATTTTTAGGTAATTATCAAACCTTGTTGCACTATTAGTCTGTAACACTTTAAATGCCTCACCATGTTTAAGGTATACATACTGTCGGTGTGGCATGTCTTATCAACATCGACTTTTATACACGACTACGTAAACAGACAAACACATATTAAAATGACAAAATAAAACTTTTTCTCAATATAAATATTTTATAAATGTTAGAGTAATGAGAGTCGAATGGATTTTTATCTAAATGAGATGATAATAAACAAAATTCTTTTTACTTTAATTATTTATTTATTACATGAATAAACTGATAATTGCAGTAGAATATTTACCTTCGTTGTTGGCCGTGCTACATTTTTTGTGCCACGACCACTGCCTTCCTTATAAGGACGATGCTCGCCATCGAACGCTACCCGACACCGCGCTACTGCGGCTCAAGGGTCAGAAGGCATAATAGGAGAGGTATAGGATTGAGCACATAACTACCATTGCTCTACTTGCAAAATAAACAGAGAAATGCGGTTCTCGTGGTCAAAAGGACCCCACAATAGTGTTGAAGGGTTGCTGATACTTGTTCGTTATGTCACCTCTAACATCCTATACAATCTTATTCGTGTACTCTACTGCTTTACAGCATCTGTCTCACGCCGTTTATGGTTTTTAAAAATTATTATATAACACTAAAAAATGATTTTTAATATAATGTTTTTGAGAATCTGATTTTTATCTGACTGGGAAGCTTGATTGCAGCTGTATCTGAAGGTATTTTAGAAGTTTAATAATTCATTTCTCCGTACAATGATTAGTATGGAAAGTTTCCAGTATCTTGGTAGCAATATTTCACTGTAATAGACTCATCTCGTTGATGTTCTTCTTCGAGTTTATTTCCTAAATTTATTGTTTCTGTCAGTTGATTAATGCATTGTATTCAGAGAGTTAATTCCATGAGATTTTCGTCATTTGAAAGATAATTTGATAAAATATAACTAGTTGCTGACCATAGGAGCCACGAAAAGTTTATTTATGTAGTAACAGTTTGGTTCTACTGTTTTATACTAAGCAATCGGGAGTAAAATTACTGATGAACATATAAATCAGTTCTGAGCAATGTTTCTACTGGCAAAATGTAATGATGACCATAGGCAGACTTTTAGTTATAAAAATTAATTTTTTATTATATACTGATTCGAGTTAATCTGTGTTTGGCATATAGCAATAGAACGTTTTAAATTGTCTAAAATATGTAACTCTTGTTTAGCAAAATAAGCGTAAAAAAAGACAACGCACCGAAATACTCTTATTGCCGGATTGTGGGTATTCTCTAAAAACGAATCAATGAAAATTTCACTGATTGTTTCAGTTGTTTAAAAATTCACTGGTGAAATACTGATTTCAGGTCTAAGCCACTGCTAAATCAGTGGTTTGTCGTATTGCCACATCGTGTGTGACTTGCTTCTGGCGATAGTACATAAATGGTATATTAACGAACAGTGAATTTGCAGCTTCCAATAGTATTACGATAACATGGTACTTTTCCTTGCGATGTACGTAAATCATGCTTGTACAAATTCATACAATTGTTTCTGGCAACAGTAATTTTGAATATTCATATATTTCCATATATGAATATAAATACTGATGATTATAATTCTTGGTCAAAGTAAAATTTATAAATTTGCTGGTGGCTCAGTGGGTAGTGTGTTCGTATAAAAAAGTAAAATATAAAGTATTTCCTCACTTTGAGCATCCCGACGGTCGCAGGTTCGAATCCCGCTCACGGCAGCGCAAATAGCTGCATGTACAAATGATAAAGTTACACTCGCACCCATTTTTAACAATTTTCTTTTAATTGTGAATATTAACCATATAATTACCGGTAAAAACCGCATCACACACTCATATTGCAATAATAAAAAAAAAAACTTTTTCTGCGTACTGATTCAATTAGTAGAATTTCACTGATTGTCAGTTTTTATTTATAACTGTGACGATCAGGGAATATTTATTGACTGATTTTAAGAGAGAACGATTCGATATATATAAATCCGAGTCTATTTCAGCACGTAAAAGAAGCAATGCGAATGAAGTTGCCTTCACAGATTTGACGGACTAGTCGAACAAAACGCATAACTCGAGGTAACCAGACTCCTGATCCCTAGTATAAATTTCCTAGTCGTTTCCCCTTCCCTTTTTCCTTGCGGCTGTATCCCTAATAGGGGATATGTGCCAGTAGTCGTTTCCAAAATAGCAAAAAGACCGCGTCCAGGCTGAAACTAGGCATCCCTGATAATGGAAACCTAGCTAGGACCCAGCGTGGCTCGTACCAGTACGTCCAACCACTAAACTGTATCTAGACTGGCTCTTTCGTTACCACGGAAGCCTATCGGGACTCGAACTAGGAGCTCTCTAGTACGCCAAAGTATACTAGTCTAAATTTACGTGACAGTTCCTTGGTAAGACCACCAGTTTCCAAGACGGATTGATACCAGACATCCTCATAGATAGTAAAGTCTCATAGCTTTTTTAAAATATATTAAACATATAATTTTGCCATTATGTCAATTATATATTTCATGTTTTTATTTAACGAATATCTCAACAGTTTAAACAGTTTTCTGTGTCAATTATACATGTCCACATAAGTAGTAAGGAACTGACCTGGAAAACTGTCTATGACCGAGACAGTTTGACGTAACTAGTGGCCACACGGCGTGCGTTACGTTTATGGTCGAGCCCTAGAGGAGTTTTCCTAGTTAGCGCCTAAGAAAGAAGTAGCTTGTACCCAGTTAGGGCCTATATACAATTTCTAGTAGGTATTGGTCAACATTTTTTAATTTGGAAGTTTCGGCCAATCAGAAGTCTAGTCCGTGTAGCCCGTCAAAGTACCGAAGGCACTTTAAATTGCAGATAGCGAAAGTAGGTTGCATAGCAAAAAAGACAATAAATTAGGAGTCGTTTATACAACAGTGTCATAATTAAACAATCTGTCCCATGCACGCATCTTATTCGTGAACGATAAGAAAAAATCTCCCCTCTAAGGCACCTCAACACGTAGAAGGTAGATATACCACCCTGCTTCTCTTCCTCCAAATGTCAGTCCTATATTTAAATGAAAATGCTGTGAATCATCAGCAAAATTAAAAACGAAGGCACTAGGGGCTGCAGCTTGCAAGAAGCTTATGACAGAAGACGTAAAAGAAAAGCTGCATTCGCAAGATGAAAGCACGAGGCAAATATGTATGATATAAATATACGTATGCCAACCGAAACAACTGATACGCTACTCGAATTTGCTGTACTTCACCGACCTAGTTCACGAATAGTTTCCGTATATAGAATTTCCTACCACAGAGAAAATATCTATGGAAATATACGTATAACGTATTAAAGAATCAATTACGCGACATTTATATTTACATTGACCCCAATCTTTTGGAGTCAAAATTTCTCCCTGCGAGGTATCGCGGATAGGAATAACATAATTCACCTCAATACTAAAAATTCACTGTGAAAAAATCCGAACAATTATATGTTTAGTCATTTTGTATTATTACTATATTATTATTGATTTGTTGAATTTCATAAATATGGTTAACCCCTTGAGTGTTACGGACGTCTATAAATGTCTAGACCGCCAGTGTCAAGAACGTTATACCTTTTAGGCAAAATATCATGAGGATGCATAGTAGTTACGCTACAGCGAGGATCAATTAGCAATTAATGATATAATACTATAATTTCTTAATATATAGAAATCTGTGAATATCCTAAGTAAAAAACTTGTCTTATAGTTGTAAGTCGTAACACGAATTCCAATTTGAGCATTCAACTCCCAACATAAATTTGGTCAATCAACCTAATCAATTTTTATAAATAAATAAAAATACTACGTAAATATTCATGAGTTCGATATTCTATTGAGATAAAAATAACGAGGATTTATTAGGAAATAAACACTTCAGATTGAACAGATATAGAATAGAAATCTCGTTAAAAGAGCACAACGGTTTGCCACGAATATCAAATACAATTTCGCTGTGATTGTTTGACCATTTGCGCGTTGCAGCTCGTTAAATGGCAATCGAGCATTGAAGTGTACTGGTTTATCAATAACGAGCTGAAAATATCGTTTTTCTTTTTTCTTTTTCCATTTATAAAATACAAAGATTAAATTGACCATGTGGAATAATTTTCCTAATCTCCATACAGTCAACATGTTAACCATACATAGTACAGTATTATCTTCTCTACATGAATGATGCAGTCGATGTAACATCGTTATTAGTCAGGACTACAAGAAACAAGTGAGAGTATCTCGTGTAATCACCATTATGAAAAAAAGATATATATGTTGTAATTTTTTAAAATTTGCGCGTCATCTGCTACATACTTCGCTTAATCATAACCAGTGCTCCTACACGTCGGTATAGGAAGAAGTAAACAAGACGAACTTCTCAATTCCTTAATATTTTGTCAAAACTTTAGCAAAAAGTTTAACAGTTGATAAAAGAAGTTTTACGACGGTAAATAACATTCCTTGTATTATCCATTAGTACCATGTCAATATTATATATTTTTAGTATTATACATTTTTTTACGATAACCCGATTACATTATCGATCTTTTAGACATGTACATACATGGGACGAACTTTTAGTTGATGTTGTCACATAGGTACTACTATTTCTATTAGATTAATCGAAACATTTATTTTATACGAAAACACATACAAATAATACAGATTATGCTTACAAACTGCATAAAAAAATGAGTTTAGTGAATTTGGCGGAAACCGTCGGCACTAAGGGATGAAAATGAAGCATAAAAGCAATGTCATATTACTCGGAAGCTCGGGATGAAGTGAGGTTACAATGCACTATTATTTATCAGAAACACTACACTGTTTTTTCCACTGGGGTGTCAAGTCCAAGTATCATACATTTATTAAATTAAATTATTAGCACGTCAAAAAAGTTCTGTGAGCTTGTCGGACCAATGTGTGCTCATTATGTAAAAGATTAATTATCACGTAATCCGTAAATCCAGGGCCAAGGCGCTGACCTAACCTAACCTAACTGGGCTTGAATCATTTTAAACATTATGATAAATCGAATAATTTATCGTTATATCCTCACATACATCATAGTTAGACCACAAGCAAATGTGTGACTAGCAAATGTAAGCATAGAACTCTATAGGGATAATCCTCATAAATTGTGACAAGCTTTATTCTGGCTACACAGATCGATAGTCATAAAGTAGTTCCGATGAGAATCGGAATGCCAATTATCAACCATTATGTAACACGAGATTTATTCCCTGATTTAACGCGTTCGTTTGTTTCTCGCAATTAGTGACGACATAGAGAAAATAAGGGAACTTTAGCAGACGATATTTAAAATCATCGAATAACACCGATCACGATTCGATTTAGTTCTTACAAAAGGATTCCATCTTTCACGTATTTCGTCCTTTGAACGTATAATATTTGTTTTAAAAAATAACCAATAAATAGTAGTAAATTACAAAATTTACCTCGAAATACCGATTTTTAATTTGTAGTGGACATTATTAGGGAGGAATAGTCCGAAACAAAAAACTGGCAGATTTTCTACTGAAAACAGACGTAATTGGCGGAGTAATGACTGAAAAATGGCAGAAATTCGGCCAAAACCCGCATTCCTTTTGCCATTACTACGCTATCCATGATTTACCTGTATTTAGTAAGAAATCTGCCAGAACTTTTATCACGGAAGCCTTAGATATAGAAATTTGATCAGACTGTTAAAATGTATCAAAATATATCAAATATGCATTTACGGATAGACGTGTAATTAAAACAAAATTTTCAAAAAATGGGTACGCCAGTCGCACATCTATTTTGTTTTGCCGGGAGAGAAATTTAAACCTGGGATTGCTGGGAAGTTCGAGTGAGGAGTGTGACACTATACCCACTAAGGTACCAGTCCAATTTGTAAGTTTGACTTCGAATAAGCAATGCGCAGAGTGGTTAATATACTTGTCATGCTATTGTCTTACTATAACATACTATTATATGTTCTCCAAACATATAGTATAGTAAATATCAAAATTGATTAATGTTCTAAATCTTATGGTAAACTTTTTTTTTTCTTTCGGGAATGACGTACAAACCTTTTATTGTAGAGTGAATACGCAAATTATTAATTGTCTTCTATTCGTCAACATATTTATTTAATATTAATAATTTAGTTCTACAGTGTCACGTTACCTGACATGGCCGATATGTAAACTGAAATAGTAATATAAAATACTGAGCAGATGAATACTTTGATGAAACCTATTACAGAAAATATAAAGTTGCAGGTTAAACTTGATCAACTTGCTCGTCTGCTTTGTCTTTTAGTGCCATACGGCAGTTACCTTATAAGCTTGGATAGACATTGAAAAATTACATTGACTAGATCTTGTTTTAGGACTGGTATTCAAAACTTGGGTAGGGATTGGGAAAACATAATTAGTACAGACTGGACCAGGTTTGGGCTGTTAAGGCTTGGGCGTACAATATTGAACCAAGATCGGACTTATTACCAAGTGTTATCAGCTGTCGGTTCTCCCAAGTATATGTAACTGTTCTACGTGAACATTGATTTCACATCACACTTCTCCAAGCCTTCGCAAGAGAATAAAAACTTTGCGGTGAGAATAAGAAACCAGGCGGTTACGTGAGTACATATTGCATAAACTACAGGAGGTGCAGACTAGAAGTGACGAGGGCGAAACTCGAAGGCCCAGTGTTAAAGCTTTCTTTATTCGCAAAGGCCAGTTAAACGATGAATACGGCGAATATTGCAGGCTAAAATGTACACAGAGCTGGATTACTTCTAGTGTCTACTTTGCAGACGTCGAAGGCTTGAAAGGGGTTTGCGAGTTTGTCAGGGTCGTTTCAGTACTGAAGCAGGTTTACGAGTGCATCCTCAGAGATTCCAGGTCGCGAATAAATGAAGATAAGAGTCATGAAAAAGACAGAAGAGAAGAAAGAAAGCATAATTTATGCAAGTTCAAGTAAACTCGCGGTAATAGCAGCTATTATTTTTAAAAGTCCCATGCACAAATATTACTATTTTTGTTTAAAACGAAATATGAAATCTTATGATAAAATTCATTGGTATTTAGCCGTTTGAGCGCAATAGTAGTTATCCGATAAAATCTCGGTAATTGCGTGACACGATTTTATGATTAACCTTTAACAAATATAGCAAATACTGGCATACATGTATAGACATTGACAAATAAGTGGACAACGTTATATCTTTGCTGTTCCATGTCAGGCACTTCGGATATTAATCTCACACACTGATAAAAACCAAAAGAAAAGTGTGTTATCGCTTAAAACTATCCAGGCGAAATCACAACGAATATTTTACGGTACTGCGAAATCGAATTATTAAAATAGACAAATTAGAGACCATTTCGTGTACGAGTGTATCAGGAAAATTATATATTATTCTCACATAAAGTGGGTTAATTTAATCTCCTACAGATCAGAAGTGAAGTAGTCGCGTGGAGTCGCTCATAACCCGACCGAAAAATATGAGTATAATGGCTTTAATCGTATTAAAACGTATAACGTTGAGTGGATGGCCGAGACATCGGCCACATAGAAGTAATCGTCACTGTATGCTTTGACTATAGCAAAATCTACAGTATCATAACACAACTGACGATTACTGGTAGATGGCAGATGGCCAGGCATTCTACGTTATTAAAAATATCTCTAATTTAAAAAATAACGGGTCTGATCCCTGAATTAGCAAATTTTACAATCCCATTTCAATAAAAATATTGTTATTTTCACATTTTAATGAAAACAAAAAATTATTAGGATGTCATAAATTCTATGCTCGAAGAATACATTGAGTTACAAGATGTTGAGATTAATTTTTTTACAAGATATAGCGATTTAAAATGACGACCGGACGTAAAAAACTCTACGTGACTAGTTAATGTTTAACGAGCATATTTTCCTCCCCTAGAACTTGAACTCTTCACCACGTCGAGACACTAATAACAATCCGTGATATCACGAATAGTCTAAACATAAGCGAGCCATTGCAAGTGGTGCTTATTTTTCACGAGCTATCTTTAGGTAGGCGATGCTTAAACATAACAGTTGATGTGTTTCCATATCTCGCAAAATAGCATCTTGAGTGGTCAGGACAAATAGTAATTAAAAGCGATAAGAGCAAAGAAAGTTTTATCACTTTCTTATAATATGTCATTATGCACCACTAAAGACACAACGTCATACGTTAGTTTTAGGACCTACGACAGCCTGAAAAAGTATAATCATTTATGTCACGTGTATATCCACTGCTAGCCACGAGAAGAGGCAATACCGTCGCATAGCAGTTGGACGAGTAGAACGGCTGCGTCAAAATTACGTTCCTAAGGTGTTTTACGTGCTTTGTCGTCTCTTCCGGAAAAAAGTATGCAACGTAAACTACACATAATTGGTCTACGAGTTCAATGTGGTTTTGTGAGAATTCGCAAACAATGGAATTCTTAGGAAATCACACGTGGCTTTCCTTAAAATCCTTGAAGTACACGCTAAAATAAAAAAAAAAAAAGCCGAGCATGGGACGCCACGCGGTGGAAGTGAAACTCATCGATAATTCTCCACACCGCTCACCTCCCTCGCCACGGTACTCACCCATCACTTCCTCTTTTCACCTAACGCTCCGTAACATCCCAATTCTCATTTACCCCCGACGGCAGCTACCGGAACAAAAGAAGTTTCACTTTGAAAATGTAAGTTAACGTCATAACGTTATAAACATCATGAGCTTCAAGATCTTTTATTTGTTTAACACACTGCCTCGACTAACGAATTCGTTCAATCGCGGCTAACTTCAGCTTCAGACGGTCGTGCTGAATGTATAAATACTATAAATGATGTTGTTCGGGTCTGATGGCGTCTTGGAGAACAAACGGCTTCTCAAAGAATTTGCAAATTCTCATTGACTAGATCGGCGCCCTTCTCGTGCATTGTGAAAGCGGAAAACGGAAGACCTTTGCGCAAGAGAAAATTAAACACATGTCCCTACTTCGAGAGAGGGTCGAAGACATAAAGAATTCGAAAAATTACCCTCGCCCCTGTATCTCTAAATTTTGCCTACGAGGTCCTTAAGAAAAATTGTTTAAAGGAGAAAACCACTGTGACGGTTTGGAAAAATTATTTGTTTTTTTACATTTTCTTAATGCTTGGTGCCTTGAAAATATGTTTTTAAATCTTATAGTGAAATTTGCATTATTAACAGAGCAATAGCAGTTTCCTTGGAGCAGCGCTCTATATAAAATAATCTGTTGTAAAACTTCAAACGCATTTTTTTCGAAACTACATTTTCGTAGCTGGATATTTTTCAGTATCTCGGTCAAGTTTTACCCGAATGAATTTGGACATAAACATATTTGGACAGAAGGTTTATAACATAATTGTCTTCAATTGCCCGTAGAATCTTTTGATTGAAAACTTAGTGTTTGGAAAACAATTGAAAACGTGATAACTTTTTTGGCTTAATTTCCAACTTTTTTTTAGAACAGAGCCATTTTGTTGAAAAGTAATGTTTGAAAAAGTCCGTAAGCTCAACTGAAATTACACTCGTATAGTTTAAAACGAAACTAAATTTTTGGATTTCACAGATCACGTTCAGAGCACGAACATCCACGCACCCATCACTTATACACCGAGGTACAGGACACCGCACACTGAAGGCTGAAATATTAATATTTTCCAACGATTCTATTTTTTACAACATATTCAAAATATGTAGTTTGAATAAATAAAAAATATACTTTTTTTACTCCCTTAAAGCAATTAGATTTCAGTTTTCAAAAAGGATAGACCACTGTAGAATTTCTAACCAGTCGGCAGAGTTCACGTTCCTCCACCGACGCATTTTACAGATGCTTTCCTCCTTTGTCAGATTTATTCCTGTTTTGAGGCCAAGTACCAGACTGCAAGTGTAACTGTTCTATCTACATCTAGGATCTAAATTTTCTTTGCAAATTTTAACCTGATTTATTCAGTGATTTATTCAAATTTACTTTTATGCAATGGTAAATACAAATACATACATAAAAATGGCATACATAAAATAAGCGACATGATCGATGCAATAGTCTCTATAAATGAATCAGTATATCAACGACCAGGACTTTTCCGTAATTTTAGCCAATTTTTACACACAGTTTTAATTCAGTGATGGAATTCTTTAAATTATATTTACAATATAAATTTTGATACATGAAGATTGGCAAATTAGTATACACAAGAAATCCATTTATACAGATTTGTTGAATTTATATTATATTTATTACTATGTCTCAAACTTATTTTATAAATCAATCATTCTGACGTATCATTTGCATACGAAAAGGTAAATTCTAAGAGACAGTTTTATAACCTACCATAAAATATAAAACTTCTTGCGTGCATTAATGCACTGCATCATCTTAACACTAATTACAAATAAAGTCATAATAGCAGAAGAACAAAACAGGCTATGTACCATATATTGTATGAATATTTTATCTAAATGAATAAAAAACGTTTCATTTATTGAACACACTTTGTGCTTCACGTCCCAGCAAAGCACAACGGTTCTCTGTGGATTCTACTGCACTTAAAAAATCTACCTTCACAGTTTATATTTTATTTACAATTAAATGAAAGCCGAATTGAGCCTCCTCGTGATGAATACAATGTTATTAAATATTAGAATGTCTGAATATTTTCCGGAATGTATAGTGTAGAAAAGAGACTAATCCAAAGGGCAGAAAACAGGAGAAATATTTTCGACGAGTTAGAAGTGGGTATGCATAGATTCAGTGGTAAATGGTGCCGCCATTCTGCCTCTCGCATCGCGGGACACAGTATAATTTAAGTGAACACGAGAAATGAGAAATATCGCTGAGCGACATGCAATCCAAAAGCTCTCGAGAACTACGCTGCGAAATGAGAGACCTTTCGCGTGCCTGTTGTTATGCACGCTAAAAGTTCTTTAATGAACATGTTCCTTATCTGATTAGTATCAAATTTTTTATATAATATTTCGTATCATAAAAATCAGTTTCGAAGTCTACTAGTAAAACATGATATAAATCATGTTTTAACCCTCGTTTCTTATTGTTGGATCTGAAGAGCCCGGTGAACATTTGAAAGCAGTAGTAATCAAGGGTAGAGATGTACTGAATACAGTGCAGCCAGTCAAGCGTATAAAGACGAACGGCAGTAGTGACAATAGTTTGACCGTTAAATCATTTACGGCATGATGGTAAGGTAGTTTACTACCTAAATATTCGATAAAACGTATAAAGCATCTTTCTTTTGCTCTGACAATGATCCCCCTACGTAATTTGATGCGCTGATTTCGAACTTAAGGTCAGACATTGAAAACTTGTATACATTACATTCGAAATTGAGACTTTAAATTTTGGAAACTCATGTAAAACATGTTACTAAACAAAAATTTAATTTTCGCGAAAAAAGTACCCTTATAAGATGTAGTCAAAATTAACCAACAAAAGAAAAAATTAGCCTTAAAAAAAGGAATATGTGTATGTGTTATTCTCTAATCGACACACACCTATTTGTGACGCCGGGAGCGGGACTCGAACCTGCGATCGTCGGGATGCTCGAAGCGAGGAGTATGATACTTTTACCCACTGAGCCACAAACAGAATTTATGAATATTACTTTCATTAAGAATCATACTGGTCAATGTTTGTACATATGAAAATATTAAGTTTTGTAGAACTTCTCTAAAATGATAATACAATAAATATAAGAATTTAATAATACTTAGATAATACCTAAAAGCAATTAATTTTATTGAGGAATAACAAAACTTGTAAAATGAATATTGAAAGAAATTATAATTACGTTTCATATTGTATTTATTCCTAATACTAAATAGGATTAACTTGAGCCTAGTTAGGCATTAGGAAAAAAACCCTACATTGAGTTAATATGGATACCTTGTAAGGCCCACGTACGGCCTAGTTAGGTTTTAGCAGGGCGAACTCGTGTAAATCAACCATGGATGTCTAATTAAATCCTAATTCGAGCCTAGTTAGTCATTACCAAGGAAAACCCACAATGAATTAATACGAATGCCTCGGTAAGACCCAAATAGGACTTAGTTAGGCACTGATAGGGGAACTCTTATTGCGGAAATTCTGTTAATGCCTGTAAGGGACGCATATTTTATATGAACTATCCAGATAATTTTCTAGACGGGTTAGCGCAAGAGGCAAACCACCCCGAAAACTGTTATAAATATTCAATTCTGATAAAGTATCTAGCCACTAGTAAACTAGCTACCCTAGAATTTCTTCTCGTTGAAATTCAATGTTTGCCATATCATACGACAGACAATATTAGCACCGAATAAATTAATGTTATTAATAATTATTTGTAATCGTCTTTAAATAGTTTTTATAAATTTCCAGATACAACATAATCTTTAATTACATTTAAATATTATAATTTTGAAGATTTCATAAAATGCGCAACTCTGGATATTCCAAGTTCCACAATAATTTGCAAACACACATTTTGAATTAATTGCACTAAGGAAAAAACAGTCATATTGATATCTGGAAAAGGATATTTTCACGTAGATCGTAGAGATCTGTCTGTATTGTCGTATTGAGCTATACGACAAAACGTATTGAGCCTTTACGTCCGTCCTAATCCAGATTGTACATTTAAAGCCGACTCCAACGTTTCAGTGCCGTATCCATACCGTGCACTGACGTAAACAATTATTTCGCAGGGACCGGCAACGTCGAGAAACTAAACCTCAGTGGCTAAAGGCTTAGATAAGCCGAACGATACATATTATAACTTTCGCTGATATATTTCCAAATTAATAAAACATAGAGTATACGAAGAAAATAAAGGAACAAAATAAAAGAAAGACGTAGAAAGCGGAGATGAGCGGAAATTCGAGGGCGACGTAAAAATGAGTAAATAATGAAAAAAAAGTATGCCCACATTTCAGTTTCCGACTTTACCGTCCGCATCAGTCTTTGTTTCCGGACGGTTACATACGGCGATATTTTCACCAAACGGACAGTACTGAACAGCGACTACACTGTAGCGTCTAATTAGTGTTGATACTGAATAATACTGAAATATGTTAACATTTGGCTGATGCAGACAGACATGGAACGGATACGACACTGAAATATGTGAATCGGTCTTTAATCGTCTGACTGTATTTAATAGATACCAAAATATTGCTACAACTTATATCACTATACTAGCTTGTGAGCTACATGTCGATTTAACCGTCTCCACGAGTAACGAAGTAACTTCGTTTTCTTGCAAAGATAAATTTAATAAATGCTAAACATTCTCAAACAAATTTAAGTTCCTCGGATTTTGCACCCGAAAATTAAAATACTTAAATACTCAAGTAAATTAAAAGAACTAAACGTATATATGTATACTAACTTCTCTCGAGCGTCCCTTGAGACATATAGTCGATAAGTGAAAGATAAATGTTATATTCCGTCAATGCTGTAAACGAAGCCAAAAGTAATGAATCATTCTCAATCAATCAATCTAAGTTCTGTCTATAAGATGATACGTAAGGATGCTTCAACAACGACACGGAAGTTCATTACAGTTATAATCAATATGATTGCGATACACATGAGGGATGAAAACGAAGATGAAGATAACAATAGGAATAAAGACACCTAAACTCGAAGATGAGAATGAAGATTGACGGAGCCTACAGATGGAATAACCTACAGTCAGACAGCCGACAGAATCAATCCATAGGAAGGTCAGGAAAGCAATTGGCAAGCGAGAATGCAATTAGAGGGCGATGGGACTTTGGCCAATATTGCGCAATAGGCAACAATATTGCAGTACGTCTCCACTTGGTACAAGCGAGTGATCAAATATTGGAAGTTTGCCGAATAATTAGCTCCTCCAAGTACACATTGGACCGTGCAATGAATCAACGAGAACGATCAAAGGGTTTTTGAAAAATATTCCATACTTTGTACCAACAAAATATCTATAAATGTCCTATAAATTAAGATAAGGATAAATTGGTTTTCTTACTTTGCACAATTTGCCTTATTCAATAAGACTTATAACTTTGTAATCGGAAGAAAAATACTTTTTTCGCAAAATTCGAGCTCATATTATTCATAGATGTGCAATAGACGTAAGTCCACTTGAAATATATAGAAATTTCTCTCGTATATGCGTTAAGGCAAATGTTCTTATACTCACAATAAAGTGTCAGGAAGGTATTGAAACAAATCTGGTAACACTCACCTGAAACAAAAACAAAGAATGTTTATTAAGTAATGGATCACGCAGGAGTAATGACTTGTTAGAGGTTCGGAAAATATTTCACTGCCCTTATAATACAGTTGGTATTCAATTGACTTTCAGGTTATTCCCGCTCAATTCGAATTTAATTAAAATCCAATCTCTCTGGAGAGCACCGGAAGTTTTCCAAGTGTACGAAGGACAGATTAGAACATCTAATACAGGTATACTAACGTCAAATCCGAGAAGTGTCAGTATAAAATAAAGCAAATATGACTGAACTATAGTGAATAAACATCTGTCGCTTTTAACGTACAGATCTTAATTTTCCGTTAGTATAGACAGAATCCAGTAATAATTGTACGATATTGTGTTCCATTGTATGCAAGTAATACTACTTATTGATTACTATATCCGCGTATCACGGGTTCGTATAAGATATAACTATAAGAAAGTCGGACATAGATCGGAGGAAATACGTTTATGGCAAAAACGGGAAACGAGATATTTGAGGAAAATGATGACGGAGATGCCTTGGAACTTGTAGAAACGGGTTTTTTATTGCAGAGGTGATCTAAAACGAGTGATGTGGAACTATGTAAGTATTTGAGTCGAAAGGTTATAACGAAAAAATAAGCCAGAAAGATTTTCAGACATTGCTCAAGGGACACGGAAAATGGAGAAGAAGCAAAAAGGAGAGAGTATGGAAACTAATGTAATGGTGCGTAGAGAAAAATTGCGTGAGAAAAGGCAAAATAGAACAAAGTACATTATTTATTTTTCTTCCGAGCCTCACTAATCTCTAACAATAAGAGAAAAAATTAAAGGCAGAATGCGTTTACTTAATGTACCTTGGGTCTACAATAAATAGAACGGCTAAGAACAAACAACAAAAATATAAAAACAAACAAATGCGTACAAAAAATATAATAACGGTATTATTGTTATCGTACTGTTATCTGTAAATAAACAAAGTACTAAAAAATAATTTTTTTCACAGAATAAAGGCATTCATAGCTAAAAATAGTAGGAAAAACATCAATTATTAGAACCGAAGGGTTTTTCCGGTCGTTGAGTTTGAATCTGAAAATAAATATTTGGAATTTGAGTAAGCTATTTTTGATTTTCAAATTTTTATTTTGAGCTTGAAACCAACAACTCGAAAAACTGTGGGGTACAAAAATTTCTTTCAGTATCATGGTTCTTTCAAATTCCACTCCATCATATTGAATCCGCGAATTTGAATATAAAAATTTTTACTTTACAATTAGATTTTAAATCAGTGACCCAAAATGCCAAAGATAATTATCCATAATATTTTCGTTCTATATATTTTTAGAGGAAACCGTCTTAATCTGCTGAATGAAGGGAGAACAAATTCAGAATTTATAATCCCAAAGATAAATCTTATTATTGACTTTAGGATACGGTTGATTTTCTTACCAAGCACACCAGTCAAATCAGTATGGATCATAAAACAATACTCCAATTATGGAAAGAATAATAGAGAGACTAATATTATCTTCTGTCGCAGTGACAAGACTTCCCTATTAATACTCAGCTTCCACCACAACATTTTATTGATTTTATTAGAGGGCGCCACTGCGAGCTGAATCCAGATCGAACAATTATTTCTTATTATTATTAGACCATTTTTATTTCGCACAATTTATTGTTCGCCCCTTACAATTTGCTGCCAATCATTATTACTTCGGATTGAAGTTGATTCGTGACGAGTTCGAATCGCTTCGTCAAATTCTCAATCCAAAATTCCTATGCCATTTTTTCATTAACTTTGGCTGTGGTCTGATCAATCTCAAATGGAAAATAGTAAATATAAAATTGGATAACACCCGCATTTAGCATTAATTCAGAACATTTCGAAACCACAGGTGAGCTATTTAGATAAGTACAAAATAATAGGATTTCATGCACAGAGCCGTAAAAGGCACCAGTGTAGTCAACATCTGCTCAATAATGTATGGCTATGTCTACTCGTACTATGTACAATCAATGGTAAAAGGCAGAAATAACGACACATTATACCCAAGCTTGACGACGATATATTAATTTCTATAAATTTGTAAAAAATTACCTGATGACTAATAATATGAAACACAATGGTAAACCCTACAAGTACTAAAATTGTACCTTGTCTTAAATCAATAGTATATCTTATGTCGTAAGCCATTCTTACGTCGACTGGGAACAGTATGAGAAGCTTAACAATTCAGATCAAGATGCATGAATATATTTGTATAATTCGTGAAATGCAAACGAGTATATTCTAAAAAATTTACAAATATAATACCTATAATAACACGATGGTCCTATAATATTAGCAAATTAACAAGTTTTGATATTTAAAAATTAAAAATAGGTTATATAAGAGACTGTATTAAGATAGTTGAAAATTTTTATGTATTTCATAAGCAATTATACAGGATGTCCCATCTAAAACAGGACAGTCGAATGACTTTTAAAGCAGGGGACTGATATCAAAATGTGTCAGATGGAAGTTGTAGGGCTTGGATCGAGAAACTCAGTACTGATTGAATTTAAGTAGTCAATATTTATGTTTTCACGTTGCAAGCATAAAGTCTACTTTTTTCGAATGGCAATCACATTTTTGATCCCCCTAAAAGTTGATCATCTCGTCGATTTCGACCGTACCGTTTCAAATGAGACACCCTGTATAAACCATATTGAACTATTGCCAGTAATTAAATCTTACAAATAAAGTATCTGTACTTTATCAACATCTTTGGCTTCTGTTTTAATACAAGTTTTAGTTCTTACATGTAATAGAATTTCAGAAGGATGTAAAGAAATAACCGAGGAGGGCATATACTTAGATTCAATGGCTTACTACCCTTAGTATAATTTACCGTTTGCAATGATATTTTACCAAAGATAATCAGAGGTAACTAATGGTACGTGAATGGAAATACACTGGATATCATTGATTACCATTAGCAAAACGGGCTAATGGCCATTGATAACGGTAAAAAGGAATAGTGAGCATCAAGAAATAAGAGCTAAATGTATTCGCAGAGAAAAGGAGAGAGAGAGAGAGAGAGAGAGAAATTGTCAAGAAGAGACGGAGAAGGGTTCAGGGAAATATTGCCGAGAGACTAAAGTGTATGAATAGTGAATGCGGATAAATTGCTCCATTCGTCCCAGGTATCTAGAACCACCCATCGGAGGAATTATGTCGCAGCAACTCCCCCGTCTCTGTCGCCTTATGAATTGAAAAAGACAAGATTGATGGAAATACTTGAGAAAGCGAAGAAAGAAAAATGCAAGGAAATTGAAAAAAAAAAAAAAAACAAGAATAAAGCACAAAGGGAAACCGTACGTGGCACTGACTTCCAAGTGGCGATACAAGATCCTTCTCTGCCTACTTGAAATTTATCAAAGACGTAGTATACGTGGCTCCTTTCTTCGGGAAAACAGGAAACCGCATGTGACATCTTCAAACTATATGAATGATCGATGATGACTCCCATCATTCATCCTATAGTAATGCCTTACGTGAAAGAATAGAAATGTCGAAGAGTCGATCGTTATTACCTCAGCGAGATTAACTGTAACTTTATTATTATCTATAACGGAAGATCTTTAATCGAAGATGAATAAATTTAAGAATTTGGCCAAATTCAGAGTAATTGATCAAAAATAATACTGATTAACAATCATTTTCCCACAGACATTAAAAGAAGGAAAAAGAGATATAAGCCGACAGTTTTGTGCAAAATCATGTCACGTGGGTCACTAGGGACTTTATTATTTACGATCTGTCAAAAAAGTGCATTTTACTTGTGTTTCGACATTTGATGAGATTAACAATAATTATTTAACTCTTTGCGGTCGTAATAGTTTTTTTCATGTGTTTCCTGCCTTCGACCGCAAAGAGTTAACGAAGAAGCAATGGAATATTTTCGATGAAAATTCCAACTTCGTTGTAATGTTACATAAGACCTTGAAGAAGATTCGAAAAATCGACGAAATGAACATGAACTCGAAATAAAAATTATTTTCTTCATGCGGCAGATCGTCTTTTCTGACCATTGTCCAGCTACGACATTGTTCGGTTCATCAATCTCGAATCCTTCGGGACTCCCTTTTCCTCTTTTGTGAAGTCGAACCCCTCGACAATTCGAGGAGCTATCATCGTCGATGGTGACGAATCTTTTCGTGCTAACAATAAAAGAAAACTTCAACGGCAAAGAGAACTTACAGCGACCACCATCGAGGAAACTTGCCTTTGCAAGTTCTTTCCTGGAGCAAGAAAGAAAAAAATTCAATGTTTTACTCTTTTTAAATTTATCCTACTTTGGTGCTTTTTCATTGCCAGAATTAAAGCTTTTGTAAAAAGCTCTAACTGCTATTTACTGTGCCTTTTAATATATTTATATATGCAGTTCGCTCATGAAAGTTCTACATGCTCGCGAGGGGTCATTTTTCTATCAGATATAATGAAAAATATAATACCTAAATCTCATATTCCGTATATGGGAACCCAGTTGACTGTTAGGTACATAAAAGATTCACTGTCAATAGCAAGAGGTTTCATTATCTAATAAGAACTTGAGTCAGTAATGAAATATAAATCCATTGTAACAGGGTAGAACACAATTAAAAAGGCTCAACGAAACCAAGAAAGATTATAATAAAGCATCGGGTAATCATTTACTGAACGGAATTCAGCTGCGTTTATTATAAGACTAGAAGAGGGAAGAAGAATTGTCCCGTTTGACAAGAATACTTGAATCTGACAAAAGAACATAAATTGAGTTACAGGAGAAACTACAGATATTTTATGGCCTGAAGATTGTTTTATCAAAACTAAGATGTGTTGCAGTGTGTTGAAAATGGTATAAATAGATTATTGTATAAATAAGAAAAAGAAAGAAAACATAATTTCCTTCAAGCACAATCGCATGAACTATGCAGCCATCACTGCTGTTGCTGTTGAAACAAAAATTGTATTTCATAAAAACACTGCTTCGTCATGTTTGTTATATGAAAATGACTTAACTAGTCAAATGAATAATCATTGAGAGCAAATAAACTATAGAAACATAGTAGACATTTCATTATGAGAATCGACAGCCTTTCAAATTCCTAGGTGGGCCTAAACTTGCCTACTAGGGACCTAAGCAGGCACTGGCCTTACGGGGAAAAACAATGCGCATAAAGCACATTAAAATAAAAAATGCTTAAAGTTCACTTTAACAAACCGGATAAACCATATAAGGAAAGTCACTTAACGTGTATCGGTACTTAACACGCATTTAGATGTTTAAAAAGTGACTACAGCAATTTAAATACTTAAGGCGTGTTAAAATAAGATTTGGATTTGCTATATACTTGGGTGATACTTTGAGTAGATTTCGTATGACGATTTGCAAGGATAAAAGTCCAGGACAAGTATGGGACAATCTCGGTAAAGCGATTTCACCTGAACTTGAGCTATACTTACGCTATAAATTTCCAAGACTTCGTGACAGAGTCAATCTAGATATCAAATAAACTTCCTATACTTTCATCTAGACTTGATATATACTAAATATTTTTACTTAGGTATTTCTGCCTCATCAATATTCAAAGCTTGATCCTTAATGTGAATTTCAACTCAGTTGTTTTACCGAGTTACCTACAATTTGCGACATGTATATGTGTGGCTCGCATGTGACGCCCTCACACGTTCCACTCCAGCGTGCCTAATACAATCGCGGACAAATCGCTGTTCCTCTCGAGTGTCTTTCTTTAGAAATGCTCAAAATCGTAATTTCTACTGCCACTAGGGGAGCTGAACGTCGTCATTTTGTCATTTTTTTTTAGTGTGTATTAACTGATAAAATTAGTACTGCCTTAATAAACATTCTAGAAAATATATACAAAAAATGGAACACAAATATTAAGTTCAACCAATTTTACGAACATATTGACTTTATAACTCATGGGTAGAAATTTACCCCAGACGATTGTCGCACTGCACTCCCAAGCTATAGATTAACATTATAGGTTGAGGACCATAATCATAATTCAGTTTCACTCTCTGACAGTGAGGCTAGCCCGTAGCAGCATCAGTTGTTGGTTGGCAGTCACACAGAACGGTTCTGTAGCGCGTTTAGGGTAGAAATGTGCTCCAGTCTGAAATTATCGTAAGTGTTTTGTGGCGGTAAATGGATTTTACTTATTTTTGCTAAAACAATATATTTGACGTATTACTAGATAATTTTAGTGTAAATAGTCATATTTATTACTTAAAGCCATATTTTCATATTAGACGATAGACACTATATGTATAATAAACATCTGAGTATGTAAGAATGCAAACAATCTTACCAGTTTCATTGTAAATTTTGAATCTTGAATTTTGCAATTTTGAAATTAAAAATATGAATAGAAGAAACTTCCTAAAAAATCTCGCAAGCTCACTAATCGAGCCTCAACTGCGAGCAACGTTGCTCACTTCTAATCTGCACGGGACTTGCGCACTTGCATTGGTACTGTCCAACAGGAAGAAGAGATCCTAGGCAGCACAGGTTAGACCAAAAAAGCCGACGTGATGTATGAAAAAGTCTCGACCCAGAGCACGGAATCGTAAGATTCAAGTTTTTTGTTCAAGACACCAACGAATCGCATGCGAGGAGTACAGATCTGTGCACTGTTACAATTATTGAAAAAAAAATTTCAAAATTTTGTTTTAAAAATGTGTTTCTGCTGATTTTCACCATTTGTCGATCTTTAACGGATTCTTTGTAAACTATGCTTCAATGAAACTGAATTTACCACAGACCATTCTCTTCCTTGTTAAAAAACGAAGAGAATGATATACAAACATTTCGATTTACTGCTGATAAAAACGATTGTGCGAACAAGAAACGCGTGGGGTGGTTATCTGTCCCTGCCATGTGTTAAAAGGTAGAAGAAATCATAGGTGGATTCTAGGGTTGAGTAAGGTGTGCAAAAATGGCTCATGATCTGGATCCACAACATATTTGTAGTTCACATTTCTCGAAAACTATTATTAAAAATATCGCATTGGGCTTTACTGGAGATTTTATATAACGCTGCAAGAAACGTCGCCAGTTAATGATTCTTATAAATCATTAGCTTACAAGAAAATGACAGTCGTAAGTACAGTAGATTCTCGCATAATTTTGATTAAAGTGAATGAAAACGTGTGTCACGAGTGTTATTTTCATTCAACTGAAAAAAGCATTGACCTACCACGTCAAGTAAAATGTTAGAAAGAAATGCTACTCTAATCGATCTGTCATTGCTTAAATAGTAATCGAGGAACGTGTGCTGAAAGCTGTGCATCAAGAGCATGAGCCATTTTTGCAGACTTCACATACTCATAAAATTGCTTGAACTTAATATTTGAGTTAAATTTCTTTGTTTGTATTTTCTAAAACGTATTACTCAGGTAATGCCAATTTGCTCGATTAATATAATGCGATGGAAAGATAACAAAACGGATTATCGATCCGTGTTATTTTTGCAAGATTCCAAACACCGCCGATGTCCAACTCCCCTTATGTAGCTCAAAGTCAATAATATTGACGCAGCGTATTACAGTACACTGCATATATACAACTCACTCTGAAATTACACTGCTTGCACAAGGAGCTCACCACAGTTTTCTCCACTAATGCTAGTCGGATAACATTTTGCACCAACCCGGATAATCCGCCTCCTTCCTCTGATCCTCCTTACCGACTCAACTTCGTCAACATCACCGTATTTCGCCCATAAGGCAGGAAGAAATATTTAACGTAACCACTAAACGTCTTTCTCGTATTACCGTAGACTATTTATTTACTATAGGCATTTTTGTATAGCTATAGTTCCGCTTTTCATGTCAATTGTTAGCCAGTTCGCGATTGCTTCTAATCACGATACCACTTGGTCCGCAATCCTTAAAAAAATGCCTCAGAAAATATCGAACGGTTAAGAATCGTGTGTACCAGGCTGTTCCACTTAGGGCCACACGCAACTATTCCCACTGCTCACCTTCCTCTTACTGAATTAACATTAGAATGCCATTAACCCTCCAAGTCCACACTGGGTGCAGTACACCCCTACCTGAAATTCAAACGCGTATATCTTTTGGCTCTGTCTTATGCATAGAGCTAAACCCCCCGGCATTATTAGTTCAACTATTCACCTTGACGACCTTAGCAACAACACTGCCCTCTGGGACTTCAGTTTGTTTTGACAAGCCGTCGAAGTGTGCAGCACAGTCCTAGTGTGGTCTCGGCGTGGAAAACTGAATTTCGAGCGTCAACATTATCGAGCTACGGTGCAGTGATTACGAATGAAATTTGCGTGCGGTAATGTAAGTATTATATGATACATTGTCGAGTGTAATTACCAACAGGTAATTTTGAAAAAGTTGTCACACGGTGTCTTATAACGACAAGCTCTAATGAGCACGATGAGCAAGACAATTTCGGCGGGGAAATGTCTGATGATACTGAAGATGTTGCGAATGAACATTTAGCGCGTCGAGTGAGACTGATGATAAATTGAAAGAGGGACAGCAGATAGATGAGGACGACATCGTTGAAGGTGGGCCAACGGTACGGACTAAATATGCTCGGCGAACCAGAGACTATCCAAAACAGACCATGCCCTTTACAGTAGACGAATGGCAGTACTAAGTGTCAAAGATGAATTTCAGTGGAGCACGTGGGAGCTGAAAAGATATTCACGTACTTCTAAAAATAGACTAATGCTGATTCCCAATATTTAAAGCAAAAGAAATTCTAATTTTTTTTCGTAAAAAATGATTTTTTTCTGATTTCTCAAACATTTTCATTTGGTTTTCATTTTCTTCAGACAAATTGAACAGGCGAATTTAATAAAGCGAAGTGTAAACTTGTTCTAGAGACATTAAAGTATATCGAAATATTTTTGAATTGCATACATTTGTATTATAACGGAAATGGGATGCAATCGAAAACGAGCAAAGTGTATTAGTCTCTGTGTGTACTCTGAGTACTAAAGAAGTAACATGTACTGGGAGGGTTAAACACGCAGTACATACGTACTTACTTACGCATGTGTATTGTGACGTTATAAATTACGTCACATGGGCTGCTACGACTCGGTGAGGAACTTAATAAAGTACCTTGATGATTAAATTTTATTGTCACAGTATATATACATGCAACTCCACATCCATACATATCCCGACAGCACGAGTAATATATTCATGCAAAGGGCGTGACGTTCATTAATTTAAGGACTTGATTAATACATCTATGCCGATAAAGTCTTGAGAGAACATTTCTTCTCCAAGGATCAAGTGTATCACGTATATGGGACTTGAGGTAAACAAGACTATAATAATAACTAATTTCTTAAATTTTTCATAGATCATACAAATCTTTGTTAATTTATAAGGGTTGATTACAAATACAGTCAATCTTGTTCCGTTTTATTTTAAGATAAACCTCAACTTTTATTTCAAATCGATACCCCAGCCATACTGGTCGATATAAAATATATACTAATGTAGTAATTCTGCCTCGTCGTTCGACTATCTTAAATACATCTGATGCGCAATATCATAATTGGCAGATTTATTTCCAAATTCCGAAAGTACACTGAGGAAAATGAGGTTTCAGTTTCGAGAATAGAAACCCCGAAATCCGAGTATTAAATTCTCGAATTGTATGGCAGTGTAAAGACGCATGAAGATTTTAACAGTAATTCACATTCCGACTTACGTTAACACGCTGACCACCACGTGAAATTCACATCTTTTGAGCAGGGTGGCAAAAGTAATAAAAATACGAAAGTATTTTCATTATAAATATTTGAGGCACTTTGGTCACTGATGACTACCGTGGCGTCATAAAGAAAACAATCTGCGGTCATATGTGACCAACGTGGCAGTCAACGTGTTAATAGTCATACTTTGTGCATGAATTGGTATATTTCTGGGTCGTTATGATACACTGTGGTATCTTATGACATACAGCGGTCTCCATTTTTCTTAGTGTATGGATGCATATTCTTTCACGTGGATTACATATACTTTCTTCAACGCAACTGGCACTAATTAAATTGTGTATAATGTCTATAAGTTCATCGAAAGAGAAGAATGGAGAAACAGTACGATACAAAATTGTGTACTATGAACTTTACAGTCAATCGAGTACACGAATTAATGACTCATTCGCATTCACGACTGATAGATGTGATGGATGTGCAAATTGCTAGATCCTAGCTGCTGTAACCATAATCATGTTAATCAGAAAAATCATAAAATTCTCTATTTTAGGAATTAAATTTCATCTAAGCATACAGTATAACAATACTTATGGTAGCATTAATTATTGCACTTTTGCAATGAATGCTTAACATTTAATGAAAACATTCAAAAGCATCACGTTTTTTATAGAAAGTTGTATTTGCTTCATCCTAAACGAAATAAATATATGTAACCCCCAGCTAGAATTCCTCTTGTACGCGTTACTATTGTTACTATTATATTACTAAGTCAACCACTATCACTTAAAAATCCAATTTTTCGACAGTTTCTAAACATATCTTAGAACTCCACTATAAATCCAAGTGTGTTATGTTAACACGTATACATGTATTATCTGAACCCGTTTTACAGTTATTGTATCAACACGTTTTACATGCCTTCAAAAAATTCTTAGGTTTTAGGCACTTTAACCTTTACCTACTGATGTGCGGTCTGGCAGGCCACTTAGGGCTTTGAGAAACATTAGTTGAAAAAATCACGACGATAGTTAAGGGTTAAGAAAGTTGAGGTCGTACAGTCTATACAAAAACTAATGTAGCATCTCTCAGTTAATGATTATTATATTAGGTATACAACTTTGCTTCCGCCGTTTTGCAATAGATGGCTGTAGCGGTAAATGGTAGTCGAAATAAATAGATCGTAGATGTCATACAATAAGCTTAGGTATTTGTAAACATAACGCCATCGAAATATTAGTCGATTTGTGTCTGCATCATAAGGTTATTCTCGATTAAACATGTCAGCTTACGAGCCAAATTCTCGTCATTTGCGGGAGGTTTTAATTTTCTGCTTTAATATGAAGAAATCTGCGGCTGAGGCTCATCGAATGCTCTCAAATACCTATGGTAAGGCCGCTATTAGTGAAAGAACGTGCCGAGGGTGGTTTCAACGCTTCAAGAACGGTGATTTTGACGTCGAAGACCAGCATGGCGGTGGAAGGGAGAAGGTTTTCGAAGATGCAGAATTGGAGGCATTACTTGATCAAGACTCGAAAGATGCCCGAAAGATGGGAGAAAGTAGTGGCCAGCGATGGACAATACTTTGAATCAATAAATGTATAACCAGATTTTTACAATAAAGCCTCGAATTTCGGAAAAAAACGGCGGAAGCAAAGGTGTACACCTAATACATAAATATACACAAATAAATTTGCCCCAACAAAGGATAATAATGGCAAATTCATCGTATTGAATGCCTGAGTACCTCAAACGATTATTTATGTTGGTCGAGGTGATTATTAATATTTTGACGGACAAGAATTAACTTTTAGATGATCAGTAGCAACATTAGAGCGTGAAATAAGAAATAGTAAAAAAAACTTTTTAAATAACAAATTTGATTAAGAATTATTTTTCAAATGCGTAAATAAGATGTAGAGTCGTAATAAAAGTTTTAAGAAATATTTATATTTTTCAAAAATAATACAAATTTGACTTTATAAGAGATCTTGAACTGGCAACGTTGCATTATTACATCCATACATATGAGATGGAAGCAAACATAGAAAATGGAATTGAAAAGAACCGGAAGTAATGTATATATGGAAGAAAAATAGGTGTAACAGAAGACAAGAATTAATGTATCTTTTAATCTATATGCGATACATCCATTAGGGTTATTGTGTATATCTTGACAACAGATATTAAGTTTCCGGCTACTCTAGTTTGTAAGTGCAACGTTCCCGCTGTCCCTAGAATTTGTGTTATTTGAGAGGTTCTTCATATTTACCTACCATTTTCTAAAAAAAAAAAAAAAATTTATTTAACTGTCATAATACTTTGGCAAAATCATTCCATTTCGCATAAGACTACGTGTAATTTTTTAATAACATTTTTGCAAAAACGAGCTTCCTAACCATCATATAAATTTTGGAAACTCATAAAAATGAATAAAAAGTGACTGCCCAAAATAACAGAGTAATCATTTTAATATAACACACATATAGATTGACAATGCCGAAGCAATAAACAACAAATTATTAGAAGAAAATCTCGTGCGACTTTTGCTGCTTTGGAAAACAATGCTTAACCAGCATTGTGTGAACATCGCAAACGAAGGCTCTTTAGGAAATTGTGTGGATATACTATATGTAGGACGTTAGTGCATTTACGCTGGAATGTCAATACAATCGTGCTAGCATAAAAGGAGGTCATGGGGGAGTTATGGTTTGGGGGCTCGTAACAACATTCCAACATGTATGTGATTCCGATGTACTTCGTTACCTAGAGGAGCATGGGAAATGTCCACTGAACTGTACAACAATACCACCCCTCCCCCGCAGTCCCTTACCCATTTATGCTGACAATGTTCCTCAAATTGAGTGGTTTTCGAATGAACATGCATGTACCGACATGAGCTTATCCAATAATACAGAAGTAAGAAAAGCAAATGAAAATGTAAGAGCGAAGGAAGTGCGAATGATTCTATAAATGCACTCGATGCAGTCTTGATTTCTGGCATCCTTCTGTCGAACAACTAGGCAATATATTACCCACAAACGTTTTTTGCGAATATGTGTTGAAATTGATTTTTTTTAATATAAAAATGTTTATGGGATTTTTATTCGCACGTAACAAAAAAAATCGGGTGGTTTCGTAAACTAGAGACATTGTTCTAAAAGACTATGTTGGTGATTTTGCTTATCTTTGCAAAAAGTATAATTATTGTGCCTAGTGAACGTGAAAGTGAAAAGCTCTCTTGTGTCTCTCAGAGAACCAAACAGTTGTAAAAACTATATACCTCGTGAAAACAAAGTTTTCCAATCACTCCCGAACAACCTGGGTAATCAAAGGGCTACCCAGATGGCTCTTCAAATTCTTATTGCTCGACTCGTAGGGCACAACTTGCACTAAAAGTGCGTGTTAGACACACTACAAAATATTCGTCTGATTTTCAGACACATGGCGGCCCCATACCCTAGTGGGTGAAGTATATATCATGGTCCAAGACTAATGCACTAATTAAAATTAATTTTACCAGAAAAAAGATTGATGGGCTAACAGAACTTGTTAGGCTAGTCTAGCGATTAATAAATGCAGAAATCATGGGACTTTGTGTATATTAAAATTGATTTATCATTACGTAGATCACACGGACTTTTATGTAAATATGTATAATAAGTAACAGACATATTTTACGATAACAGTATTTGAAGAAATATTCGTTGGTTCATATTTGAGAAAAAAAAAAATATGTTAACATTGTAAATAACGTTTCTAGAAGGAATATAGAATTTCCCTAGATCCAGAGGGTGATTTTCTAGCAACCAAATATTTCCTAAATGAAGATAGAGAAAAATGGTAGAAGAAAATATTACATGGTTTACCAAAGACTAACTTCCTGTGACCCGATTTACATATTTTAGTAATGTAGTACAATAAAATGTTGAATATCTCGTAAAACATTCACTTCTCGATAAGTTTACCTTAATATTTTTCTACGCAAAATAATGCAAAGAATCGATTGATGTAAAAAAGTACAGCTGCATTTAATAAGAAAAATAAAATGGCATCTCGCAAGTGCATCGATGTACATGCGGGAAAGATAGGATCAGAGAAAGTTAAGCCTCGGTAAACCATCGAATATTAGCCTCTAGCATTTTTCTCTGTCTTCGCTTAGAAAAGAAGAGCTAAAGTTGCAAGAATCACCCTCTGTTTGCCGCATTTGTACACACAGAAATACGCATAAGTAATTATTGACCGAGCAATCTATAAGGGGTGATTCTATCACAAAAAAAAAAGAAAAGTAACACGAGCACTGCTTGCGAAAGGACAAAAATACACAGTGAAAACCAAAGCACTGATGTCACAAACAGTTAGAAAGTCAGAAGCACATGTTACATATTTACATGCACTTTTTACATGTATAATTTTTACGCATGAATAACAATGCATCACATATGGTTGAACGGAATCCCCATTGGAACTGCTAGAAACGAAAAAAGATTTAGGGCTTAAGGAATGATCTAACGTGCAAGGAATCTTGTTCGTTCGGACCCTCCAATTCCAACTCCAACGGCCACAACTGCCTTGCCGTTGCACCTACTCTAGATTTCGAGTCACAACCCAATCCATGTATCATGAGTTACATGTATGTCTATAGATATATCTGATATAATGATATATATATATATATATAGATATATCTACTCCGTATAGACTTTCACGTACCCTACGGATCAATAATTCTCTAAGCGATTACTGCGAACTCCCATACGTGTTTACAGCTTCCAAAAACAGAAGGAAATGTGCGGGAATCACCAGGAAATCCATGGAGTTCTGGCACATTTAACACGAGGAACGATAAAACTAAAGGTAATCTGTCAAAATTATGTGAACGAGAGTAACCAAGTTTACATATGTATGTATGTCACGATTTATCACGAAAGGCTAATGACTTACGACGAACTATACGATTATCGATCATCTAGTCCGTGTTGAAGTAAAATATGTTGTGGCTAAAATTCTTCGTTAGTAAATGCAATAAATTGTCGTTAAGGCCACCAGTCAGCCAGTTTAATCATAGAATTGTAGCTTAATGGCGCCAGAGACGAGGAAAACTTTTGAATCGTTATTTTCTTGTTATTTATGATTTTCCCAAATATTGCGTGCTTCCGCATTCCTCCTATAAGAGACAAGTCGCATAAAATCCGGGTAAATAACGGTATCCATGAAGCCAAAGTCGAGTTCATTCCCCCTTTTCATTAAACGAGCAATCTTTGAACCAGTCTTGCGAAATTCTGCATCGAATATCCGTTCAGATTTTCATTTTAAAAAACTCCTTGAGATACAAAATTACTGTATAATACCCCTTTGGGGTATAATACAATAATACAATAACATTATTACCTCTACTTATTCTCATCTTTTTGTGGAGATATAGCTTGCTGTCTCTTGCGATTATACGACAGTTATTTCAGTAATGTTCGACTTTCCATCCCAGTCGCATTCTTTATTCACGTCTGTATATGTACTTGGCTCGAGACTTTACCTAGCCTCTTGATAATCAAATATGTATATAGCTATGCGAGTGTTAAAATAATCATGCTCACTGTGACTTTACCAGCAATTTTCGATACTCGCTAGGCATGTATAATGAAGAAATTTGGTACACAAAAGTGCCGAGTCTATAAACCTACATAGATGGTATGCAGATAGAATGGAAATCAACTTCTTATTCCTCAAACTGTCTGCCGAGATCCAAAAGACATTCCAACGTGAAATTCCTTTTAAATGATATTGCTATTCGAATGACTAATTTTCTTTTATGGAAAATGTGAATACTTTTTTATTACTAACATAAATAGTAAAGTCGACTCTCTGTAAGAACGAGTGTTTGGGACTAAAGTCGATCGTTCCTAGCGTCCAGTTATTCCTACTGAACAAACCTCACGTTTTACTAATGGACCGAAGTTTACGTGCATGCTGAGGGTTAGGAAAGGTAGAAAAAGTTTCCGTCACGAAAAGTGAGGGTTTCAGAGTTTCGTCTATCGTAGTCGGTATAGAAAGATTTAAAGGGAACATTCGGTTGGTAACGAGCATCTTCTCAGAGAGATTCGACTGTACTTGAAATTTCAAAGATTCTGTCAGGCGGATCATATTATTTAACGGACAAGATAATTACAGGACAATACCAGCACCGTCTGGGAGAATAACCCGATTTACAATTTAAAAAAGTCCAACAGTTACTGACTTTCCATTTTTATAATAATTTCTTGTAAAATTTACTTACATATAAAACGTCAATTTCGCATCACGGAATAAAAGAAGTTTCTATTCTAATAAATTACAATTTAAAAAATTCGCAATATCCCTGACCAACGCCTGAATCGAGCCTTGTCTCAATTCGCAGATATACAGGCTGCCTAAAAGGACGATCACTAGCATTTCTTAATAAACGTTTCTCGAGAGCACTATTATCCATAAATATATAAATACCAGTTATAGTCGGAACTGCACTTTGGCCACAGCACCTACATTCCATGAATATACAATATATGCTACATTTATGCAGCCTATTGCATGTATTAATACATAAAATCATATTTTAAAGGACATATCTTCTTTACGGTAAACATAAGCGGTGCTCATATAAGTGCTAATGTATAGATCTAGTTTCCGTAGAAACTCATTGGCACACGTGCAGATGTACACGTTATGTGCATACTGCGAGAAAGCATACCATATACTAAATAGCATATATGTACATATATTTATATATATGCAGCATATAGCATATAGCACATGGTACATAGTACATGTGGGTTGGCCTGAATGGTGTCAGTCCGCAGACACTATGTACTGATTCAATACCGCACTTGTAAAATACTACCAACAGTGACTGGTTGAAGACTATAAAAAGCGAATGGGGAAAAAAGTACACTAGAGGACTTTAATGGAACAGCCATGTATTGTTTCAGGGAAAGAAAAAACATGGGTAGTAACACCTCATTATATAGAGAATTGTCGAGCCATATTTTCTATAGCTCTCATATTTTGACAAAACGACGAGTTTTCTAAAACTGAAATAAATAGCGACTGTAATGAAGTCTACCGATGTATATAGGGAGAAAAGTATTTGGTAAAAATTACCATATATCTGATAGAAAATATCATAAATTTCTGATGCATGTTACTTACAGCGACATTCTGGCAAATATTCTTATAAAACAAAACAAATTCTACTGAATGATATCGTAATTACCCTTGTTATAAAAATTATCATGATCTTCAATTGTTACTGCTAGAAGATCAATACTTTTTACTAGAAAATATAAAAATCGGTAACGTAGTAAAAGTCGATATGTCAGTTGATATGTCAGCAGTTGCAATTTCAAAATTCTAACCACCATTAATTCTTGAGACTTGCAACTATTTTCAATGCAATTCTTTACCTGCTGTTACATTATTATTTTAAATAATATAATTATCTTTATACTTTTTATTAAATAATATCTTTATTTAATATATAATATTTTATATATGTTTATAGCAAAATTTGTCACAACATCATCTCAATATTTTGTGTGTAATCTAATCGTAAAAGAATACTATTTCATTACTGTATATGTAATCATTCACAGAAGATAATGAACGTAGCGAACAATTGTACAAATAATGAACAATTTACACCAATTTTAAAAAATATTATTCGTGTTTCCTCGTAAGATATTTTCGATACCTGCATATAGACAAAGTTAAACCGAGTCGTAAAACGTCAAGCATAGGGTAAACCTCTTGTGTTTAGCCACGTACAACTATGAAGAGATATGAGCGCTGCGTGATAATTACTAAAGGTAGGATCCATCCTTGAAGGAAAATAGAGTGAAGGTTATAAATGACCTACGTCAACGGCAATAAAGATAATAATAAATTGATGGAAGGATGAGTTCGTAACGCTCACGAAGATTTTCTACTGTATCATCGTCATATGCGCAGTTCCTGCAATAGTCAAGAAGAGTTACGTTAACTTTTTAATGCCGAGAAATATCTGAGAAATATCCGAGAAATAATGCGAGTTTGCCTTAACGCAAAAAAAATAAATAGCAACACATTCAAAACAGTTTCGAAAACTTTGAAAAATTCATTACACTCGCGAAGAACAACTATAACTGTATTGAGGACCATGCCAGTTTCATTAGGGGTAGTAGTGCCAGTTCGGAATTGGAGAACAGGGTGACGGGGGTTGGGTCGAGTTTCCAGTCTAACTGAATAAACAGGTCTCGTTAAGGCTGAGCGAGTTCACGAATAAGTGAATTCTAGCTTTAAAGCTCGAGGCTACACGAACCTACAAAGGTATGAAACTACTGCGATAGATAAATGAAAAGCAAAATGCACAATAAAGAGAAGCGGTCATGCGCTATTATATTTTTTAAATTATTTACCACGTATAGCCACCGGTCGTATAATTCACACCAATTGCACTTTTGAATATATTCAAATATTTTTTATATAGCAGAACAAAAGGTTCCCTTTGTAACGATAATAGCTGCTACGTATAGTTCAAAATAGTGTTGATTAAGGACCTAGGAAACTCACTTGAACGCACTAATTGTGCGTTCATATCCATCGCATAAGGGATTTGTCAGATCATGAATGTCCAATGGGAACGTACGAGTGTGTAGACGTAGCTTCCTCGAATGTGTGCAGAAAGCATGAATGCGATGCTATTTTGCCCAGAATAACTCAAACACACAGGTAGATACGTGACGGGTAGCTGGATGGATAGAACTGTAAATAGAAGACAAGGTGTATTCAAAGCTCCCTGAAGAGACATTTGAATGCGTGGAGACGCGCGCCGGGCCGGTAGGGGGGGGGGGGGCAGATTTTTGTTCGGAAGCAAAATTTATGATGATTATGACGATAGTGATAATCTCAGGAGAAATATTTTCAATGCTCATTAACCAAACCGATCGATACAATCTCTATGAAATACGCTACTTGTTACAAACGAGGCACTATTGATCGCATGTTACTTCCGCACGCATCAGGATACAAAATAGTCGCTCGAATTCGATTTCTACAGTCGTGTAAATTACTCGATAATGCAATATCTTATTGTTTACGAGCATACGAAATGGGAAGCAGATATGTAATGATTTGACGTTGATAGTTTTAATAACTTTGGTGACACAGAATCACATAGTATATTGAGAAAAAAATACTTCAGTTAATTAACCCATTAGTGTCCAAGCGTCCGATTTTTGTAGACGCTCGAGGTAAAGTTTTACTAATTCTAGAAAATTCTGGAAAAATTCATAGTCGTACTACTATATCTATAGATTGGGATGAAAAAATGTATTGTCACAAACCGATATCTTTTTACATAAACAATTTTTGTTCAGCAACTGCCTAGTTAGGTCTAAATAATTTAAATTGTGCAATGTCTGGTTGCCAAAGTTTTCGGGGTGAAGGTGTCGTGATGGGCTTCTGCGGTCTCTAATTATGAATCTGAAGTTTAAATTAAAAAATTAAAAATGACAGACCCAAAGTAGCTGTCTTGAAAATTAAAATTGTCCGATCCACGTGAAACTTGGTTTTTGGGGACTTATAGGGAAGTTGGCTTCGGATTTGAGGCCACAATTTCCTTTACATTTTTTTATGATTCTAAAATATTTTTCGTCTATCAGTCGCCAACTCGTCAATAACGTTCGACTGCTTTCACCACGAGCAGGCTGGCTAATAAATGGTGCAGGTTACTGGTACAATAAGGGTCCCAGAATTAAAAGCCTGGTTTTGAGTATATTTCAAATTTTTTAATATTAACATCACATTCGTAACTAAACGCTCCAAAAAGCCCAAAATTCTCATTTTCATACAAATCCCTTAAAGTTTTTATTTTTCAGGCCTCCATTTAGTACTCAGTTTTTTGAATTTTCAAATTTTTATTTCGGATTCATATTCAATCACCCCAAAAACCCTCGATACCACATTGAACTTTACAATATCTATAGCAAGACATGTTTGCACGTTAATGGGTTAAAATTATTAATAAATGGAACAACAGAACCTCCTATCAATCAATAATAGATATAGATATTGGCTTATTATGTAGAAAAACAGTGTCAGGGTTGCGTTCACTATAATAGAATTCTCTATTCTGATATTGCTGTCCTTTACGATGGAGCAAATGATACGCTTACCCTTAGTCTTTGATGTATTCCGAGCGCGGAGGTTTTTGCGGAAGTCTAAGCGGAATCCCCAATATACTCAAGCATATAAAGCTGAACTGCCGCGAAATATTTGTAGGATATTTCAAAAGTTTTATTAAACTCCGTAATACATACAAAATGCACAAATTTGAAATTTGTATATAATTAACAAATTGCCGATTTCTCACGACCCTCAGCTCCAAAAACAACAAAATTAATCTTAAACAAACTCCGTTGAATTTCTCGCAAGTCGCCCAGGTCGCTGATAGCACAGCTGACGACGTACAACGTTGCCAGCTATCTCGCAGTGGAAACCGCCGTAACTCTAAAATGAGATCGAATTTGTTCTCGTATCTCCCGATAATATTTTCTTGCGAGTAACATCGATGACTCCACTTTTTCATTGCGAAATTCACCGAGTTCATCGCGCATTTTATATTTCGCATCTCACAGACGATTAACATGAGAAATCTGCAATTGAAACGCGGACGGGAGCTTTTTCTCATATGGCTCTATATTAATATTTCATTTTTTAAAGTGACAATTAATCATGAATAAGTCCATAACTGAGGCTGAAATTTTTTTAACGCGATACTACGCGACGCAACTTTAGTAGAGTAAAAAAAAACTATTAATTTCTGAAGAATATCGTCTTATGCTCGGAATACCTTAACATGGTAATAACTAACGTTATAGATTAGACTTACAATAATTAAAATTCTTACGGATTGCTAACTGTGAATTAAGAGTTTATATCCTCTTATTGCATTTACAATATACACTAGACGTAATGAGACAAGTTAATCATCTTATCAATTTTGCTTTTCACCTGTTCCTCGTGACACGTTTCTTTGTAAATTTTATAACTTTTGAACAAATTATCTTTGCTAATAGACTATAGTTTGCGCTTGTTAGTCAGAGTTTGGCGTTTCAATTTTACTATACATGAACCTAAAAATAAGTATTTATTCAAAAATTATAAAACAATGAAATCGTCGGTCTGGTAGACCATGTGTGACGGCCACAGGGTGAAAAAATAGATATGACGGGCTAGGGTTAATGGGAGATGATATAACTTCGAAAAATGTTTTCCACCTAGCAGAATTCGTTAATATTAAGACCCTAGAAATGAATCTATTACCATCTGATAATGTTTCTAGTGCATGAGTACTGCATGCTATTTGCAGTTGATAAACGTCTAAAATACTTTTAAGGGATGAATCGAAAGTTGAAAGTATTTCGCCCGTGTCTAATATTATGGTTACCAAAAACATTCACTATTTCGTCTTAGTTAATTATGTGACAAATAAAAAAACAACTTTCATACTTTTTCCAAGTCGCATTTTTACGAAACATAATCATAAAAATAATAATAGTAAAAATGAGAAAATATTCTAAATTATGATTAGGTTTTCACGTGTCACGGTATCGTTAACACTGGAACAACCAATTCTGTGAAAATGACAGATTTCTTGTTTTAAATTACAAAAACGACTAAGGTACTTTTTTCCAAAATTATGTTGACTTTTGTCGAGATAAAAAAATTAATATATATGCCAATTTACTTTCCATCAGCCACTCTAATATCCAAGTTCTATATACAGGGGTACCCGAATGCACGAAAAACAACACTGGTTGTTCTAGTGTTAAGAATCGAAATCTGTTCCGCCTTTATAGCTCTTCTCCTTGAAAGAATCGACTTAATGGCAGCATTTACATCCGTTCGACATAAAAATGTTTACTCGTGGTACTGACCAAGTATCGTAAAAATATCAACGAGATGTCATTTGCTATAGCTACTATTTGTCCAAGGCCAGATTGAATGTAGTAGTTGCCAAGGACTTATCCACAGTATCAATTTATTTTCCAACAAAACATTTCTCACTAAAACAATGAGGGAATCCCCAACTTTACCATGCCTACAAAAGCCAACAATAAATTGAGTTAGACAAATCTCTCACTGTCATACGAATGAGATTACTTTCAGTGTACACACATGAACGCGCAGTGGCGCCGTCTTGCGTGGATTTGCGATTACGAGATATCAATCTACCAGACTATGTATCAGTCATAGTAACAGAAAAGTACTGGCTAAAGTACAAAGAAAAGGACAGACAAATGAGGAATAACAGGAGCAAAGTATACAGAAACAGAGAATATTACGACTACGAGAAATTCGTATGAATCGTAACGGAAATATTGTATTGTGTTTATGACGCTACTTGGGCAGCCGTTCTCTAGCCGAAGAATAACTGCCACATAACTGTTCGACTAAAATTAGCTTATGTCTCCTTATCTTTGACTTTATACGCCTGCGAAAGCATAGCCAACAAATATGAATGACGCTAAACCTTGAGTCTGGTCAAAGAGAGATAATTTCGTAGATTCAAAGGCAGTTATATAAATTTGCGTTTGCGTTAAAGAAATAGCAAATTTCAGAAAAGTAGGAAAGATGTAAGGATCAGAAGTTAGTAAAGATACATAGTGCACGTGTATTCTGAGCTGCAGCTACAGGATAAGATTGAGAATCGAGATGCTCGGCCGACCGCTTCTCGTAGCTCTGTGTGAAGTATCTCGGCTTGATAATATTCTTATATTAAGGATTTACGTGATAAGACGTGTTGATAAGGTATTTCAAAAAAAAGAATGACAGGGTTGACACAAAGACTGGAGCGAGTTAAACGAAAAGAAAGAGGTTAAAAGGAAAGTAAAAGGGGAGGAGCTGAGTGAATGGCTGAAAGAGGACAAAATATGAGAAGAAGCCAGGAAAGCGTGAAGCTTCGGCATCGTTAAGCTTCAACGGGGAGCAGAGATTGGTTGGTAGTGGAAACCCAGAGGATGATGTAGCGTACATATTTCAGTAGATATCTTGTCAGACGGTGTTCTACCCATCCGGGCCCGGGGGACTTCCGGCAACTACTTTGTGCCTACATCGGCGTACCGTAACGTGTAACACAATCGCGGTCCCGTCGTCACGGGGCGTACGTACATATCTATACACATCATGATATTACGCGTCAAGCAAAGCTGGTTAGGGCGTGAATTTACGCTAACGTTGTGCAGTACCCTCGGGCCCTTTATTACGACCTCATCCGTGGGGAATTATGCGGACGCGTTTAACGTCGGTGTCGGCAGATGCTGACAATGAGAAAATCTGAGGTTGGACTAGGTTAAAAAAGACATATCAATTTATTACCACCGTTTTAAAACAAGCTTTTAGCCGATCGAATAAAGAAAATTATTCCGTTTGTAAAAGGACTGACGCAGGTTTATCTATCCCTTTCGATGTGTATCCGCTTTCGAGATTCTGCTTCCTGAATTTAAAGTTGACTTATTGATTTCCACTTGTGGTTTCTTCTTCTGAATACAACTGGTCGAGTATACTTATCGCTCGAAGACTCTCACCGAATATCTTAAAAGATTTGAAATGGAAGACAAATGAGATTTTAAATAATCACTCATCAAATTGTAGGGGTGTTATTAAATTAGACTCGCTTAATTACGGAACAAGTATTTCTATATCGAGCTGCCTTTGGTTTCACTAAGAATGTAGACGTGGGTGTCAAGAACTCCGTTAATTGGACTAATTAAATATATATACTTGGCTGCGGCCCAAAAAAGTGACGTTGGAATTATGTTGAGTTACAACGACAGGTTACAAATAATGACGTACTGCCCTCAAAATTTCGTACAGGACTATAAGTTTATTCGGGTTATATGCGTCTTATATCCTATCAGCACGAGCTGGATTTCAAGTGAACTTCGAACTATCGCAGACCAACCAAATGAAAGAAAGGCCGAAACTCAACTTTTCATGTTGTGATAAATTGCCAAATGGACAATTAAATTAAATTTCAAGGCAAGCGGGCTTCTCATATTTCAACAAAAAATATTTCTTTACGCCTCGTTTCAGCGTGTTCTTTTAATTTAATTCAATAAAGTAGAAATTGTATAAATTGTAAAATTTTAATGATTTAAGTATCACTTAAATATTCGTTTAAAAGACAATTACTTTTAATCTGTGTTGTTTTGTATAAAATTATTATATACATGTATAGTCAGTTCACGAGTTCAATGTGTTCTTTGACAGTTCGCAAAAAATACAATCCTTAGCGATAGCGTTGGCGTTAGCGTTGGCGTTAGCGCTGACGTGGCGCTTGCGTCGGCTCTGGATCCACGATGGCGACGAAGACCACCGTCCCGTTAACGGACGCAATAACAGGGACGATGATGCCTTCTGCATTATTCCTATGTATCTGCCCATCACTTCCAATCTCTCCAGGCCCTCCTGACCATCTTTACCCATGACCTGGAGTACCGACCCATCGTCCACGGGCTGGATGATCCACGTATATTAGTTAATAATAAAAACGGCCAATTCTCTATATAGCACCGGCATTTGTTTTGACGCTACCTTTGGATCGTGCTCGAACCGAACTCAGCAGGGACTGTTTGTTTTGTCTATCTACAGACTATCAAAGTACAACGAAGTTGCGGACGACTCGACGCTGTCACTGTGACGTCAATATCTGCTCTGGCATTGGTCTACGTTTAAACACTTATAACTAAGAAACTGTGTATCGTTCGACAGTTAGAAACACAGCGTTTTGCTGGCGCAATAATTCCGTATCATACTCTGCTAACTGCGTGCCACAATTTTGTTACACCCTGTATAGAGCAGCTGAGCACAGTAAGGGTTTTGCAATTTGCAATATTTCTTCTTTCATGAGTGGAGGAAGACCATAGCATACTAGAAAATTTAGTGGGTGGATTTCCGTGATCCTTCAAACCGCTCCCTTGCGGTGAAAGGCAACTGAGAGTCTGAAAGTTTTAGCAAAAATAAAACTGTAATACATTGTTTAAATATTCATTTATTCTAGACATTATTATACCAATACAAATGATACTAAGATGTATCAGGCACCATAATCTTATTTCTCATCTTGATACGAAAAAGAAAAACAGGTTGTCTCTGTTAGGCTCAACCAAGAATAAAAGACGTAAGATCAGCACCACTTGCTTGAAAAGGACCCCATACGTGCCAATATATAAAATAAAGTTATAAATTTCAAACAAGACATAGTCAATGACGCCACACCCTGTCTATCATTTCCTGTTCTAGTCTTCTCGGCTGACTAAGAAGAAGAGGATAGTCTATATGACAATAGCAAATACTTTCAAACGAAAAAAAACCTGCATAAACGCAAAACTACTGCAATAGGTAGGAAAATTAACAAACTAAAATTATATTAAATTTTGCATGGATGAATAAAAAAAATAAAAATCGATATCTCTAAAAACATACAATACACTCGTTCACGCAATGTCGCCTACAGTTAAGGTTACTCAAAAGTGATCACGATTTGTAATATTTCCGTGGAAAAAATCTCGTTATTCTTCCTTTCGCTCTACACGTGTTAAAATCAAGCTTCAAAATATTTATAAACTAAGCACTTGATGGCGTCGCAAATGCAGACGCTACGCATTCAGGCAAACTTGTTTTTCACAGAAAATCACTTTACGAGCCGACCCCTACATGCTACACGCTCCTGCAGTAAAATTGGAAAAGAAAATTTAGGGCAAATCTCTCGTATTACAATATAAATAATATTTTATATAAAAATCCCACACGTAGATTGGCGTCTAACACGCCTGAGCTGCAACCCGACATAATTATTGCAAAAATAAGTCCTGCAGAATTAAAGTCGATTCGCAATATCGCTAAAGATTGGCAATTTATTCGAAGAGAGAACAAAACGTAAGAAAACAATAAAAACTTGGATTCCTTTGAGTTCGCTGCGCCAACTTAGCTCTTAAGCTTCAGTTCAACTATAGCGGTTTAACGAACGTATAGTATATTGAGGCGAGAATGTGATGGAAAGGAATGAGTAGGAAAAAAAAGAGTACGTGAGAAGTAGAACTCTTAAGAAGGTTAATAGAAGCAACAAGTAAGAAGTCTGAACCACCCTTCTGTGGCTCATGACGTCTCCGTAACGTGATTGGCTGCCGGCCGAAAAGACTCTCCTGTTTAATATTGCTACGTGACTTGCAGCGATGCAATGACGTCATTTCCAGGAGGTCGAACGTAACTTTTGCCAGTATAACCATTGTGACATTCGTCCTTCGCGAATGAAATCAATAAACGTTAAATGTGCAAGTATATGCTGAATTTCCGACAAGAGAAGTTACAGAAATTACATGATTCGTTTTACTCAATATTACAGTCAACTTATATAACTTTGTGTTCGAAAAAAAAAGAGTCATTAATTTACTTCGCTGCTAACAAGTTCTTTGAGTCTTTCGACCCATTTACTCATTTTATTATGAGTATTACTAATGAGCATTGCATCAGTTCAATGAGTGCCTTCGTATAGTTCACGAATAGTTCCCAGTACATTGCAATAATACGAGATGCATTTATTAATTACCAACCCATGAGATATCTAGATCTGTTTTTATCCGATGTCGATAATTTATTTCAGTGGATTCAGGAAACGAGGAACAACCGAATTAATAGTATTAATGAAAAATATTTATTAATTTAATTACATAAAGGATAATCGCATTTAGCTCACACAATGTATGTTCGACCTCAACTACGTACCGTTATACATATCTCACTCAGCTTGACAACGTACGTACGTCTTTACCGTCTTACGTCTAAAAATTGACTACCTTGTCACAAGCCTCGCTTTCCTCTCGCCGGTTTACCACAGCCTTCACATGACCACACTTAGTCCCTTCGTCTATCCCTAACACTCGCTTCATCTGCTTATCGTCAACCGCAAACGCATGCACGTCCACGCTCCCAGGTATAAACATAACGTGCTTAGCGATTCTTATACGTCCCAATACTTGACATATTTATATCCCTACAACTCTATTGAACGAAGAGCTTTATTTAGAATTCATGGTACTTTATGCCTTAATCGCTACGCGTGCATGATACCTTAATCGCTACCTTTGAGCAACCTCAAAGTATCCATTCGATCAGACGTATTTGGAGGTAATGTCGAAAGTAAATACAAATCCATCGCATGATTTTCCACCTCAAAATCAAATTTCGCGCAGAATCCTGGTAATTTGCGCAATCCTGATGAACTACTAATGAAATTCAAAGTCTGCAACTAACCGATTGCGAGCAATCTAGAATGTTCTAAAACCATCGAGATCGTGCAAACAGATAATGAAGTGTTAACGTAAATCTACAAGAGCGCGACGACCAATCTAAACTTAGTAACAACTACTGGATAAATGGCGCAGCCTATAAACCCCAATTGATGATGAATCCCAGCCACGATCATCGTAAATTTAAGCTCTCGTTCAGCCGTCCCTTTTTTCTCTAAACGCAAGACTCTTTTCCTTCCAGCGTCCCGATCGTAAAGCCTATTCCTGTCCAAGGCAAATGATCAAACGAGTGGAATCAGCAAAATGAAGAATTTCAGCAAACTCGCCACAGTTGTTGAATAATCGAAAAATTATAAGAAGAGGAAAGTAGAACAAAGAAGAAGAAACGAAGGACAGTGTTGAGAACTGCGGTGAGGGCGAGCCAATTTAAATGCCAATAATTATGTTTAATGTTTCGAGAATCCCTTGAGGCACGAAAGTTATGTTGGGGACTCAGTTGGTCGACGAGGCTGGCCGAATGAGAAGGAAGAAGAGTAAAACGAGAAAGGACAGACACGTTGGCGATGGTTACAAAGGTAAGGGACAGGGACTCCGGTCTTCAAAGTATAATGAGAGAAAAACAGTAAGAGAATAGAGGGAGAGAAAGAGAGAGGAAGAACGTATGTATGTGTGTGTGTGTGTGTGTGTGTGTCTCTGACGTCGTTGGCCCAGTACAGTGTTGTGTATATATCGATCCTGGTCTTCCGAGGGTTGGTTAAACTATATTTGAACCACCAACAGCGAGAACGAAAGGAAGAGAGAGAGGGATGGAAAAAGAAAGAGAAAGGGAGAAACAAAGACAGCTGTTTACGAGTCAGTTGGGACGCGGTGAGTAACGTGCTACCGAAATCTAGCATGGAAATAAAAGAAAAAAAAAAAAAAAACAGCACGGAGAATTTTAAACGCGTGCGTCCTGGTCCCAGCCTTCCAGTTCACTTCCATCGCATATCCATTCTCGTCATCGTCAAGTCCATTTCAAAGACACTCTAGAGTAGATTCGTATGGAAATGGGACATCCCATTGTAAAATGACGATATGACATCCATTTCAAATGACTATTTCGCATTTATGCGATGGGTACCTTGACGAATTGGGTCATGTTATTCAAATTAATATGATTTTTTGTATTTTCGTGACCAACATCGATGACCTCGTATAACCTATTAACTAGCTATAACCTATTACATCTTGTGTGTCCCATTGAGCAGAAGGAAAATTTCACGCTCCAACATTCATTATTCTTTCTAAAGTGCTTACCTTAAGTTTTACATCTCCCTGCTTAATAAATCAAAGGCCATAAACGTCTTTAAAACCCTATAATTAATAGACGAAAAATATCAAGCCAAAGCCAGCGGCCGATTTTTAAACGATATCTCAAGCAGCCACGTATATGCGTGTTAATAATAATAATAACGCCAGCACAAATATTAAAGTTAGATAATGATATAATATAAAATATTAAAATGGTAGCGAAGCTTAATAGCCATGGCTGCGAGTTACCGAGCTATCAGTTTCAGTATAATATGTATATAATGAGTGTTAATGAAGTATCCGTTTTTAAAGGATAATAATTTTACCCCTGTACAATATGTTAAGTATAAATATACCTCGCAAAAGGCTCGGCGCGAATATGAGAAAGTTATGGACGGAGAAAAAGTACTAGCTGTTACGTGGTTGAAAGAAACTTAATCAATCGGCAACTCTGAGAAAAAAGGTATGGAGGAAAGTCGAAAATTCGGGAACCAAGGGGGAGAATAAAAATGAGGTTTCCATTGCGGGCGTAAAGAAGCACGAAATCTGAACAATGTATCCCCGCATTTGCATGACAGTGTGAAGACACACGAATAAAAAGCATAATACTAATTCACATGCCGATAAATATTTATAGTCATGCGTAACGTAGAAATTAATATATTTCTGGGTCACTGTGTATGAAATTCCATAATATACAGAGAAATTCTATTTTTCTCAGTGAAGGCAAATTCTCGAATGGATGAAAGTTACAGTTGAATGCTTATCGCTTATTCGTTATTCTTCGTGCAGTTTTTTCAGTAGTCTCTGATAACCTCGATAGATTTGAAGACAAGAATTAATAAACAAAAAACCTTTCGATCATTCGGTGCAGTCCACAACGAATAATCGACGCGATATACATATGTAAGTAGTACAGTTTTATGCCCTTTAGAGGTTTACGCTCTAAATTTGCTGATCCATTGTATCAGTGACGTTAATGTCGATGTACATGGTGTGATCAAAACGTTCGGGGACATTAGTCATACAAAACGTAAAACTTGACTACAAAGTACGCAATTTGCGCCACGGATAGTGTTATGCTTTGGCTACGTGCTTTCAGAGTTTCGTTGTGACATATTTAGTACAATCCGAGATATCAAGCTGTTAAGGTGACAGTGTAAAACGCGTTCTGTGATTTTTTGAACAATGGCTTTTAAGGAATAGAGAACTTATAGATCAAAACATTACGTTACAGTTAACCCTTTAGAGGCTGCATGTTTTCTAGTGATGTAACTATTGAGGACGGGAGATGCAAAAAAAAAAACCCAAGGGTAGGCTGGGTCGGTGACAAGTAAAGGTGAATTTTTGTTGCTAGTAGATAGTTTTTCTTTGCGCTGACAGCTTGAGAATTATTTCTAACGTCTCGTTCATATTTTGAGTTCACTGTGGGGCAAATAAACATTTCAAACAATGCGCATCTGACATGGACTGTCTTCGTAACTAGCAGGGGTTAATGTTTACGTTTGGGGGTAATAGTTTTCGTATCACCAATTTCACCAAAAACTTTTCTCGGTAATTAGAGGCAATTTGGTTAAAAAAAAAAGTTTTTAAATGTAGGTAGTAAATATGATTTTTTTTTACCCGATTTTGGGGTTTTGCGACACGTTGTCACGAGTCTGGAGTGCGACGTTAAATTGTGCCAATTTTTTTGCAATTGGGCAATTTTTGTAGAAGTTATGGATTTTCAATTGACAGGACATGTATATCGTAGAAGAAAAGAGTGAAGCTTCGTCAATCATGAAAATACATATATTCCCCTCTCATAAAACCTTAATTTTCAAAGTGTCAAATCATGGAGGGTCATAAGCAACTGATGTAAAAAAGTGACTAGCTGTGTCCTGCTTGCTAGTCAACTGAGGCTAAATTATCTGAAAAGTCGTACCAGTAAAAGCGTGACGTAAATTGTACAAATATTTATGACGTAACAAAATATAGTATCGGAATATATTTTTCATTTTCAGATTACGCTCTTCTGTAAGTATGCTTGATGAATGACAATTAAACTATATGTCGAATCATCAATTTCGAGTTATCCAAATTATAATATTATGCGGCAACTGAGCTGCACATTCAATCAGCAATAAATGCGATATAACATTGTAGAATGCATCTGCTGCCGTCATGGAATCGCGTTACTTCGCAGATTCTTTTTATTTGCAGATGCTCTCGAAATGCATAGTCTAAAAGTGGGTAATCACAAAAATGGGATTAGGTCGATTTCATTTGGAACTCCGATTTTAAAGCTTCTACCTGAAAGAACCTTTCGCAGCATGAATAGGAGCAAACTTCGAATTCATGACAGAGTATTTGGAAATGCATCTAAAATAGAACACACGAAAATTCTAATACGTTAAAACATTGGCACTGAATGATATAGCGAGTAAATATATGAGAAAAAATCTCAATAATATGCAGAGTTGTTAATTTTTGTCTCGACAATTTATCAGCATCCTACCGACTGACTTGAACTGTGAATTAATTTCAGAAAAACCGGAAGTATTACAAAGTGACAAAGAGTAGGGAAGACAACGAAAAACAATATTCTTGAACGTACAAGAAGTTCGTGCAATAAACAAGTCACTGTATGTGCTTTGAAAACGTATTGGGACAAAAATGTATTCTGAAACACAATTGAAAAGGGTTGGGTGACGACTTTTAACCCTAGCTCGTTACACCTATGTGTTGACCGTTAAACCGTCACATGGTCTATCAGACCGACGATTTCATTACTCTACAACTTTTGAATGAATGCATATTTTTAGGATCAATTATACCAAAACCAAAATGCAGGTGGTTGACTGAAATCTGACTAATAAAAATAAGGTCCAATAGTAAAAATAGTTTGTTAAAAAATTATAACAAAAAAAAACGTGTCACAAAGAACAAGAAAATGCTGTTTCCCCCAGTCCACCAGACCAGGTATGACTAGCTAGGGTTAAGTACAACCGCATGAAAAGTCTGTAAGTGTCTGCTGCACTAGCCAATGCACAAGAAGAAAGGCCCGTGTGTGTCTCTGAATGTGTGCGCATGCGCAGACGCGATATTATACGTATCCGAAATTTGAAAAGAACCGCTTAAACAATTAGATTGAGATTTATAAAAAAAAACACAAACTTTGTAATACCTGCACGGGAAGAAGAGAATAGTAATGGCTAAAAGAGTGGCGAATAGCATGGAATATACTAATCATTCAGAAGACAGTAACCATTACTGTTCCCAAGTTAATTCTTACTGGATTAATTAGTGTCGAATACTTTGCAGTAAAGTACGTCAAAGTCAGTAACGAATACTAGATTACTAATTGCGCGTTCTCTACAGCATGGTAAACATTTACAGCTGCACGATGCTCTCCACCGTGTAGCTCGGGCATAGGTATTATACTTTGGTAAGTACGCAGCGAAAAATGACCTTCCAGCACAGTAATCATTCCTGTGCTGCACTGAAACAGTTACTAAGATTCATGGCAATCCCTACTGCCCTCCCATGTATTTTACCAGAAGCATCATGAAATCACTCTCGTCTTGTACATAGGTATAAACATTATTAACATATTTCTAGAGATTGAAAAATTTACAAGATTTCCAAAGAAAAATGAACAAAGAAATATTTGTTTGGTCTGGTGTTTTTCACCAGAATTCATGTGCTGATCGATAACTGATATGAATAAAATTACTTCGAAACAATAGTAATACGTGTGCTGACATTAAGGCAACTAGCAACTCGTTACTGACTTTGACGTACGTTGCTAACCAATCCAGTAAGAAATACCTTCGAAACTATAACGGTTACTGTCTTCTAAATAATCAATACTATTCCACGCTATTCGTCACTCGCTTTCTATGCTACCTGAAATTCGCCATTAACCAGACCAGTCACCATTAATATTCTTTTTTCCCATATACATAGATAGAACGGTCATGTTACAGACTACAATGCCAGTTTCAATACAGCGCATGCGCGAAATTAATTTTTTGTGCATCGACGAATGCACGAGATGCAACCGCATGGTTCATGCGGTCGTCTGTCAAGGCAAACTTATATACTCCAATATTTTTAACCACTAATGATAGATGCGAGACAACGCCATATCAAAATTATAAAGTTGAATGTATCGATTGACGACCTCGCAACCACACGACTGTATCTTAAGTCTGAGGTCAATCCCAATGACTCGAAGAGACAGAAAGTTCTCGATGAGAAAATCGATTAGCTTATATTTTATTTAGTGCAGAAATTTATCCCACCAAAATTATAGATATGACTCAAAGTTGACCGCGCATTACTATTATTATTATTACTATAGTCTACTGCTACTACTACTGCGCACGGCAATGCAATGCAATTTCAGAAAATTGCGCAAAATGTCAAGACTGGAATGAACTTACTTCAGGAATCACGGAAAATAGTTATGTAATCGCACAATACGATTTAAATGCTACCTACACTACAACCAAAAATAGAGAGGGGTTTTCAAAACACAGGGCAATTGTAACGGAGATCGTAAAAGGTGATGCTTTCGTGTTCTCTGTTACGATTGCCCCGTGCTACAATTGACCCACACCTCCCCTATGTATTACTATATTGCACTGTATATGCTACCCTCGTTAATGCATTAATATTTTCCAAATTGCGTAATAAGCAAATACATAGGTTATAATACATTTTCATGTAAAAGCTTACCTACGTCTTTAATATCCCCAGTCTCACTCCCAGTCACTGCTTCTGAATAATCTCAGGATATAACTGAAAGCTTGGAGCATTGAAGGAGCATAATTGCTCATGCGATTATCGCACATATTTCAGACTGAAAGCTTTTTTTCTCCTTCACTTTTCTTCCAACCGATTATCCTCGATTCTCGTTCAATTGCAAATTCCCAAGTCCATTCAAATGCAAAAAGTCCAAATTCACCACAGTTCAAGTGACAGAACTCTCGTTACGGCGTTCAGATTAATCGAGTTTACGAATAATTCAAACGTACATCTAAAAGCACGATCGTGTAATGCGAGCAGCTGTTTTCCGAATATCTTTGCTCGCGTTAAACTATGTCCGCTCCGCCGTCTAGTGCAATAATAGATGTTGGCTAACAGAGCCAAACGCAAGAGATGAATGCAGATTTACAGGAACTGAATAAATGCGAGAGTAGAAGCAATGAAGAAATAATGTTCTTGTCATATGAGAAATATTTTATACATTGCGTGTTTAACACCTCCGTAAGGGCCATTTGCCATAATTATTTGCATATTCAGGGAGCACTGTCGTATCAATGACGAGTAGGGGTCTCATTTATGTGCGTCGTAATCTGTAAAGCGATGGTCCTTAAAAATGAGACCAACGGAATTCACAGCATAGTTACGTAAAAACATTACAGTCGCCTTAAGCAAAAGTATTAAACGCTACAAAGTATAAATGCAGGCGATGTGCGTTGCGAGAGACATGACTTTAAGACACGCTTTGTCGTACTTTCTTATCGTTAGTATCGCTGTAAGCGATATATTACAAAATAAAATACAAAAATTTTGTCAAAACAGAAAGTAACCAAGAAAAAGTCAAAGCCACGAACAAAGAAACGAGAGTCTCATCGTGCGAGATGTACAAAGAATAAAGTAAGGGACAAAAGCTCGGCAAGTGTCGAACACGTTCGCGCCAGAAAAATCCGTAAAAGTTATAAATTTGCCGAAAGTGCAAAACCCAGCTGTCACTTTTCCTCGAAGAGAAATGTATGACGGGAAAAAAAAAGAAGCTAAAGATAAAGGAGGAAACTGTATAGGAAAAAAAAAAAGTGAAAAAAGGTTGAGTAAGCTTCGCGAGGGAAGGCAAGACGGAACGCAAGAAAATGCAAACTACCGACGGCGCATTGAGGCCGCCAACTTTTTCCCCGAGCCTTGCCGTGCGAAAATGTGATAAAGCTCGATCTTTTAACGTCACGCCATATTAGAGCAAAAGCTCCGCGCCTATTCGATGTGCCACGGGCGAATTTCGAGCAGGTAATTTCACAGATATACCTGACAGTTCTGCGACATGTGTGCTTTAACATATGTGCATAGGTTTGCACACTCTATAATATGCTTGTATGCGTGTCTACCTAGGAAGCTAAATATAACAACTCAACCACATTTTTTCTCTGCGCATTACCTACCCTTCTGTAATGTCTCAAGATTCTAACCTACTGCAGTCACTATTGACAAGCAAAGCATTCGGACGAATCAATTCTCTGATTGCCCTGCAACGTCCACGATTTCCGTGCAATTCCATGCCTGAATTACTTTCCTCGGTGAATTTACGACGACATCCCTGGTATTACGTACAATCGCGTTAAGCGAAGAAGAAATAGCACGCTGTGCCGACACAACCTCTAGGTAATTTCCAATAGAAATTAATTTCTATGCTACGATTGTAGAATAAAAATTTCATTGAAAATGATGCTGACGTCTATGATTTATGTACCTTAACTATAATTGTATCTAGTGCAGAAGGTTATAATGCTACTCAGGCTCGAATGTGTCAGGCGAAGCCCAGTTTCTGAGTAAACATTTAATCAGTCAAAATCCATTTGACAGGAACGTGAAAGACTAAGACTCTACTGGAAGAATGTAAAGGACGAACGAGTAGTAGGACAGTAGTGGTATATTAGAGTTTCGAACAAGAAGAGCAATACAGATTGCCGATAGTATCATTTTCAGCAGGGGTCGAGGATATTCGTGGTTATGAGTTATCCGCATAAAACGATCGAGTTTCAATGGTCACAAGTTCAATTCTCATTGTTCCATTTTCAAATGATTTTCACAGTCTTCCTCCGTGTTACAAATGAATAAAAACGTTTCAATCAGGTAACACATTTCAGCTGCATCCCTTCTTTACCCCCGGAGCAAAAACCTGTCACCGATCGACAACCTTCATAAAATCAAAAGGCCAGCAAAGAAAATACCTAGCGGCATAAATCCGTTAAAAAAGCGAATCAACATTAGTGCCTTCGAGTCTCATGAAAAGAGCTTCAATGTAGACCTTTTTATTAAACAACCCTTAAACAAAATCTAATCACAGTAAAAAATTATTTCCAAAAGCTCTTGTTAAGAAGCACCGTGCAATTCGTACAAGGCGATGACGAAACTCAGGAAATAAGAAGTGACCAAGGACGATAAATAAATGAAACAATAAAACAATCACGAAATTGCTACTTAATTGTTGATACAAAAAAATGTATCGGTGAACATGCAATAATAGAAAGTGCGTAGTTTCGAGAAAGTAGGTGAACCTTGCTTTCTTTATCGCATTCAGGTAAGGTGTGTCGCAATGTATTCCATATTTCCCTGCGACGAAGATGCCACGAGTGATCGAGTCATATATAAGGATAAAACGCACACTGTGTATGGTACAAAAGATAGAGGGCTTCGCGAACGCGGCACAAATTTCATGCAGAAGGATTACCGCGCGCTACGTCAAAGTACGCGAAGGTCCTTCCACGGTGAAAGTCTGTCGAGGACTGCGCGAGCAGTGGGAGGATTTCCGAAGGTGCCGTTGTCGGTCGACGGAGTAGAGGGCTCCAGGTTGTGTAGGGTGGGGAGCTTCCGGATGGTGGCAACGAGCATGCGTAAAAACGACGAAACTCGACCCACACCTGCAACCCTTTTCCGCCATCAATCCTCTTTTTAACCCCTTCGGGCAACTCGATCCACCTCGCACCCCTCAGGTCCGAGCCCTTCACCTGCCATACGTCCTTTGCCACACCACCCCTTTTCGCCCTTTACTCTCCTTCTCTAACTTCTTGTCGCCTGACCTTCTAACTCTTGTCAATGCTTACCCCCAAACCAGCGAACGTTCTGTTTCTCTCCCAATGTCTACGAAATTCTAAACCCAATCGAAGCCAATCACTTTTTTTAATCAAAAACTTTTTAAAAGAGTAAGTTATTTGTGGTACGCTTAGTGTACAGACGTTGCTTGTTGCCTTGAAGGGACGAGAAGTGAAGAGAATAAAAGCGATGAGAGAAAACGGAAAGCTAAGAAAAACAGAAGACCGGAGAAGGTGGCGCGGGGGTTGAGATAAAAGAGGATCAGACTGGAGGAAGATAAAGAAGGTGTGGAAGAGTTGAGGATGCTCTTTGCCAGCGTATAAAGTCAAAAGTAACTACCTACCTCCTAATACAGGAGGATCATCACATGGACTCGCATGATCATCCCACTCAATGCTGGCACCTATAGAGACCCATAAGTATTTCGAAGATACTACAAGATACACGTGCTTAATCATTCGCATATATTTTCGAAATTCTAATTACTTTACTTAACAAATGAATTAGAATTTTTATTGCTTTCTGCTTAAATAGTCAAGCATAATTATTGATTTACTCACTAATTAAAAAACTCTCAAATAGTTTCTCTCCCATATAATTTACGTGGGTGGTAAAGGCTCTGCGAGACTTTAATCTCGTAGAATTTTCATCTAAACCACTGCATTATCTATAAACAATCATAATGTTCGACGTTGACAATGTTGTTGAGCTACGAATTCCAGGCTTTAAAGAATCTAGTTCATCGTTGTATACATTGCAGGTTGTATATGTTTATCGATCCAGTTTAACAGCAAGCACTAGTCGGGCCTTCTACCATTAAGCGTTGTACTTCCAAGAGTGCAGTAAATTATATGCAGTAATTATATATATGATTGCTACTATTATATTTAACTCTAATAACACAAAAGATGCCGTATCTCCTGACTTCCACGTTCACCGGATGAGCACGTTCTTTCTTCTCAAGAAGATAATCATGAGGCAAACACAGTCGTGAATTCAATACGTTGGCAACGTACATATGGTGGTTAAAATATTTAACATGAAAACCACCCTTGTCTTCGCATATTCTATAGTCTTGGAAATAAGGAGTGTCAAAAATATTATGCAGAAATATAAGATTTCTCCAGAGGCTTTTCCCGAACAAATTTTTTTCGTCGCCCTCTATGCCATAGTATTACGTATAATGACAGAACGATTCATTCTCAGCTACTTCTGACTAAATAAATACACGTCGTGTCAAGAACCTAGCGATCGAAACTTAACCGCGACTTCACTTCTGAGTGTAATAATAATAATAACAAATCGTTACTCGTGACCAGCGAGGAAACAATAAGTAGAATAAAAAATTGAAAGTCATCGTGCGTCTATATAATCGCGAATTTCACCTGGAACTAAAATATCTCCTCCAAACCGAGTGACCTCCTCGAAACGATTCACGGGTTCACGTAAACTAGATCTTTGGTGTTTATCCGCAAATAGAAAAGTGCGAGGAACCGCGCTAAATCGGGATTGCGCACCCTGCGAGTTCGAGCACTGAACTGAATGCTTCCACGTGTCTATATGCGGTAGCTACGCTAATTCATTAATGCGATAATTCACCTTTGACTAATTAGCAACTAGCCAACTTTTATATCTCGCATTACTATGTTCATAGGAATGCTAATTAATGAACGAACGTTTCAAAGGATACCTTTTTTAACAGTGAGATATCGGCGTACGAACTTGTAAAGGGTAATTCATTTTCTTCACTTCATTTCGAACTTTAACTCGAAAGCTCTTTTAATTACCTGACCGTAGATACTATTATACATATGCAACGATTGTCTCATATAAATATATATATATATATAATGAACTGAGAGGAGAGCATATTTAAGCACTTAATTATATTAACCTTTTCGTCCCTATCGGTACACATGTGTACCACGTATGTTTTTATACGTGAAGCTTGAAGTAAGCGTGATGGTGTCGACAAAGTCATGCTGTTTTATAAAATCCTAGAAAAGTTTTTAAATTCAGGGACGAAAGGTTCAATTTGTAATAATTTACTGTCTAAAATAATTGACTGTTTAAAAATGATTGTTTATTGTTTAAGAAAAATTAGTTTTCATCTCGTACTTGTTTTTACCTATAACAGATAGTGTGAATTTACACTACTTAGTTTTCCCATTTTTTTGTAACGATAACGCGATTCAATAATACAATTTTTAATTATGTTAGATTATATTAAAATGCATTTTTCATTAATAATGTTACATGGCATTTTAAACTTCTTACCTGTAATTACGTATATGGTTCAATCAAAGCGATCAAGAAATGAAAAATAACAAATTTTAACAGCTAAACAGAGGTCGATAAACTATAGATCCATTTAGAGAATGCAATATATTATAACTATTTATCCATAATAAACATAATAATGATAAAGTTCATCAACGTTCAAATCATTTAAACGAATATTCTTATACAATCGTGAATGTATTGATTTTTGACGGTTACCTTAAATAGCCTTAAATCAGAACCAACATACCGAATGGAAATTACATAGAGGATTCAAAATCAAAATTCCATAAATATTTTCAGTACGATCATGACAATCGCGTGTTTTTCAATCACGTGTCCAAAACCTATAACAATTCCTTCCCAAGGACAAATATCTTTCCCGCCGTCATATTGCATGTTGGCACCATATGAAAAGTATCAAAATAAAAATGCATAAATTGATAAATTCCCTCTTGTGACTATCTGTAAACATCATAGGATCAGACATTAATAAGTTTAACAATAATTATCAAACTAGAGAATGACTATTGACTTCGGAACAGGCATTCCACAATTATTAGTAGCACTGCCGTCGACATACAGCGAATCGTGCTCAATTGGTAGATTCAACAGTACGAGTTCCTATTTGATAGCAATGGCCAAAACCAAAGTGCTGACAGTTGGCCCAATGCCAATGTGCCAGGTATAATCGCTCTGCAGATCGCCGATAAAACTAAACTACACCATTAGCACGTTCCCCGACAGCCCCCAGGGTGCGTACACTGGGATTACTATCATTTACTAGTAGCCAGGCTAGCAGTTCGGTTGTCAGGCAGTTGCAGGACCGCAACTAATTCGGAGACTATAAACAGTTGTCATCGGTCCACAGCACCTGTTACTTCTCCTCTATCTTTTTGAGCAAAGAGAGAAAATTGATTCATCCAGTTCATTTATCTTGATGGTAGCGAAGAAGAAGAAGAAAATATCAAAAGCATAAAAAATCTCTATAGAATTCTAGATCATATTGATTATGAAGTGCGTTAAACCATGAGTCAGTTGATTATGACTATGAACATCGTCCCAAGTGAATAATACTGTGCAGCCATCACTCAATTGCTCCGCAACCCTTCTGAAGTTAACCGATGACCCAACCCAATCACTATTCTTGCCGCCAGCAACACAACGCCAAAAACTGGACGCCACACTGAAAACTGGACACCCCAGCTGCATTGTCTATTCTTTGGTAAACGATCCTGCGGCAAATATTAACAAGTCACGTTCGGCTGTTGTCAGACTAACAGTTAACTGTCATCAGGACATCAGCTGATTAGAAATATTTACTGCCGACGCTCGCTGGTGAATCTTTCACGTAAACAGTGCAGATCTGCCAGCCTAGTGTTTACATCCACTACCTATACCAGTTACTAGATGTGACGTCTGTAACAAATCCCTGAACTCCACGGAAATGACTAAATGCCACACAACGAACTGCTTATCTTGCACTCACCCTGAGTGGGTAAGCACTGAAGGCGCTCAATGGTCTAAATTCAGCTGTAAAAACTCTGCGATACCAGTGCACTTGATACGCGAGTTTCAACATATTACATTTTATCCGGAAGCTTCGAACACACGTCCTGATATGGCAGACTCTGGGTCCTAGTGCTCTATGGCTGCTTTTATTACAAACTTACCAGCTCCATCTACATCTATTGACCTGAAATTCATAATGGGGATGCTGCGAGATTTGAGATTGCAACTAAGTGATCGTCTACAAAGGAGAAGGTCGGTAGAATCGTGGATCTGTGCCGCCAGGTCTTCTCGCTCTCAGTAACGTCTAGCAATATCTCTACTGCCATAGACCTTACACGTTAAGATCTATCCAAACTCTATACACGTTGTTCTGCCCTCAAGGAAAACAAGGTCTTTGTTGCAAACCACCTCCAAGTGCTGGTGCGCACTCTAGCTACAGCCAATATAGCTGGCGCCAGTGCGTGCTTGCGTTAAGGAGCCTACTCAACGTGTGCACAAGGCAGAGGCAGTCATCTCCGGACTACCTGTTGTCCCGCATTGCAATATTATGGATCATTTCGAGAAAGACGCCGTTGCATTAAAAATCAATTATGTTCCAGGCGACATTACTGACGCCTTTCGTCTTTCTACACGCGACGGTCATAGAAACGCTTCGTCTGCAGGAATTGTTTGATTCTCCACCATTCTGCTGCACGACTCTTGGATTGAGGACAAGAAGAGGAAACTGTTACTGTTGGCGTGTGAGATAGATGCATCGCTACCAAGGATCGGAGTCTACATAAACGAAGGACTATTTCAAATCAGTAATATGTTACTCGCGCACGTTCAGGCACTCGCCGAGTCTCGTCACGATCTTTGAATCTGGATCAGGCATGAAAACATCTTCATCAAACGAAAGAGGTCAGGGATAAAGGGTAGAGGGATTGTCTATTGCGGCTAGATTCAATAAAGGCACTTTGAAGACGAGATCGGTGCATTGTGAACAACACACACCTAGAGCATGCAACACATTTTCCTTTGACTGAATAAAGCTTTTCGTCGATTGTCATACTATTCATCTGTAGATCGTTGAATTCAGGAATGAATTGATTAAAATATTCGTTAAAATTTTTGGGCTTCGAGTTACCATAATAAACAGCCGCAGTGAATGGTTGATAAATATCAGGCCTGAAATGATTTTTTCCTAAAATAGGCCAAAACTCTTTAGACGAACATTTAAATAGATTAATGCCATCAACATTAAAGTGAAGCAATATTAAATCACTCAAATGCACTTGTCTATTCACTGTCTCATGTCGGCTTTTTTTAATGACAAAATAAAAAAGACTCACTAGTTGCTTTTAGATCAGCATCAAGCATGTTATATACGTTCAGTTTATCTTTAAAACAAGTTTTTGCACTGCGCGAGAGCTCTGGTACAAGTTCACTTCATATTGTAACTGCTTTACTCGTATGAATTTGTGCGATATTTTTGATTGCCCATTTACGAAGTTTTTCACTTATACTTAAGCTTGAACAATTTGTTTGATTAATTTTCACTGTTTTACAAACAAATACGTCTTTTCTACCAAAATAACCGGCAATAACTAGATGACGCGAGCCTTCGTCAATGCATGATTCAAGACGACGGGATCTCCATTCTCCCTTTACAGTGCCTAGATTGAATCGAGGGAACTTCAAGGTAAATTCTACTAAGGATGCCAATGCTCAATCTCTCGCAGCACACCTAGTAGAGCTCAAGCACTTCGCCCAGACAACTTCCTTCACGTAATAGCGGTATCAGGATCTTGATTGAAGTCGTACATCCCGGACTCTGTGCTCGCCCTTCCGAGTTTTTGCCTGCATCGTACTAACAGGACCGGAAAAGGCAGGGACAGCATCGTAGTATTTGTTCACGGCTCTTTAAACGAGTGTCTAATCACCGCGTCCAGCAGCGAGTACTGCACGCGAAATATATATTTATCGAAATCGAAGCGCCCGGGCAACCATGCTTACATCTTGCCACTGTTTACTGTCAGCCAAAAATTGAGTACTTCACAGACTTAGAGCAGCCGGCGTCTACCTACAGTGACATCGTAATCATGGAAAACCTTAATGCTGACCTCCTAACAACCAATTTCTACAGCAACGCCATCAAAACATTCATTTCCTGCACCAACTTGCACTTCATTCCATACGGCGCGACACATCACGCACAGAGCGCGCATACCTGGCTTAACATATACACCGTAGACAGCCCAGGCAGAATCATAGTCACAGATCCGAAACCTCTTCCGTTCATGTCAGTGCATGATATGATCTGAGTAGAGCTTCGCCTTAAGCCACTACCAGCAATCCCACGCATCTGCACCTATACCGGAACTTCATGATATTCACCGAGTCAAACTTACCGGCCCAGACTGAACTGGTTTCAGCTCTGACACCAGCCTGGACTCGACCTCACCAGTGTAAATAGTTGACTGGTGAACGCTTTGATCATGAGCGACATGTGCGTTCTTCCGCCAGGTCTAACTTTGAATCTTACCGTACTCTTCGCAATAACAAGTCAGCCTTGATTACTCGCGCCAGGAACGCATACTTTTACACCCAGCTTTCCTTATCGTGTTCTTCAGTAACCTCGCACCATAGTCATGCTAACTCCGTCCAAAGGACTGATTATACTTCAACGTCTATCTCTAGCTCCTTCGACGAAACGAGATTCTTCTTCAAGTACATCACACTCCCTGACTTAGTCGACGCGTTGATCGACTGTGACTTGAATACAATGCGTCCTGAATCATGTTCCCCGCAGCCTGAACGTGATCTTTCCCTACATGTCATATATATATATATATATATATATATATATATATATATAACATGTCATTAAGCTCGAACACGTTTCCAACTAAATGGTAGTCATCCGAAATTCGACCAATACGTAAACCACGAAATACAAGCAAGACACAGGCTTCACATCTGCAGCCAACCTCACTATTTATAGCCTGTCTCGGCCGGTCGAGAAGATCATATGCAGACAGATAGCTGATTTTCTCGATAATGTGGAGTAGACACGACCAGCGGCAAATCTGCGTATCGTGATAGGTTCAGTACCCAAACGGCATTGTTAAAAGTTGCTGATGACATCCACAGCGCGATTGGCAGGCGTATGATTACCAGTCTCGTGATGATTGGTTTTAGCAAAACGTTCGACTCACTTTATCACTCACGGCTATTGCACGTAATGACTGACACAACGTTCTCAGCTACCGTCATTAAATGATTCTCCTCGTACCTCGGGGCTCAGGCTCATGCGATAGTCGACGCGGTAGGAAATACGTACGAAATCCTTCCCACCAGCAACGTTTGGCGTCTCACAAATATCAGTTCTGGATCCATCCCTGTTTTCGTTACACGTCAAGGACCTACCTTGCGTTCTGTGCCACTGGTCCCGCATGATGTTCGCTGACAGTTTACAAATTTTTCCCAATGAACTATCGAGAACATTCCGAATTGTCCAAGCGAACATCAATTCCATCTCCAAATGGGTAAAGTCAAATTGCCTTGAGATAAACCCAGCCAAAAGAAAATGTTCGATCCTTGGATCCGAGCGGCATGCTAAACGAATCAGCTTTTCGATCATATATGTGACATCCCGGGTAGGCATGAACAAATGAGTGAATCCTGGATGAAGCTTGGGATGATATCCTCTGGGCAAGCTTGGTGGAAAAATCTGGGCCAGGCTTGGCAGACAAAAAAATTGTTTTAAAAATATTTTCACCAATTTAACTGAATTTACACTAAACTTACGGACTTACTCAAATGAATACTATAGATTAAATCATAGAAAGATTAAAATTACGAAATTAAGTCTTTAACGTTGGCGGTGGGATTCGATCTTGGTACACTAGAGTCCGTGGACTCGGACTATATCTATTCGGCTGTTAAGAACTTTAGGGAACATGCTGGAAACTGGGATATCAGTCGTGGAAGAATTCTTATACATTTTTCATTGACATTTTTTCCAGCGAGCATTCCTTCCAAAAATCCTATCAAGTACGACTGATACGCACCCCCTACGAGTATCTGTTCAGGTATATATATCTGATAGTATATCGAGTGTGTTTAACCACATTTCTGCTCAGGTTGAGTTTGATGAGTCGAGGTGATAAATTTACTTATATAAAGAATCAAAAGAGTAGAAATTATTCGAAGCTTTTGATTTCAAAATTCGTTTATCAAAATCTAACTGAAACTTGGTCCGAATTTAGGTTGTCCTTGGTTCAAGCCTTAGTCCAAACCTGGGAACTCACAGCTTGATTCCAAAGGCTTGACTCAGACTTGACCCAATCTTGGTATGCTAGGACTTAGCATTTCAGAACTAGACCAAGCTTGGCCCATTCGTCAGTATTGGAAGTTCCTACCTGGAATCCACTCGCGATCTTGGAGTAATCATGAACTGCAACCTTTCTTGAAACTTGCACATTCACGAAGTCATCAAACTTGTACATCACACATTATATCTTCTCAAGCACAGCCGTTTTATTTTTAATAGGCAAATCAAATAAAAGTTTCACTAGTCACCTTCCTTTTTCTCGTCAGTCGACTACTGTCTCCTATTGTGCAACAGAAGGGCTTCTGCAAAAGCACAAACTCACAAACATCACCACTCTACAAAAGGCAACCACTTCTTGCGTGCCGTTTGCTTTTGAACTTGCTCTAGGGAGAGACCAGACTAAAAAGCAATTCAGACAGAGAGAAGATCGCAAGACCCTTGCTAGTAGCACACCTGTGTACTTTAGATCTTCCTTACGGTACTTTGCTTGTATATTGTTTATATTTGTTTATCGTGTTAGCACGCACAGCTTGTCGCAAATACATAACAATTGTGTATTATTCACGTGGTGCGGTCTACGGGACTTGTCTCAAAATCGAAATAAATTTATAGTTATCTCCCCTCTCTCCCCCTGTCAAATATTTTTTTATAATTTAACCTAAAGCAATCATGGAGTCTTTACGCCTAACACCTTATGGGAGATACAGGAGTACTAATTTACTGTAGTTTCATGTTTAGGTTTAGGTTATTTCAATTGCGTAAGATTTACCGAACTCTATTGTAACAGCAACTATATTTTGAGCTTTTACTCCGTTAAACATTCAGTCATACCGCGTCTTATAGAGTCGCCATCGTAAATATGTATGTGCGCATGGAAATGTCTCTGTCCAAGATTTCAAAGGAACGAATGACCGACAGTATTGAAATTTAAAGGGAAAATGAAATTCCGGATGTAGATGGAAGACTAGCAGTTTTCAGATATTTGGCAATTTTAGTTTGCAAGTTTTGCCTCCGAACTGGTGTGCACGATGTTGCTTTTTTTTTGTATTCGCCGTCGGAACAAAAGTTAATTTCGTTGAGCGACTCTTTTTAGGTTTTATTCAGGAAAGTAAAGTAATCGCCGCAGTTACATTTGACATCCAATAAAATACATATTTACATTTAGTACGATAATTCATCTCATTTACTTCAGTCCTGTTAAGCAAATTTGGTCAGATGAAGAAAAAAATTAACAATAATTAGGCAATGAGATTATTTATCGAAAATTTTCAAAGTATAGCAAAAAATGTGAGACAAGTATTTTAATAAACTACAGTTTTTTGTTATTACGTGAATTTATATTATTTAAACAAAATGTGTACAATATTACATATTTTCTGGAAGCGGTCATAGTCCGTTGACGTCATTTTTATTGAGACACTAATTATGGTTGACAACAAGTCCAAGACCTTGGAAATCTTTGGATTTACCCAAGATTTTGTCAGATCTTATAGACAAATCCTTCCGACGCCCTATGTGGCTTGGTGTTAAGTCCCGAGGGCTTAGGCGACCTCGAACCCTTACAAATTTCCTCAGGAGAAACCACAAAAGGCATAGCTGGACATTATACGTCGTATAAAAGGACTTTCTTACCACTTAATGGGACATTTGACTGTTTATATGAAAATCATAAAAATAATAATGTTCTTGTTTTTCACATACTCAGATTCATTATGTATCCTTTGTCATATACTACTAGTTCGCATTGTTTCAATTTCCAAATGATCTCGCTCAAAGATATTCAATAATAATTCATTTTAACAGCATGCAATTCTACCCATACAATCTTATTTACATCGTAATTTGTAGAATACGTAAAGTCGCGTAATACACTACACTAGATAATACGCTTGAAATGTTGTACTTTTTTTCATTTAAATCTCTCACGCGAAAACTGGGATAAATGCTTGAAAAACTAACAAGTGGGACTTGGATAAATTTCAAATATTCCTCTTGTATGATAAAACGTGGTCATAGCCAATTTTATAGAATCCAACGGAAGCTCATTTTACCGAACAAAATGAACTTCCCGTGTAACACTACACTACAAAGTTCCAGCAATGAAAACACAAGGAGTAAGATATTTCGAAATTGTCGGACCCAGAAAACTACGTCGTTAACTGCTGGAGCTTCTCTTTGTGACCAAACTTAGGAAACCAAGTGAATACGTCTAATGATATATAATTTTGAAAAAGTTTTAACCTTCATCTTTAAGTTATAAAGCCTAGATAAAGGACAATGAGAAAAATATTTTTAAGGATGAATTAAATTAAAATTAAAAACCTAAGTACATTTACATGCAGAAACCTGTAGCTATAAAAATAGGTAACCACGATCGAATCCGCACTTCGAAAAATGATACTTGTATAATTAGTATAATGAATTCTCAAGTCTATTCTAAGCAACAATGCAGTATATCTTAATGAGAAGATAAAAAACCAGAATCTCCAAAAGGAGATTCGAGAAATAAAAACAACAATAACTTATGGAATCTGTCATAACAAACCGATATGTAATGGCGCGTCGATTAATCCTTCCAGAAAGCCGAACTTCCCGATAGAATTGAAACGTGCATTGAACCCTCAGGACGAAGATACTCGCCGAGTCTTCTAAATCCATCCAAGTGAAATTAAAGACGGATCAAAGAATCCAAGCGTATAAGGATTTACAAGAATCCACGTGGAAAATCAAATTTGAAGAAAAACATTTTTTAAAAGAACTTCCAACTACCTTGCCGCGATATTAACATATACGTGACTGCCTAGAAGTTCCTTTGTCAGACCTGTATTTCAGCACAGTTATTTTAGCATATAAATATATTTGAAATATACATGTACATACAACATAGTATATATCGCGGCTAGTAAAGAGCCTCTGATATGTACCAATCCACTATCAGCGACCTACTAAGAGAATTTCGAGAAAAGTTTCTTCTTCTTCATTACCTGAGACGATACATTCTTTATCTTCGTTTCACACCCATGCACAATTCACCTCAAACAAAGTACATCGCTCCCAGCAGATATAACAGTAAATTACAGTTGAGAGGAACAACTGTCCGACTAATAAAATTCGCACAATTTTTATCCTGAATACGTAAATGCAGTAAATGAATGATTCTACGTGAAACTGCAAAATGTTACTATAATCATCTCACGATTTGGAATGTAAAAGAAAAGACTATTAAAATGACTTCGTAGCTCGTCAGGCTCGATCGAAAACAAAAATTGACCAAACATGGCCGACAGCTTCGAATACATTGGATGAGAAAAGTTGTTAGAAGGAGATGCACTCAACCATACGAGAACTCGTATGATGAAATAAGACAACAGGCAAAAGAACATCAAGGAAATTCATTTCGCGAAAACGTACCGACGTGATTTATTGTACTATCTTCAACCTGCCTCGCGAATTGGTTAAGTTAACTACTTTACTTGAGAAGGTCTTGTGGTTCGTGTAAGCTTTAGCGTGTACCAAAAAAAAAGAAGTCCCATTAAAGACCCATAAAGACAAGTGAATCAAGAAAGTTTTTACTCGTTTTTCTCAATGGTTTGCGTATCCTTCAAGCCTACCATCGTTACCGCTGGCGTTTTACGTGAACGGGGAGTGACAACCATTTCACAATTCTAGCCATTTTCCATTCGACTTGCCAAAGTAGAGAGAAGCACGAAAGAAGGAGGTAAGATCGATACACCCAGTAGCGCTAGGTGAAATATTAACGGCAACCCTTTCACATGGGACACCCTACACACAACATCGCGTATAAATAATAACGCGAAGAAAACTTCCCTCAAGCATTGAGAACAGCCGCGCGCTCCTTAACGTAAGAGAAGTAAGAAACATCCGCAGTGAACCTACGCGTAGCTTCGTTCGACGATGAGAAGAACGAGACGAGGAAATAACAATAGAGATACGAGAGCATGAAGAGAAACACTAAGAAATTCAAGAGGCCAAACAAGCGTCGTGGTAGAAAAAATTCTGAATAAATATTCGAAGAATCTCTGCTCTCCTAAAAGATTTACACTTTTAGAATTTGTTTTGTTCACGTCGCGGTTTGCTGCGCAAATACCGAGGGCAGCAGGATATCTATGACACATTGTTAGGACAACCGAACAAACGTTACCGTAAATGAGTATTTCTATGACCGTGAAAAGTACTGGATTTGAACTTTCACAAGCTTTACCAGCAATCAGCTACATAACGAGGTCCTTCAAAATTCTCATTAATAGTTGTAAAGTAGCCTCTAATGCGTTTCCCATTCGTTCATGACAGTCATTAGATATGCCAAAACTGCCATGCGTGTCACTATTCTCATTAACGGCACTATGACTGTGCATAAATTAATATACTGGATTATTCAACCCAAATGCACCCCTTAAAGTTAGCGCACCCATTTGATTCTTCTGGGAAAATCATGTTCAGTTGGTGCGTTTGAGCTGAATGATCGAGTATATGCAAATATTCAGCTCAGACGTACAAACTGAAGTCAGTCCTTCGTTTCATTCCCGTTTCAAAGCCAACTTCAGTTACTTGGTTTCAGCTGCAGAGCCTGATACGGTATAGTAACCGATGTACGAGTGCGTAGGCATGTAGATGCTTCGGTAAATTGAGCACCGAATACCCGGTTATATTTTGCGACGGTGTAATTAATGGAATCTTCGTTTTGAATAGTTTCCGTTCATTATGCGACAACTAGATATCCGTCCCACTAGAATATCGCTTTATGAATGGGCTCATCCTTCGACATCAAAGGGGAAACTGACATGCCGAGGAATGGAACTTTCCAACTAGCAGCAGGCTTCGTGTTTCAACGAGAATATTTCTGCTACTCTAAAATATCTATAAAAGAGAAAACACAGTGGGCCCGAATAAACTCTATGCTTACACGATATACGTTTTAACGTGATGATATAACGTATATAATATTGCAATATAAATTGAATTCACTAAAATCACATAACATTTTCACAAATTTTTCAATCTAATTGAATCTCAATAAAAAGATTAGGTATATTCGACGAATATAGCCTTAAAACCCCTCTAAGATACGCTATTGCGATTATTGAACGTCGACCCTTTAAGATCAATATAAGCTAGCACAGTAGACATCGAGAGGAATTTGACATCGCAATTGGATCATCGGGCAAAAATAACAAGTGTCTTTCTATTTGTTGAATTTTTGTAAGCAATAATTAATTAGGCATATAACGTTTTCTGGTATTATTTCTATTTCGTTACAAAAGCATGATAAATAAATGAATACCCAAAAAGTCGTTTCTGCCGGTGGCTAGAGCACTGAAGATCGGATATCGGGATTCCCACTATTTTGGAATTTCAAAAAAGAATTTCAGTAAAAAGAAAAAACACGTAAATCTTATTTTTCTCCAATGTCCTAATTGCGACATCAAATTCCTCTCGATCTCTACTGTCCTATCCATGGGCTGTGCTCATTGGGTTAAAATATCCCGTGCGTGCAAAAAAAAGAATTTCATTGCTCGTTTATTTGCCCCGTTGGCTGCGTGAGTACGTGATTGCGTGAATGTGAATGAAAACCGAGTATAATTCAAGATTACTGGGTAATTTGGTAAGATCGTCCAAGAAACTTACGAGGGGCAACTAATCGTCTTAATTCGACAGGAGACTGCACGAATAAGGTTAAGCGTTTGGTCGCGATTACCTTAATTGTAAAGGATGCCCGGATAGTAATTATAAGGGATGACTTGGAAGGATATTGCTTCACTTAGGTGCTGCACACATAGCAAACGGGTATACATACACACACTTTCCATAAGAAGCAAGTTCAGTGAAACCGGATGCTAACGATATTAACTGTAATGGAAGGGAAATTGCAAAGTGCGGCATACTGCCCTCACGTTTCTTTGTGCCCTAGACATGCTTCTTGCTGCGAGTACAAAGTTGTTAGCCCGATCCATATACGTTGTGTGTCTAAAGCATCCTTGACGTGATCCGGCTTATCGTTAGCACCATGTCTGCTCGTGATTCTGCCAATTTACCTTGTAATTGTATACCTATATAGATACATCGCAATAGACAAATGACTAAATTATTAATTATAAATTAAATAAAAATTATGTAAAATATATTAAAAAATGGAAATTATAAATCGCATATATACTATAGCGTTGGTTCGAAAGCTTTTATACACTCAATTCTCCCAGCCAATACAAGCATGAATTTAATACAATAAAAATATCGTCCTCCTCAATCGCTGAGCAAAAACAGTGTAATAAACAATAAGCGCAAATAGAAGCAATCCGATTTATCATTAATATTATCAAGGATTGTTCAAAAAATTGTTATTGCATGAGGAAACATGAATGGTTCTTGTCAACTTTCACCATAATCAAGGAAACTCAAATTAGGGTTCAATAATTAAAAACCTTAAATATTGATCTATTCTTATTACTGAATACATAGAGTGACATAAAGGCATTTGTAGGTTACGAACGCAAAGCATGTATGAATAAGTTTATGCATTTATGAGCTTTTTCGTGTAAAAAATTGCCAAAAAGATGTTCACAGTTGAAGTTTGTGTTTCTAATTCGGTTAGTAATGAATAACCTTATTTTCTGATGTTCAACGTGCATATCACGCAAAGACATAGTATGAGGATTCATTATTTTTTTAATTAAGGAATAATACCGCCCACGTCAATTGTTTCGTGTAGATCCGCGTCGCTTAAACATGGTTCGCCAGGCGAGAGCAACCCGAATAATTTCAAGCTACCACAGTGAACATCTGCAGCACACATTTTTTAATCCAAATATTGATCTACGCATTTCAATATACCCACAAGAGCCAGCAGTGTGAAAACCAGCAATAAAACAATCATCCGTGCGATGCAGCAACTACTATAAAATAATCCGAAACGCGACCTAACGGTTTCAGCACATCGGCACCACGTGTCGTTCTCGAGACAACTGGCCTATCGCCCCTCCGGGTTGTTTCCTAATGTTCAGCATTTTTTCCGGAGTCAATTAACATACTTAAAAAAAATCCATCCCTTCTCATGAATTTCCAACCCGATTTCCTTCGTTCCCTTTTTTTGACACGACAAGTAGTCCAAACCCAAAAGTCAGCGAAACAACATCGCCTACAACCGAGCTCGCGTAATCATTTAGTTTCCAATCATATGAATGTTATTCGGTATACATTTCGTCTTTACTCGCCCTAACACATCATCAATGTTATTTGTAATCCTTCTGTTATACATTGGTCAAACTTGAAAATACATTTTGTGTAGAGACAAATCCAGTGTTTTGTCTACTTTACTAAATACTTGCACAGGATTAAGTGGGCGTATCCAATTGCGTATAGTCTCTACGCACAAGAATAACGGGCTTTGCAAACGCGTAGATTCACACGCGATTTGCGGTACCGACGGTATACGACATCTTACACGCATAGACACTCTTCACCATATTTTCCGACATTTTCCTACCCTCACTGTCTGGCAGCCACACAACCCAGTTGGGAAGGAAGAAATGGACCGAGCTTTGATCAATTCTAATAAGGCTTGTCATAAGGTTTGGCATCCAGGCTTGACGCAAGCCCGAGTATAGCTTGGCGGACAAAAATATTCGTTGTAGAAAAATATTATTTTTAAAAATAATTTCACCAACTTAACTATTCGTACATTGAACTTGCGTGCCTACTCGATCGAATGGTATAGAATAAACCTTAGAAACTTAAAAATTACAAAATTCGTTACCTTTTGCACTCGAGAGGCGAGCTTAGTCGCCACTTGGTTTGCCGCAGCAACTCGACCAACGAGTGAGAGGGGACAATGACTGTTTATCTTTGGATATATGAAATATTCAAACATAATAGGTTTATACGTTAATATATGTATATTTCATTATATGTTAGCTGTAAGAAGTTCGTCAAATTCTATCAAAACAACCTCGAATTGCTGATTCCCCCTAGCGGAAAAGGCGTCGAGCGCAACGTTGGAGGCGGGATTCAATCTTAGTACACTGGAGTTTGATGGACTGCGAACATTCGACTATTAAGAGCTTTAGGGGATATGCTGAAAAGTGGTCGTGAAAGAACTCTTATATAGTTATGGGTCGTGATCTGATAATGTTATACATACACGGTTATTCAGGAACCACCTATTGATGTATTGAACCACCTGCAGATGGTCCATTTGATTTCTATCAATTTCGGTGGTAGAAACATTTTCAGGTATTTCAGTAGTCCTGAATAACCGTGTATATGTTTTGTCGTACTGCTCAAACCCAATGATTTAATAATATAGTAAAATTGATTTTTCTCCTAATACAAAACATGTCGCAATGCAAAACATGTTCGACTCTAATTACGATATTGAACATGCTTCTCATTTAGCCATTAGGTATTCCTTACATGGACCTAATCAAGCCCTGATCAGGATGGCAAGGGCAATGCCTGATAAGGCACCGTATGGATACCTGATCAGGTCCTGATAGATCAAGTATGCCTGACCAAATTACTGCTCGGGTATAATTAAGCAAGTGAGGAACTTAATAATATAAGATCGAAAGAACAAAGCTCGTTCCAAGCTTATTATATCCAAGTTTGGACCAAGCCTGAGTTGCCAAACTTTAGTCCTAACCTAGGAACCCCAGACTTGGTTCCAAAGTCTTGGCCCAATCTTGACACGCTAAGGCTCGGCATTGCAGAACTGGACTTGAATTTGTCGCCATCGGGAATTTCTACCTGGAAACCAATCGTATTAACAATTATTCCCAATTCTCCTCCCGTTCTAACCGTTTGCAAATTTGTATTCTCAATTAAGGATTTTTTTATCACAAAAAAAGCAGGTCATTGCTGGAACCGGTGCGAATTTACTTAATCGTTAAATGAAATTCCACACTTGCCCATTGCCTCCTGTATTACCATGTTCATCTCGGGCTGTCATCGCGGTTGGCCCAAATTTATATATGTCCAGGTACTCATATGCTGATGCGAGATTATCCAGTATGAGAAAGTAATATTATATTCTCATACAGCAATGTTTAACGTAGCCTTCCAGTCTTTTATTTACATTCGTGCTTTCCATGCATGTGCATCCGTTTCAATTAATACGCGTCATACACGCTGCACGCTGTTGGATGCGATTTCAATAAAAAAGTTACATACTCTATATAACTCGAGAACATCACATCAGGAATGCATTGTGAGACTCCATTCCCATTATACCGAAACATTAAATAATATGAAGAAAAAATACTTAATTTAAGTTAAATGACATAATTTTTCAAAATTATTATGATAATGACTATAATAATGTGTGACTGATGGTAACAGTAGGACTAACCCTTTGAAGCATACATTTTTCCTTAGTTATGATTTACTTAAAATTTAGTATTTGGGGTTTTTGGGTTCGCTAATTATGAACCTAAACTCGAAATTACGAAACTCAAAATGGCGATTCATATGACAGACGAAAAAGCAAAAAGTTACTTCATTTAGATGAAACTCACTGGATGATTTATGCGCTCCCTGATTACGAATATTGATCATTCTACATTTCTTACACGAGTTCCAATCCAATAACTGTTTACGTCGTGCATTTACTATCTGTAAAATTTTTGAATTTTGATTTCAGATTCGTAATCAATGACCTTGAAGTCCAACGAGTATCGAGTATTATCTAAACCAAGTCACTTTTGAAATTTTTGGTCGCCATTTTGAATTTGATATCTTTTTATTCGAATTCGAATTCATCGACCTAAAAATCCTCTTCGTATCTATTTTTCTGTTTATGGTTTACCTGCTCCATTAGTACTAATTACATTTATTGTATAAAAAGTTATTTTTTTGAACATTGTTTATTTTCGAAGTCGTGTTTCAGTAGTAGCTGATCTCCTAGGAACCTAAATATACATTTACAATCGTCGTCGTGCGTTAATAAAATATTTAAAAATAGTGAAAAGCCAAATTGAAATAAGTGATATACCAGTATGTCACTATGTTTCAAAGGGTTAAACTTATACCCGACTGCTACTACATGCCTGTAACCGATTCCTTTAATTTTCGAATATTTTATTACGACGAGCAGTATGATACGTTTTGATATAGTAGGTTATCACGATTATTTTTCAAAGATACTTGGAAAATAAGGTAAAACATAATGTAAGACTTAACGAGTCTTGTAGGTAGGAACTACTAATGCTGATGAATGGGCAACATTTGATCTAGTTCTGAAATGCCAAGCCTTAGCATCCCAAATTCGGTCTAAACTTTTGCCAGAGTTTGGGAACAATTCATACGTATAAACACCGCGTAACTACAAATAGCTTGCGAAGAATGAGCACCACTGCCAGTAGACAGTTGGGACTAGTTTTTTTAATAGGAATGGTTGGGACTAGTCGTGACGTCGCAGGTTACTATAATCGCTCGCCAAGGCAAAAAGCCCAAGTTTTAGACGAGGAAAATCTGCTTGTTGACAGTTTCACATATTCGCAACCATAAAACCTCGGAATTGTCTATACAGAAGGATTTCCAAGTACTATGATGTAAAGTTGGCATATGTATAACTTTTCTAGAATGCCCCTTTTTCCAATTCTCATAGGTGGTTCGGTGCAACGGTGCGATATAAGTATTTGATAGCGAACAGATAGGTGTTATCGAGTCGCCATGATAAATCCACATCACTGTCGATATTCACTTTTATTTCATATATTTTGAAAGAAATAATTAAAAAATTTAGCTCTGCAGGGAAAGACATTTTATCGGAAGGCTTTGATTCGGTGGAATAAATTTATAGACATTACTTTCTATAATGACATTGTTGGGTGCAAAGTTTCCTCGTTTCCAACCTCGTCCGTATGACAACTCACATAGAAAAAGCCTGTTTCATTTGCCCCCAATGTTTCTAAGACATAGTCTGTGCCATTCGATCGACTAAGTCAGCAAGTTCAATGTAAATGCAGTTAAATAGTGAAAATATTTGTTGAAACAATATTTTTGTTTGCCAACTTTGATTCTCAAGATATCATCCCAAGTTTCTCCAGTTTTACCAAAACTGACTCGGCCCATTCATTCGTTTCTACCCGGGTAAATGCAAAGTCGATATTGGTCGACGTTCGATTTTTCTTCATGTTAGACAGTCGAGTTACCCAGAAATTATTCACAGAAAATTCAGTCTTTCAAACGGAACTGTCGGAAAAACTGTCCAATTAAATGGTAGGCAATAATGATTGCGAGCAATTTAATTAAATTAAAATCAGTATTTATTTTATTTTATACTCGCAAACTGTAATGTAAACATCAATACAGCAAGCAACGATATTGTTCACATAAACTTTATAGACGGCTGATTTAGTTAGCAATAAGTTTGTTAGCCACTGAGCCCTTCCCTTTCTCTACTCATGCTATTGGTGCGTTAACTTCACCACAAAAGATATAAAAGCCGACACGTCGCCGTCAAATAAATTAGCCTCGCTCCGATTGATGACTGGCAATTCCATGAAACGTTCCCTGAACCTCGCTTCAATCCTGCAGTAGTAGCCCCGAGGAACTAAAAGCGAACTAGAAAATAGAAAACCAAAATTGCATATTTCGAGTCCGACTTTGAGACGAATAAATAAAAGCACGTTTACGCCTGGTTAACGAAATCCTCGTATCCGACAACGAATACCACATGCAAAGCTACGAAGACACAAAACCTTGGCTCCTCTTCTTTGACTTGTTTCTGGACAATCGTTCTGAAAACAGTGCGGGCTACCCTATTCCAATGTTCGGTCAATCGTTGGATTCGTCACGGGCCCTTCGAACCTTCGCTTCAGAGCTCACCTTCCAGGACGTCCTTCTAACGATAGGGTAGACCTGTGCTGGTTCGAACACCCTGCTCCTTATCGACCTTCCTTAGTCCGATCCTGCCACCAACTCTGGAAGTCATTCGGTGTTTTGCTAACCTAAAAATCAACGGAGACACAACCGGATTTCAGGGACTGGTCGAAAAAGGTCTCAACGTTAACTTCTTGAACTACTCGGTCGACCTTAATGTGCGAAAAACGTGATCACAGGTATTACGAGTTAGTATACATTGTTATAGGTAGACGCATAAAATTCCGCATAATCTGTATAATCTATCGACCTGCAATCTTGCAATCTTATCGCCCGTCTGCGTTTACTGGACGTCTAATAAAGTCCCGTAGTCGAAATTTTATTATGAAAATCCAGGGCCTGTAAGGTCCAGTGATGTTCTAGACAGGTCCTAAACTTACGATCGAACGTTTCTATTAGAGTTCTAATTAGTACATTAGATTCTGCAAGAGTCCTTTGACACGCATGATCTAATATTTTAATAATGTTACTCAAAACAAGGATTTTATTCTTGACTTCGTATACGTATGCTATTAGGGCAAATTTCGTATACACCGCCCATCTAGGGTACTAATAACATTTATTTGACAATTCTGCTGGATGACATTTCACATTGGATGAATAGAAAAAAAAATATATTTCGAGTGATTTTCTGTCATTCTCACATCCTCTGCACGTTCACAGTGCAGTGCAGTGCAGAAATGCGAACGCAAATAACAGTTTACGTCACTTTACAGATTATTGCATTTGGAGCACGTTCCACACATTTGAAAGGAATAACAGGAAAACTGGAATGCGCCATAACATAGAGAACACAATATGATGCATCAATGCATGCACGTGCGTAGATTGCAAAAGAGAAAAGAAAAAAAGAAAACCAACCTAAAACTGCTTTCTGCAGTCGCAATCGCGTGAAATCACATTAATAAGTACTTGATCGCACTAGAACTTTTCATCGGCCTCCGTAATAATGACGTAATAGCCCATAGACAAGTAGATGCTGTATACCGGTAGATTATATTATGAAAGTTTGAAAATTTCCCATTTTCTCCATAATCTTCCTTTTGTGTCTCGTTAGCATCAGGTTTCCGCGAAGCTAATACTCCAGATATACATACATATTACACGACTGTTATTCATGAAACGTCTCGAAAAAGTCCAACGTAAAGCAAATAGAATGGAAATTGATATCGAAGGATATAAAGTGAAGATATCAAGAGGAGAGTCGGAAACGAAGTAGGAAAAGAATCTGATTTCTCTTAAGTCTCGAAAGTTTCTTCAGCTTCCCGTAACAACGTCATGCATTCTAAGTAGGCAGTTGGCCAACTGTTTAATATGCGAAAAGATCTGCACTGCGAAAATTGAACAATATAACTTCGTTGCAGGCATACGGAACGTTGGGTTACCGTGTGTCTATTCTTAGATGTCACCATATCGATTACCCAATACTTTCGCGCACGTATGCGTCCAAGCATGAAAGAGACACGTCAATGGAAACGTCGGACTTTACTGCTTTTTTTATTTCCCAGGCAATGCTAAGAGCAGTTATATTTTCATAATGCCTCGCGAGTAAATAAAATTTCATAATATACGCACGGAAAAGCCACTCCCTTGGAAAAACTGACTGGCGATCATCAATCGAATGAATCCACTCGAGCCTAAAAGAGTCGGTGAATCCGCTTATATATATAACTCAAATCTCCAAAGACGGAAGAAATATCAAATAATTAAAGCGATAGGATCTAAAAATGTTACTGCAATAGCACTAGGAGTAATGCAACCGCGAATAGACGTTATCAAACACAGAGTGCACATCTTAAGTCCACACAGTCAATTTTCGAAGAAAATAAAATTATACCAGAATTCCAAGATAAAAATTGCATTAAACATCGAGAAATAAAACGTGCGAGTCGAATGATTTATTTGCACCGCCACCCACCTTCCAGAACAGTGTCTGTCTCTTGGCACAATTGGATTCCAGCCGATGAAATAGTTTACTATGGAAGACATGAAAAATTCAACGACCATTTTACATCACAGAGACGGAATTTTCTCGAGAGGTAAGAAAACGACTGAAATAGACAACAAATCAGGTATTTCCTTTTTCTTAGATTATCGTGAACAAACATTCTCTGATTCAACACGAAGAAGAGGAGCTTCTACGCTGACAGGTTATTCTGTTCCGTCGGCTCCTTAGTGTCGAGGCCTACTTACACTAGGCCAATGATACTACGAGTATCCTAGTGTTCCTGTTTATCGGCATGTAATTGACTCAGACACAATCATGCTCGCAGTACTGGCAGTGAATTTCAGAACGTACCCTTAAGCCAAATATATTATTCCTCATAATATCCAATGTAACACACACACACACACTTGTCAGTAAACAATGTTTTTTAACATCGAGTAGTAAATACACTGAGAGAAAAGTATATAGTTGACTTAACGATTTTACATTATAAAAGAAGTATAGGAAGGGTTATAATATTTTATGTTTGAAGCGATGATAATATATTTAAATACACGATAGTAACAAAGTTATTTAAAACAGAACTTTCAAATGTATATACAACGAGGTAGTATATACAAAACTATTATATTTATGATTATTACAACTATAATTATTGACGAGGGCGCCATACTATGCAAATATTGTTTGCGATAGTCTCAATTTATGGTTTATGCAACCATTTTATCATTTTTTGGAATAACCATAAAATATAGACGTCACCGCAGGGAATTATATTTTATAGTAAGATTATCGTCAGACTAAATATATTTTATTTAGGACAACAATATTTTTCTCTCAGTGTATGTAGCAGTAGTAACGACTTTTGCAAAAATTACTGAGTCTTCTGCTTCTACTTATTTAGAAACTACTGAACCCTCAGTAGTATCTATCGATATCTGAGTAATTACTATTGTGGTACCAGTAGTGATTACTAGGTCCCCAGTAATGCTTTTAGGTGAGAGGAGATCTTCAATTATAGGTTAGTATTGTTGATCGTAAAGCGGCCACTGGAGATTTGATTAAAACAAAGTGGCTACCAGACATTAGTGGGCTTCTGTTAATTGATCCGGCTGTTTCGGGTTTTCCACTTCCAGCTACCACGAGCAACAGCTGCCCTTAAATGTACCCTTAAGTCTTTAAGCAAAATATACAATAGATTCTTCCACGGTATTAACTCATTACTTTCAGCAATTTATTTATACTGTATAAGACGTATATATATATTGTTTTATATAGCCGTTTAATTTCGTTTTAATGTATACCGAAATTCATGAAGACACGTACTATATTTTTATCACTTAGTTTATCTGGTTTATAACATACGTATAGATTATAATTTCTTTCTCGACAATATTACAAATACTGTCCGTGTATATGTAAGGGAAATCTATACCCTGTTTGTAAGGTGTAAACTATTCGCATTAGATAACTGGTCCAAATAAAAATTACTACATCTCTGCATGAAAATTCATAATTCTTCATTCATACGATGTATGTCTGAAGTTCTGCGAAGTCCAGCATTGAGATTCAACAAATGTGGGATTTTCAAATAACACATTGAGAAATAACTCTTGGATTAAATAAGTCGGCTTAATTCATTATCGTTACGTCGCTGCGATTTATATGCTCCGATTAAAAATGTTAAAATATCAAAAAGGCCTTAGAACAGTCTCGCGTACATCTCTTTGGTCTCGATCAGTACTTTTCTTCTCATTTGAGTTTCAGTCGAGTATTTGTATTGGTTTTCGTCTCACTAAAGTCTCGTTATGACTCTGATCAAAGAGCCCATTGTCAGACAGATTGTAATTTCACGTAAAAACCAAAAAAACAAAATGACAATGCATCATGTGTCGCAAATCCTAAATACTCAAAGTGTCCGTACTAAGGTTTTTGTCTATTCTAATGCCTTATCGTATCGAATAACTGTACAGTATCACATTTCACAAAGATATTAGATTCTCATCAGAAACAATTCCATTGAATTTACTGCACGCACTGAATGTACATTGGGTTATTCAGCCCAAATATACCAGCTGAAGTTCGCGCGCCCATTTATGGTAAAACCATGCTAGGTGGTTTGGACATAATTTTGTTGCGTAAAAAAAAAACATTTTTTTTTACTCACAATCAGCTATGTTTGGCTTAACGCGAAGAACAAAAAACTGAAAAATGCAATAACGTTGCACACGACTAATCCTAATTCGTACATCTGCGACACCACGGCGACTGCACAGTAATAGCATTGCATTAAGATTATAAAATATTGCTAATATTATCGTTCATAGATGCAAGAACCTGGAATCGCATAAATCGATTTGTGCAAATTGCGTCATTAAAGGAATCAAGCAATATCCAACGTGAGATGATCTCTCGCTCTATATGAAGTCCTTCGTCCAGTCGACCAGATATAACCAGTAGCCTAATGTAATTCAACCGTGTCGTTAATCGATGACACGCGTTAAAGTACCTCCCGTGTTCGCTATGAACCAACCTCAAAATGATTGTGGACTAATCAATTAGCCGAGCTGTTGTCAACCGCTCGTCACCAGCTAGTGCTCCAATAGTAGTCGAGATAGATTGATTGCGCAACTCGAGATACACGAGTACTCACGATTAGAGGTTCTAAGCTTTCAGTAGAGTATCATCTTTCGCCCTTGGTAAGGTTAACAGAGGGAACGTTCCGAAATTCACTGCCAGTAGTACAAGTATCGTTGTGTCTCTGTTTACTTGAATGCAACAGAGTGAGACGTGGCTGCAGTGCCGGCAATGAGTTTCGGAATGTGTATAGAATTTGCAATGATGCAAAGTCTGAATGACAAAAGGATTAAATAATTATTTAATTCTTTTTTTAATAGGTATGTATTAATATATACCTATACGTACCGATACATACCCTTGAATTTTTTCAGGACAGAAAACAATGAACAAAATCAATTTTACAATAAGACACTTGGTGAACATTTGTGTGGTCATTGACTATAAATCTGTGTTCGAAATAACAAAATTGAAATGGTGACTCCGAAATGAGGGGACATGACAAATAAAAATGAGATTTTTAGTAAAATAGACTTTTCAGTTTTTGGTCCATTAGTAGGTGTACCACTTCGACCCCTACATATTCTACCCGCGTTCATAGAAAATTATATTAGTTATATATCGGTTGCATCTTATTATTTTCCTTATTACCATACAATTTCGTGTATTTAGCGTAAAAAAAATTTACTTTAGAAAAATGAAAAACAGTTTCACTTATTAATATTGCATAATTGGATCATATCACAGAGTTCCACACATGTTACTAAACTTGCAAAAACAAAAAGTGAAATACGATTAAGCCTCTCGCGTAAGCGGATGCTTCGCCCCAGTAATGCGAAAAACCACGAGAAAACGTAATATAAAAAATCTGCGGCATTCGCGAATGTATTTCGCGTGCAAACACGTAACATTTATTGAGCGAGCAACCATTTACGGAATGTGGAGACGTGCAAGCGTAATAGCTCTTCTGCGTATCTGCACATTTGGCAAAACACAAACTGCCAGAGCGACAATTTTCTCACGAATACAAGTAATACATTTTTCTTTATTTTCTTTTTCGCTGTTTTCCCTCGTGCGCTAAATCGCCCTAACGATCCGTATAAATACACGAAGCAGGAAGTACCAGGTTTGCGTTTCCACTAAATGCAAAAGCAAAACCAACAATTTCCAAGAGCTTACCGGTATTGTCGTAGCCAAATGCTTCCTCGACGAGCAGCATCAGCTTGCTCGAGAGGAAACGAATAATGGGCAACTTTTTCAACTTTTTCGCCATTGAAGAGCAAGTCGTATCACTGCCTCCCGCTAAGCTCGGTTTCTCTTTATTCAAAAATTCCATTTAATCGATGATACCAGCACTTCCGATATTGTTACCACGAACCATCCCCTTACTTTTCCTTGATACCCTCGACCCCACAGCAATGACAAAGGGCGCTGCGTCAAAGCAATTATGCACGGAATAACGGAAGTGGCCAAGTTTTGATAAAGCGAATCTCGCCCTGCTCGCTTAAATACAATTAATTCAACTGTTACTGTTCCCAGCATGTTTAAATGATACAAACGCTTCTTACGATCTTATGTAAATCTTTTGCCATTCCTTTAAATATTCAGTGACATCCATTTCTTCGTTATTTACGATTTTCAATTACTAAAACTCCAACGCTGTCGCCAGTACATCCGTTTCAAGGAATGAAAAGATGATTAATGAAAAACTTAAAAATAAAAAGAAAATGATTGTTTTGAGGTTACCGGATGGCAATTCAGAGACTGAAAAAAAAAAATTAATATAATTTTACTGCATACCATGGAAAATCCTATTCTTTCGTAACGTCGTACAGATACGTTAATGTATGTGTTACACGTGACTATTATATTCGTCGGCCTGTGAATTAATGCCATACTTTTCATGTGTCCTGCTGACACCACCACACAAATTCGGAGATTCATGGCTCAAGTTTGTCCTTTTTGTCCACGAAACTGGAACCTCTCTTATCTCAAAATTACATGAGATGAAAGCACGTACAACACATTGGTCGAAAATTATCTCGAATATAAAGTAAAATATAAAATGACGAATGGGTTTGTTCACTTTAACGTAAACATGCATTTCTCTGTCTTTCGACTTACTCGATACAAGGTTATATTTTCGAAATACAGCTGCAATATGAGATGTAGCTGCCACAAAGATATATCTTCTTATAGCATTTGTAATGACTAATATGAAACGCAGAGAAAAATATATATCTTCATCTTGGACATTTATTTTGATCTTGTGAAAGGATTTATACCATTTAACGATCTACGATTAGTAATGTCAGTAAAATTTAATATAGTAGTTGTGTTTTTTTTTTTTTTTTTAAGATGAGCTTATACATTAGACAATATATAAATGAAAATTTTACTCGATATGCTTTCCAGTAACAAAATATTTACCATTGCACTTCAATAAAAAGAAATGTGCTGTACGTTAAATTTGATTGTGTTTCGATGAATTATTCTAGAATAAACAGATATTATTTTTGAAAATGCCACGACGTCCCGCGATTAGCGTGATTTTCACGGTAATTTTTAATGAAAAATTCTCTCCATGTACCAACAAAGCAATCGTACTATGTGCAGTAGTGTTGATTCGTATGGTTCGTGACGAGAAAATGCACTAAGCCTATCATGCGAATGCAACATGCGTTACGTTGAAGCTGATGGCAGTACTTGATTATATATTACATATGTGCAGGTACGTATAATAATTATTTCTGCATTACAAGGCGATTCAGTACTATTTAAAGTACAGTATGTAAAGTAAATAAAACCCACTGCTGTCGAAAATAATAAAATATATTTTCATTTTCAGGATCTGTCAGTACTATTCGTTACTACGAATACACAATATACTTATTGTGCTGGTACTGTCATATTATCATTATTTCCTGTTAAAAATCGATAAATCTTCAAAAACAGTCGTGGTGAAGTCTAAAGATATTAGAATTTTTTCGCTCTTTCTTACTACTCGTTCTTATTATATTTGCTGGTTTCTCTATATGCCTAGTTCTGCCATCAACGGAAATTGGTAAATTCAAAAGAAAAAAAAAAAAAAGAAAAAAAAACATAAACATTAGTAACTATTAATTGAATAGGAAATGAGTCACTGCTAAAGTGCAAACATCCTGTACTGAAACCAGAGTCCAAATAACAGTGTGAAATCTCAGCATCAAAAAGTGCATACAAACAAATTCTTGGATAACCCCATAAACCCAAATATCGTCGATTTACACTAATATCATGACTGAATGTTATGTCGAACAATTTCCTGCGGCTCTTTTTATGGCTAACGGTAAACATCCTGATAGATTTCCAGAAGGATGAGCGAAATATAAAGAGTTGGGAAGAGAAGATGGTAAAAGGATGTGGCAGGAGGGCGAAGGGGGAGAACGAAGACGGAGGACGGGTGCAACATCGGTAGACGAAAATGTATCGGAAATCGGTCCGTTCTGAGGTTATGTCGGCTCCTCGTAGATTTCCGTAAGGATAGGAGGAGCAGACGCCATTCCCATAAAGTCTCGCTACATACTAACACAGCCTGATTGAATCTTGGCCTGGTAGCGTCTCGCAATGATACACGAACGAGATAGGCGAGGAGAGATAAAACCAAGGAAAGAGAAAAATACAAATGGCTTATTACGATTTGCCGTTTTATCGGTGTCACGAAGAAAATCAGGGACACCGAAGATACCGAGAAGAAGATTTCTCAAAATCCTGAAAAGTTGTACCAGAAGCGACCAATGTCACACGTATGATCGAAGGTGCCTTTCTTTGTCCTTCTACCTTTCTATTCAGTTTTGCCTGAGTTAGCCAGGATGCGATATGGTAGGTACGTGCGAGGTATAAATGCTACATGCATGTGAGGACGTACGATGCACTCGGCTAATTATTTTGAAGATAAAGATTAAAAATTTTCGAAAAACCAGCAAACAGACGTACAGAAAGTAATCCACGCTCGGGGGGTCATTGCAGCGTAATTGCGTTAGCCTCGTTTCCGGTGACTACCTTCCACTGTGAGAAGCGCTATTTATAATGGGTTTCCGGTCCCGTGGCCCTTAATGGAGATGCCATACGGTGGTTCAAATGCGTCCCACCACTCAGTCTCATTGAAAATCCACGAAGTCTAACAAAAGAGTATATGGGAATGATTAAAAATACGGGGTGAAAATATACACTTCGGCAAGATATATTAGGCTGGGTTAAGATAGGTTAGGTTGTGAAAATGAATAACAAAACAGTGACAATGAAAAATACATAACAACGTATATGCTTTAATCGTGACAAAAAGGAATCATAAATCAGCATTTCTAGAAATGCTGATTTATAGTTTGCCGATTCTCATGCGAATACAACTATTAAGATTTATCGAACTATATTCCAAATAACAGTTCATATGTGTAGTCAGCCCACACAAGCTCAATATGTTTTTTTGACAGATGAAAAAAAAATGAATTATTTAGTAAACCACCCGTGGTTCCGGATACAATTTTTATTATGCAATATGAATATGCTCGGTTTTGCACTTAAATGTATTTCACTTTTATATTATAGCATAAATTTCCGTGACGTGATGGAAGACTGCGTGTGATTTGCTAAGGATTGCATTGCAAACTGTTAAAAACACACATTGAACTAATATACCGACTATAGATTCTCTTGATAAATAGGTGAATTCAAACTGGTGGATTCAAACAGAATAGCAGACAACTGACAGATTTTTGTGAGAATAACTTTTTGGCAAATTTATCGCCAGTGAATCAAGGCAGATAAATGGCAAACTCTAGACATACACGTATATGGCATAATTAATGTACCATTTTGCCTGCCTCGATTCTGCCATAAACTTGCCACTTTTATTTCACTGCCGTGTTTTTTGGCATGGCGAAAAAATGTCAGGTTTTTGCCGAGTATTCGCCACTCTTTAACCATTTTTCTACTACTCCACTCCGTGATCTGCCTGCTTCAGCCAAACATCTGCTACAGTCTTTACACCAGAAACTTAGCAGAACTTTTTGTCCCAGGAAGTATTTAAGATGCTCCATAAATTCTTTTCATAGTTTGTTAATGCTCGTATTGTAATGAAAGAGGTACAATTATTCGAGAATTAAAAAGCACTTCAGTACATTCAGTTGCGAGGGTCCCTGTCATTTGTCAGAAAAGGCAGCTGCCCAAGCGCCACTTGTGACCCTATTGTTTGCGGCAGTTGTCGATATGGCAGAAACCTACGTCTAGTTGTGCGACTATACCCACTGGCCCGTTCCGCTGTCGCGAGCAACAGGAGCACAAGTGACGTTTGGGCAGCTGCCGTTTCTTGCAAATGGCGATTCTGGACATTGATTTTCTGGCAAGTGACAACGACCCTGAAAATCCTTTTCATCACCCAGGTAGAAACTCGCAGTGCTGGTAAATGGGCCAAGCTTGGTCCAGCTCTGAAATGCCAAACCTAACCGCATAAAAATATGTCAGGCCCACCCAATGTCAAAAAAGGCCCTAGCCGGGAATTCACATGGTTTTTGTATTTGCGGCTTGCAATTATGGGCCAATTTCCAGCTAATTCTACAAATTAGAGTTTCCCTATTCAGGCCCATCGTTGTAAGTCTAACCGAGACCCTATCAGAGTCACGAATTGCGTCGTTGAAAGTATGTCCGCTAGGTGGCAGGACGTGAGACAATCAACCCGCAAACAAAGAGTATCTCTCAAATGTAGGGTATTTGTAAAAGTGAGGTTGCTGTAAGACTTGACATTTTCTTTAGGCTACGGAAATTATGTTTTTTTTTTCTCAACAGATGTTAACACATATATTCCTTTCACCAACTTTGAAAAAATGTTACGTGAAAGAAGTCTTTCTCATAATTACTATCTATGTTCATATAAGGATCGCAGAAGATTTAAATATTAGATTCCAAGAGCTACTATAAAGTCAATTTTTAGTTTAATTTAGTTTCTCAAGAATTGATTGATGTTATGAACAAAACATGTACGATTCGTTACTGGAACTTGTGTTACTAGTGTTACTCCAACACTTGTATGTTCAAATATTATGGAAATTGTGTTTAATTAAATTATCAAATGTTATCACATACCCCACTGTTTGGGTTTATTGTGATATTGGAGACCAACTGCAAGGGTTTGATATATCGTAAGATTTCAAAGATTTACACTATTAAACTCATGAAGTACGTAAAGAAAGCACATCAAGCTTATACTATCCGCAAAAAAAGTCAACGAAAAATAAGAAAAGTGAGTTACTTTATCGTTGCCTGAGGTTGAACTTTGTAATTTCCTATCGCGATTACCCCCATTGACCCTACACATCAAAGTAACCCTTTCAAGTAACACACATTAATAAAAGTGTATTAGCGTAACGTAACAGCTACGCTAAACATTTTGAACACATTGAATCTAATCAGGACATCTCTGACAGCCGTCGGCAACGATTTTGGGTAAAAATATATAAGTAAAGAATATTAATCTGAAAAAAACTCCATATAGTTTCCAAATGATAGAACTTTCTAAAATCTGTCAATAATAGTTCTCCGATTTTCTTTGGGTAAACTAGAAAGTTTACAGTTTAGCTCTCAAGGCATTAGATAAAAAAACTTTTGACTTAGCAGCATGCTAAGAAGTTTGTCAGAACAGCTATTAAAAATCGTGAAAAAACTAGCAAGCATCACTTACTACCAGCCCAGTATTTCTACTACGGAGAGAGGAAACTATAAAGGCATTTTTTGGGTACCAAATGGTGTTCGAGTCTGGTGATCCATTTAGCTCCCAACCTGGCACTGTTTTAAAAAGCCTTAAATTCAGTCAAACTCGGACCTAATTACAAATAGGGAAAAATCATCAGGACCCGGTCAGTCCTAACAAACGATTTCTTCAAAGGTTAGCCTCCCAAACTTGGACCAAGCTTCAGGCAGGCTTTGAGAACCAAACCTTGAAATCTCAAGCTTCGTACAAGCTCTATTCGTCTGGTACTTTATATAGTTAAGTTCGTCACTTGCCAAACTCCACCAGAGCAAAAATTTAGTCAGACGTACTTGATATAATAATACAAGTAGGACATATCCGATATCACCCTGATCAGGACTTCATTAGATTTATGCAAGGAATACCTGCTGGAAAAATGAGAACTATGTTCAATATCTTCCTTATTAGGGTCGGCTGTGTTTTACATTACGCGTAATAACACGAGAAAAATGAATTTTATTATATTATTAAATAATTTGTTTGAGCAATATGATAAAATATATATGTACACAATTATTTAAACACGACCCATAACTATATCAAAGTGTTTCCACGACTGATGTATGAGTTGTCAACGTATTCCCTGAAGTTGTTAACAGCTGAATTTACGCAGTAAACAAACTCTAACGTAGTAAGAGTCTCCAACGTTAAAAATTTTATTTCGCAAGTTTAATGATTCTGGGATTTAATCTGTGCCATTGGATCGAGCAAGTCCACGAGTTTAATGTAAACGCAGTTAAATTGATGAAAATATATTTTAAAACAATATTTTTGTCTGCCAAGCTTAGCCCAAGGTTCCGCCAAGCCTAGAATGCCAAACCTGGTTTGAGCCTCCTTAGAATTGGCCCAAGCTTTGTCCAGATTTGATACATTTGTTCATTCCTATCCGGACAATAGCCGTAACAATAGCTTGAGGTAAAAAATTGTAGAATAAAAATTTTGAAAACGGAAATCAAATTCATGATGACTACACGGAAAGAACGCAAAGGGAATACGAGGAAAAAAGGAATAAAGAACATAAAAGCAGAAGTAAGGTATGAAAACGTCAGATACCCGTGACAGATGTGTGAGTTAGGGCTCCAACTCAGCCTAAGCAAATCGTAAAGACGTCAAGCGTATTTCGTCTTTTACGAGCTTGAGTTGTATAGCACGTGCACTTTTTTATTGTTCGACTTGCCAACAACGGAAAAGAACAAAATTTTGAACGGGTAGAACGTATCGGGAATTGTAATACCTAACTCGCCCAAATATTGATCGTGAACGCAAACTGAGAAATCTTTTCGATTAGGAACCGAAATACACGCTGAAGAACGTTTCACGATTATTACGATTTCGAATAATAATGATAATCCGTATCGCACTGATAAATGACTCTTTCAATAAGTATTACAAAAATTGCACTATTTTTATTCTAAACTCGTACCTTCCGCAAAGATCAGATTTATATTTCAGCTAATCGGACTGTAAAATTGTACTTCGTACTTAAAAGGCTGATATTATTAACCCTCCGCATGCCTGATAAAAAATTATAACATCGTACGCCTGGTGGATCTGTCAGATCCGAAAATAAATGTAGTTTTTTTTTCACGTTTACATAATTATTATTATCCTCGAACGGTATCAGTTTCTTCTTATAATTATATTTGACAGGAATAAATAAAATCAAAATAACTTATCCCTGCCGTTTATTAAGTTTTAAACAAAACAACTTAGACTTCGCAAAATTACTGCCATTTATAGCTAGGGGAAAAGTGTCTGAAATGACATTGGAAATAACACGGGAGAATGGATACCGTCTCTGACACATTTCCCTACTAGTGGGTCCGCCACTATCTACCAGGTATGCGACGGGTTGAAACAATTGATTTATATTTGGCAAAATAAAAACTCTGGTCTATGCACGATTCATGTTTTTTAATTAAAATTATCAATATATTACTTTTTCAGTATTTCTATTAACCCAAATGCATTAATTATTGGAAGAACAAGGGTACATGAATATCTACAGAATGTCTAGTGTCATTATTCGGAAATAGTTATTTATGCATCGTATCCCAATCGACGACAAACGGCGATACTTCCAAGCTATAAACTCACTCTATAAACCTAGATTTGCTGCAAGTCTGCAGCTGCCATTGCCATGAATTTCGGTATATCGCTAAATGTAGTAGCACTACACGGTCATAAAAATGACTTAAAGAAACTTGTCTGTAAAATTTCCAAAAACAATTGAAATTACTGATTTTTAAATCTTTAAATCTTTACTGCTGCTTCTTAAATTCGTTTTTCAATAAAGTCATTAGCCTACTGATATCATATTAAAGAGCAAGTATTTCGGAACAGTTTAAGAGGTTATATCGGATCATTAGTTCACATTTTATAGCAATTTAACCGTAGTCTCGCAAACGCGATGTGACATTTATTCTTACAGCTCATGGTACACTTTTTCTAAACTACTGAAACTAAAAATTGAAACTTGGTTTAAAAATTTGCAGGACGTAATCCTTGCTACGTCCCATACGCTTATGCAATCTTAAAAATTACTTGCGAATTTTATGCTGATCTCACTGACAACTCGCTGTTGATTACAGTTAAAAAGAAGAGAGATAAACGCATGATCTGACAGAGGCCCTTTGACTTTAAAATCTCTTGCCACGCTATTAAGATATTAGGGTGCAAATTATTGAAATGTTGGTTTCACCCAAATACACCATAAAATTACATTTATTGATCGTTACGTGACTTTGATTCGGATACTCAACTTTCCAAAAAGATCTAGTTAAAAAATATTTTTTATTTCCTTGATTTTTTGAGCTCCATAAACTCCTCATCGAGCAACATTTACCTGTAGACTCTCGTATGTTTCTTTTACAAGATTTTCCAATTTTCGATATGTTTAAGTGATGTATAGTTTATTTAAATAAAGTTAAACAAAGAAAACCTTATTTTAAAAAGTCTCAATGGTAAGAGAACTCGCTCGCTTCATTAGCTAAAAAATAACATTGAAAGAGAATGAGATTAAATAGTAAAAGATAATATTTAAAAATTAATACCTCTGAAAATTTTGTAAAGCGGATATGGTAGTCTATTTATGAACTAGAATACTTGACATAAACATCTTCGAAATAAACAAATACAGAAACTGTAACGCATTCCATTAACATTATATCAAACTGAAATGATTCATTGACGGTAGAAAAATAGCAGGTCTAAGATAATGATCTTCTGGAAATAAAGAATTTTTTAAAAATCGCATGTATATCTATTTCAAGATAAATCTCAGGGGCGTATATAATTAACCATTCACTCTATATGTCTTGCGCGGTATATCCCTCGATGGGGGATTACCTTTCACCCTCCACGCGGCTCTATTTGATTTACCTTCTTCGTGGGATCGCATTGAAATTCATTAGATTTTGTCCCTTTGAGATCACTAGGGACTCTTCGATCTAAAATTCCTATCCACCTGATCAACAAATCTTTGTACGTCGTATGTAAAGACCTTGTCACTACTGATGTCAGTTCTATCGATATGAACGAATAACTGAATTATTGCCACACGTCAAAAAGTTTCCGATGAACATAAATATATATAATACTAGAAATGTTTTATTTGAGGTTTCAAATATCGTTGAATTCTTACTACATTAAAATTCTTTTATGATAATAAAAAAGAATTACAATGAAGAAAACTGGAAAAGATGTATTATGTGTACTTACCATCCAGCAATTCCATTCGGTTGAATCTCCTGTAGAAAGATGCCAAGTTCTCCCTTGTCCTTGCTGCGTAATCCGACAACACTGAATCCTAGACTAGTGCCCTCCGGTTTGTATAACTAAAGTTAAAAGAAGAAGTATTAATATTTTTAAAAAACAGAACATAAAGCTTAGAATAGACAAGTTTTTAAAGGGGTAGTACGTATACGTTAACTAATATTACTATAGTCTTTCTTTTCTTAAAAAAAAATAATAATGTAGGAAATAGTACATACCTGCACAGTGTAGATTTGGCGACCCTTTGCAGCAGCTTCAATGACTTTCTGAAACTCCTTGGCATACGTTGGTGTCGTTATGGGGGGCATACCCATATCTTCCGATACCAAGCTGGGACTAGTAACCTATAATAAGAGAATGTGTCTTATATGCAAGTTTCTTTACAAAAACATGAAAATAACTGTAACATTAAAATAATAAATTTGAATAGATATCAATTTACTTGTGCACTAGTATCCTCGCTACTGCTATGAACCAGTTGTGCTACAGGAACTCTTTGATCATCTAGTTCGCTGCTATCTTGATAAATATCCTGGTACGGATTTGGACCCAATGGCTGTGCAGGTGTATTTGGTACAGAAAGTTCCAAATGCCCACCAAGATTAATATCAAAGTCACCAGGTAAAATTGAGGGATGCTGGCCAAGCTGTGTATTTAGCTCAGTCAATGAGTCTTGAATAGTTACAATACTTCGGAAAACTGGATCTTCCAGCAATGATATCAAGGCTTTTAAATCCTGGCTAGTATGCATCTGTATTTTTGGATCATCACAATCCTCCACTCGCTCCTGGACATGCTCCAACAAGTGCAAGGCTGTTGATATATCTAAACAGGAAAAACAATTTTACTAAATCTATTGACACATCTTTCCAGAATATTAATGTATTGTATTAAAGTATTGTGCAATATGAAAATACATTATATCAATGAAGTTAAAGACAATACAACAATCATATAAAATTAATATAATTCATGACATTCATATACAAATATTTCTTCACTTAATAAACAATTACTGAGGCCAAACACACCAACAAAAATTAGCCTGTCCATTTGATTTCTACAGTAAAACGAACTACCATTGGTACGTTTGTATTGAATAACTAAAATGTATAGGCGTACTTATTCAAACATATATTTCAAACTCACCTGTACTTAGAGACATCTTATCTGTTATAATATATAACAGTCTTACACAGAAAAGCAATGAATCTAGATCTGAAAAAAAAAAGTATTATTTCTCTCATTGCGCTACTTGCTTGAAAACCTAGAAAACTATCTGTCCTTGTACAAAAATAAGTAATGTATAAATTTACTTGAAACAGCAAGATACTATCAATCAAAACAAAATATTTCTTGTTCGTAACCAAAGAATGAAGACTTAATAATACAACTGATATGTCTGAATATAATTTTAAGTTCCTTTGAGCTTTGTAATTTATAAGAATACACAAAATGTGGCGAACAAATTACGTACATTTTCCGTAAAACTCTTCAAGCTGCTATCGTTAAATAAATCTGATATCCTGTCAAATAGTTATTTTACAAAGCTTAACCTCAATATACGAGAGAAGAATCAGTTGAATCGATTTTCATGCGACAGTCACCCTCTTGCGTACACGACAGGATGTTTCAACGCATGTCCCATAAAAGAGGTCGTTTTCCGCAAATAAAAAAATCAGTTTCAGGTATCAGACACAAATTGTATAAATCAATATACAACTAATCATAAAGTTATGTTCACTCTAACTAAAAGGCAGAATGCAGATTTAACGTGAAGCTATAAAATGTCCGATTCGAAATATAACTATTCACAATAAAATTAACCACAAATATGATAAACAGCAATTATTTATAATAGTAAATATAATAATTTAAAAACTAACCAAACAGAATAATATCTGATATCGAAACACTTGACAGATGTTTTTTTTATGCACATACGTATTTAACACCCATCACGTGTCCCGCTTTCTGCGCCAGCTACGATGCGCAGTAGCACCGTCAGCAGAAATGCATCCATAGGTATGTTCCGAAATTTACTACCAATGTTGAAACACATGCTGTGTCCCTATTCATCTATACCTACCTAGAAGAGATGTAACTACTTTCGCAGTACTATCGGTAAATTTCAGAAGACACGCCATATTAAAAAAATGCAAACGCATAATTCGACTTGGAAATTGTAAATGAATTTTTCACCCTATATACCCTTCATAACATAGTAACTACATTTTAAAACATTTACGCAATACAAAATAATAAGTATGATAGTCAAAATGCATACGCAAAGTTGTAACATGACATATTAGATATTGATTTAACATACAACAAGAAAAAATATACGCTGTAATCACAAGAGTATACCTTTTTACAAATTAATTGCATTGTCGGCAATATACTCAACGTATGAAATAGATACTCAATATATCGCATCATATTCTATATACAGAGAATACTCGTATTTCTGTTACAAATAAATGCTCAGTACCTTCTGAGAATACTTTCTCATAGATCCAAATGTGGACAGCATCTTCAAAGTACTCAAAGTGTGTTCCAAAACTTACTACGTGTACTGTGAGTGTCGCCAACTCATCACGATGTTCCTATTCATTTGTATGAAGTTCCGAATATTCAGAATACTCGCAGTAACTTTTGACACACCCTTAATCTCAATCCAGTCAGTCTTATCAGGAGACCCCACGGCTTTAGGTATGTACGTTCCGAAATTCACTACCAGTACTACGAGTATCGTCTTTACTCTGTGTACCTGTATGCAATTGAGTGAAAGATAACAATGTTCGTAATACTGACAGTGGATTTATGAAAATACCCATAGTGTGCCCGGGATCTATACATTTATACCCCAATAAATACCCTTTCCTATTGTGCTTGAAAGTCCAAATATTGTTTTAAACGTAGAATTATCAGATTTATGGACAATGAAGCTTATGCAAATGCGTACGTCCCGAGAAACTTTGACATTATTATAGGTTAGATAGACACTGAAATGGAGATGGAGACGTAAAATCAACATATGTTCGCACTGCAACTATAATTGATATAAATTCGACTACGTTTAACGAATTGTGTCGTTCAAACTATTTCCGCTAGGTGGCAAGGCGTGAAACAATCAACCCACAACTTAAGTGTATCTCTCAAATGTGCATCAATACCTTCGTACTACACTATAGATAAAACTGTTGTAAATATACAGTTAAGGTAGGAAAGTCAGTCTGAACGAACGATTGTAGCAAGACGGTTCGAATAAACGTGGACAAGATTACGCCAAAGATATTAGTAAATTCCTGTTCTAAATAGTTAATACTAATCTATCCTGAGGAAAGGGAAAAGTAAAAGTATCGGTATTTAAGATATCAGATGAATACTTTTAGGCAACACGCAATATTAAAATTGGCTTGGCGTATCGTAGCAGAATATAGTCGAACCCTGCAATAGTCCACCCCGGAATAGTTTCAATCCTTCAATAGTCGACAGTTCTCCCTTCAAAAACTCACAATAGTTAATCAGGGTTCCACTGGCCTATTACTATTCCTTTCAGCTCATTGTCAAACTTCGACGTTAACGTATGCGCAGAATACCAACGCCTGGCTTGCGCATTTTACCGATTGAATGGAAAGGGATGTTGACTATTGCGATGCTAAGCCGAGCAGCCGAATAAGTATTAAAACCAATCGAGAATTTTTAATCCGGTTTTTCCTATTAAATCGAATAGACAATAATAATTTAAATAGAAACGGATAAAAATTTAATTTCATATTATTATGAGTATACAATTTAATGTCATTGCGTTTGTGAAATAAAAATAACCAATAGTGTAATACAACAAATTCCGAACTTTTATTAAAAATAAATTATTACACGTAATACATATGTATATGTTGATTCTTTTAAAATATGAGAATTAATTAGCATCGAAGTGGCCATACTCGTTTTCAATTGTTTACCTCCAGTATTTCGTAAAGACTCTACAAGATCATCATGTTTCAGAGGACTAATTTGTATCGAATTCTTCAGCAATGGGCTCCATCGTATCATCCGAAAAAGTATTAAAAGGAATTGAGATTTTTCAATTTGGTTCAATCCGTTTTCTTAATCCGCTGATTCATATTAAAAAAAATTGACAATATTAATTTCAATAAAAATGGATTGAAACCACAATATTTATTTCCGTAACTTGGATAAGATTTTTTGAAAAAAGTGAAAATATAAACGATTAATTTTTTCTAATTTCAATTGTTTACAGAAAATAATTTCGTAGGTTTAACAATAAATTCGAATTTAATTTCTAACGATGATTCGCAATGTAGAATTCGAAGTTTGGGATTGAATCGGATTGAGTTGACAATAATTTTATGGACAAATTAATCTTAATCAGGACCAGTTTGTCTTTATTCCTTCGTACGAATGAAAGATAAAACTTTCGGATAGATAAAACTGGAAAATCCGACCACTAATATTGATTCGAATAGAAAATCATAAGCATATATTCTTTTGAGCGAATTGGAACAGATTGATTAAGAGGCAGAATAGCAACGGATAGAACAGAATTCGTTATTGTAAGAAAACGACAGATAGAAACGAATAAACGAAGATGGCGACGTAGCCAAGTATTGAACGGCATTCAGTATCGGAAGAAATCCACGAATAGAACCGGATAAGACGTAAATGAAAGATTGAAACAAATTGAAAAGTATACCAGTGATTTACAATTAATTCGGAATTTCAATGAAACAGGTTTCAAATATCTCATTTCCCATTCTTTCCAATACTTTTTCGGTTTCTGGGATGTTAATGACTACGTTTATATGCACAGAATTCAGAAAAATATATTACGTGTAAGGTTTAAAGGCGCGGTTACACGGAGCGTGGTTCGCCGAACCTACATATTTCAATGAACTACGAGCCACGCGTCGTTTAACGTTGCTTCTTCGCTATGGCTTGCGGCTCGATGTGCGTGGTTCGCCAGTTCGTGCCGGCTGTGAGTTTTACGTAGATCAAAGGAGGCGATGGTTCGTACAGATTTACGTTAGACCGTACAGTTTCGGCGTATAGCAGACAATGCGGAACGTCCGAGTTTGCCAGATGATTTGTACATTTGAAATATCAACAGCTTTAAAAGCATTGAAAATCTTCCGTGTAAACACTGTGCGACGTCATCCGCCACCTCTTCTTATGTCTTGTCAATCGATTTTGCAACAAATAACACATAAAGAAGTAGACGCAATCATTTGTTGCTTTGCATCCATGGTTGCGATTCATGCAAGATTGAACGAACTTAAGGCGCGGTTCCATTGAATTACGAATCTGTGATGTGCCACAAATCTCAACGGACCCCGCGTTGTTTGGACACCCCTAATTAGTCAGAAGGCGAGTCATCGAGAACCGCGCTCTAGTTCCCTGGTTCGCCGAACCACGTGTCGTGTAACCGCGCCTTAAGAATAAAATGCAGGAAATGTGATCGGTTATTCCTGTCCAAATCCTGCACTTGTAATATAGCGGTGTCAATATTCGTTTATGTCCAGTCCATGGGAAATAATTCAGCTCGGTAGAAGCAGCCAAGAGTAAAATACTTTGATTGAAATACGACGGGTAAGTCGGTTTAAAATGGCAAGTGCATAGAGGGTATATACCACCATGCATTTATTATTAAGTTAAGAGCATCTGAATAATACGTACGCCGAATATCATCCGTAGGACATTTTAGACATATTTCGAATGTCTTTCGAATTTTCTCTGTTGCGTGAGTTAATTTCATCTGTCAAAAAAAAAACACATTCAATTCGTACATCGAGCGTGGGTTATAAGATAGGAAAAAGAAATCCGAATGGCCTCACTCGAATTGTGACAGATTGCGTAATTTTTCATCAGAGTTATTACAAGTAGATACAACGAGTAGATATACTAGCTACTGCCCTCTTGTGAGGTTTCTGAACCTACCCCATAGCGTATCCGTACACTTGGATGCATTTTCCGCACATAACAAGCAACATACCGAGAAGTAAATATCAAACCCCATTAATATCTATTGAGACATTTCGCGATTTTGAAGGATTAGGAATCACAAGACTTTAAAGAATTCGTACAGTGTGAAGTTGTCTGTCAAAGAACAACACTGATTAAAATCCAACTGTTGGTTGATTATCCTATAATTTATAATCTATATATATAAAGCACGTCGCACACTCGTACTCTAGCAATCACTTTTATAATAGTAGCGTTTGAGGCTGCAAATCGATCGACGACACGGAGAATATAATTTGATTCTTTTCTGTATTTATTCACGGCAGGGTTGGGAGAGTCAGAAGGATTATTACAATTCAGAACCCCAGGCGATCACGATGGACCCTGTTTGGTGGAATTTGTTATGTTTGGAGAGGCTTAAATTCAGGCAGCTATTATTTATAATGAATATTGGTTGCCACGTTGTTTTTGGCGGTTTTCGGGAAAGGGGCGACCCCGTCGACTATATTACACTCAATACAAGATGCTGGAGAGATGTGCCTGCCCTAAAGTCTAAATGAAGAAATTGAAATGGTTTAGGTGTAAAGTAACGAGAGAGGTAAAAGTTTTAAGTGTGAACATTAAATCTTCGTTTTTATGATAATATAGAATATATGTAAATATATTAAAAATATTTGTAAATTATTAAAAACCTGGAAAATAAAAAGCAGAAAATTAAAAATAAGAAAAGCCTGTCACGCAGACTACCTTCACTCTAGGTAGGAATGAAACAATGGTCCAAGACTGATCCAAACTTAGTTGATACCCAGATTAATGGCTCGGCTCCAAGCTTGGGTATCAAATCTTAGCTCAAGCCTGGTTAAAATCTTGGAAAACCAATAGCCTCGGTTTCTGAACAACAAATCAAACAATTGTACGAATATTTATGTACAAGCGTGACTTACAAACATTGTAAGACAAAATATCATTACACTATTTAAACCTGGGTCAATTTACTGTTCTTTGGTATGACCAGTTAGTATTGCTAGCAGCAATTTACACTCGACGTGACGCTAGGACAAACAATATAGTACCGCCATAATAAACACACGTTATAGGACTCGTATAACACGAAATCACTGATTTAGTAATGGATTAGACCTAAAATGACTATTTCTTCAGTGAATTTTCAAACGATCGAAACAATCAGTGGATTTTTTACTGATTCAATTTTAGAGAGAGAATAGTAAAAATTTTTATCAATTTTCAATAATTAAAAAGAAATAAAGAAAATAGACGAGCATCGTAATTAATACGAGTCAAACCTATCAATATAAACTCGGCCGCGATTTGACCAAGAGTCTTGGAATTGCGATTGGAATATTGAGGCTTGGCTGAAACTTGGTTATTACACTCAGACCAAGCTTGAACCAAAGGTTGGATATCGAGGCTGAGCTGGCCAAGATTGGACCAGGCTTCGCTAACATCGCGATGCAAGAAAGCTAACATTACGAGTATGCTCAATATTGAAATTTATCATCCTCGGAAGAGAACTGACAAATTATTAAATTATTAAAGCAAGCGAGGTGTCGCTATTGCGATTGGCCAAACAACCGCGAAACTTTAATGCAACATTTGTAGGGTGTCAAAATGCTGTAAAAATAGTCGCCCAGTCTGTACTGCATGTTCAGATGATTTATTATAACAAAATTAACGTTAGCATATTATAAATTTATTTTTTACATGAACATAAGTTTCATAAAAAAATATATCTGATTTGCAAGAAGAAAAGACATGGATTATGAATGGCTAGAGGAGTCAGAGATGCTACGTAGAGGCAAAACTGAGTTTACAAGGAGTTGAACATTCAAAGTACAGGTTAACTTACGACTCGGGAAACACCTGTCCGTTGATTTCAGTAGAACCAAATTCAGTCGATGCGTTTCTAATTAACACCCAGTATATTGTAAATGGGAAGTAATGCATGTGTTTTTAAACCGATCTCAAAGTAGCCAATTTAACCGCATAATAGTAACAATCATGAAAATGTCAACCCACCATGTAATATACATATATTGTCCTACTATTATATATCTGTTTCCCAGGGATTCCACTGTCATTTATTTGCTTTTTAACAATTGTGTCCGTAATTCTAAAGCTGTTGCATTGTCATTTAAATCAGAGTATGTTTTCCACATCATCGCACGCAATACATTAAAACTATTTACCTTTGCTTCCATGGAAAATGACACTTGGCACTCATATTCACGTAAGAGGACAAATTTGTTCGAAAATCGAAGCAAATTATTTCATTGTACAGCTCGGCTAATTACCTAATGAATAAAACGCCTCTTTCGTTTAACCTCAATCTCGTAGAATTAGATACTAATTTATTTACCATGTAAACAGGAAATTGGCAACAAATATCTCTAATCTAAAAGTACCGGGTCGAATACATAGAATAGTGGTTTCGAGTACCTTCCTTGTAATCATTTATGGATTGAGAATTTAGTACCAAGTATCGACTATGAAAGATGTACCCAACATAATATAGAATTGCGATGGTATTTCTCGACACAAACATAAGTAATTGCAATAAAGTTATGAAAATATTTTGTACATGTATACCGTTTGGCGTGTATCAAATTCTAAGTCGTTACCATGATTTCTTACATATTAATCACTACTGTTAAAAAAATATAACAACTGGAAGTGCATTGCGTTACTATCATAAAAACATCTCGCTGTCCGAAACGTCACTTTGGAATGTGTCAACATTGCAAATCCAAGTGTGTAGCAAAGTGTGTTATTCCCTATATTTTTTATGGTAGTCATTCTTTACACACCTATAAGTATGTTATTATTCACATGGATTCTAATGTCAAAAATAATTATTAAAAAAATATTTTTACCAATTTAACTGAATTTACAAACTTACTCGATCGAATGGCATAAACTAAATCCTAGGAATATTAAATTTACGAAATTAAATTTTTGAAAATTGGAGGCGGGATTCAATCTTGGTACCGTGGAGTTTCTGGATTGCGAGAATAGATATTTGGGTATTAACTATTTTTTCTAACACCGTTTATTATATGAATAATAAAATAAAGCATTGAAATACACAGTTATCTCCCAATAAACAAAGACTGCCGTTACTTACAGTCAGTCCCACAAGAGCTCATATTTGCAAGAAAAATAATTAGAATTTGGAAAAAAGTCCATATAGTCAAAAAGTGTTCTTTATAAATTATTACGTAATAAACCAGTAGATGATCCAGTCTCTATTGTTGTCGATTGTTCCTTAGTATCATTTGGGCGCACTTTTGTCTCATTTTCACAAGAGGCACAAGTCTTGAGTGCGACAAGTTGATAGAGGCATAGAGCGTGCAAGGGTTAACAAAGACAAGATTTCTGAAAACCTGAGGTCAATGCAACCCTAAGCTGTATCGAAAGAGCATTGGGCTTCAAGACCTCAGTAGTTCGGGGATCTGGCCTTGCTCCCCGCGTGACTTCTTATCGCTGCTGCATCGCGAAGCCCAAAGTTACCCCTCCTCTAACTTCTCTCTTATCGGAGGGGAGCCAAAGGGGAATGACAAGCTAAGGTGGAAAGATGTCCAGCAGGAAGAACAAGAACTCCTGCCGAGAAGACCAGCCAATCGTCCACCACCGTCATCACTGTAACGACTTACGACCACGCTGTGCTCCATTAGAAAATAAAAGGAACGACGCAGAAGAGAAGAAGCCTGGATGTATTCTTTGCGGCTTCTCTTTAACAACACCGGAAGTGCTAAGCATCTGTAAATGTTGCTGTTCCGTCTACGCCTGGAATCTGATATTTACTCCAAGTTTTAATTCCAATAGGTGTAGCATTGCTTTCGCAATTTTGCCTACATGAATACGCGTGTGCAAGTAAAATACAGAATATTTTGGATTTTGCACATGAGCCGTATTGAAACCGGAAGTGCCGACATCTAGAAAAGTCACTGCTCTGTTCATACCTAGAACTTTATATTCGCTTTAAATTTGAATCTAAATGGTTCAGGAGTTCATTTGGAATCTTATCTAAGAATTTGCGAGTGTAAGTCAAACATTTTTCTGATATTAATATTCAAGGTTTCAAATTACATAGAACATCGGCGATACGAATTAATAATGCGATATCTAGTGGTAAAAACTTGAATCATACACTGACGGCTAGAAAACGCAACTTAGTGGACATGTGAATCTATTTTGTACTTCAACTACACTTCTGATTAAAAGTGTTCCGTTTGTCTTCTATTCGAAAGTGTTTTTCAGCGACCATGATGCTACGCGACCGTAACCCGAGGTTGATAATGAATCTCCCTAATAGAACACACATAGGAAATTCCTTCACGAAATTGATAAACGGATTCGCTTTACTTGAGAAAACAAGACAATATTCGACAAAGTTCAATAAAAAATTGAATATACGAAAATGTTCTATGGCAAAGAGGGAATTAACCACAGATTTTACACAATGGCATTGAACCTATAACGGAACATTGCACAATACATTGCTACGCATATTCGAAATACAAAACTAAACACGGTTCACCGAACATCCCATGTACCGTAATGTAATATAATAACTCTCAAATTTTACTACATTACTTATAATATAATATAAACTTTATAGAAATCTAGAAATTATATTATTTCTAGTTTCGGGTGATAACTGGCGGCACCTTCGGCGCTTTTGCTTTTACTTTTCTTAGGGCAATGATCAGAAATATTCGAGTATCAACGTCGATGATTAACGGCACCTGAAAAGTGTATAAATTCGGATCAACGATATACATGGGTAGAACAAATAACGATCCTTAGAACATAACATCGGAAATTATAACAAACAATATTTCGGCACCAAGAATGATAATTTACACTATTTAAAAATAATGGATGAAGCACAGAAATTTCATAAGCATCCATAACACGTCCAGGAGATGTTACAAGTCCCTGGAACGCTTGTGCCTTACAGGAAGGATCGATGCGAACAGTTAGAAAATCTAAACACAAGAAATGGTGACTAGAATTATAAAAGTAAAACAGAAAATAATAGTCGCGAAGGGAATTAATAGCAATTCATAAAGACAAACCATTACGTTCGCACGCAAACGAAATGAAGCTTTTCGGAGCTTGCGATGTAGTCTCTCTGTTGCCGCTCTTCAAGCTACCCCGTGACGTGCACAAAGTGACGTGTCACAATATATACAGGACATAATAACATGGCGAGTGTATCGGCTGGAAAATTATAAAGAATTTATTTTACATTCACTTTATTAACACGTTGAGCGCCGCGTATTCACCAGTGGTCATAACTGACTAACTAATAGGAATTGTGCAATATTTTGTACCCTCTGCTCCCGCCGCCTTATCCCTTCTGCCCTCTTGGCCTGCTCGTGCAATGTTTGTGATTAATGATACATTTTCTCCCACTATCTGATACACATGTACTAATGAAAATTCTGTATTTGAATGCTGGCCCTAGCATGACGATGAGGATGCGCATTCCCAAACCTTTCATATGAATCTCGTATACGATCGGGTAATGCTTTTCAAATGGAAACTCGCATGGGAGGATTATTATTCCAAGCTCAAGGATACGGGCCCTGGACCCTATTTCTGAAACGTGCTGTAAATTTATAGCACGCTAGAATTAAAGCATAATATCATTGATTCTGGAGAATTTTTTCGACAGATTCTAGTTGATTCTAAGACAGTTTTCAAAAGGATCGATGATACAACAGTCCTCTGTAGGTATAGTAAATTTTCAGTCCTCTGGAGTGCAGTTGCTTTACCTGTTATGTAACAGATGGTTTGTTATGTTGGCGGCCATTTTCAAGTTTCTATGAGTTATTTGAAATGTCATAGAAACGTACAGCAGTATTTCTGAGATGATGACAATATTACAAAATTACGTTTTTGAAATCTCCCTATAATCTTACCGTGCTATATGGGTTGCTATAATTTCATGGTACTAATTTCATCCGTGAATCAGCAATCTGATGACGATTTCATTTACCAAGTCCTTGTATTAGGTCAGGATTGGGCGGTCAACACCTTATAAAATATATTGAAAATGTACTCGAAAAAGTTAATATTGAGAAGCAAATCGTTCGAGTGCAGAGAAAAGCGGGACGAAACGGTCAGTCTGTTCAATAATTCCAAGTTTTGGAAAAAACATCTGTACAGTTTTCTCAAATTTTCGAGCGATAAGAAAAGTTTGGAGATGAAACCTTGACAATGAATCATAAGAAAATAATACTTCTTTCCCTCTGCGACTTTGCTTTTTTTACACAAATACATTTTATTTTCTATACAACCGAATAAATATGAGATATCAACAGTTTATTTGCCTTGTGGAATATTTCCGTTTTGCCCCACTCTCACGGTTAAATGTCAACTCGTGACCCTGGAGTGTGAACGATCTGCATGCAGTAATTATCAAGGAACAGTATTGCGTCCCTTCTAACGAATAACAAAAATATTAATTCTAAGATAATTTCTATGACGTCAGAATTGCAACATCACAGTGCTTATAAGTTTATGTTCTTTGAAGTTTTTATAAAACTTTTACTGACTCTCAACATACACCTATTGCGTTCACGATGGTCCTCGAAATTCTGTAGAAGGATTCATGCAGAATCACTCAATAGTATGTATGTATATTGCTCCTATTGTAACGAGGCTTGTTTAGCATGGTTCGATAACCGAAACACATTAACAAGGGATCCTTTTGTTTTCTCCTGTCGACGGACTATTTAACATTTTTTCATTGCCATTTCATGTCGAGGACATTTCTGTGATAGATAAATTCACTTTCTGGGAATTTGACTTTATTATACTGTCGACAGACAGGAAACACTACGTGAATCAATGACAATTGCTCGTTTGGGTTTTCAAAATCTGTACATGAATGCTTTTTAACTCTTAAGCATTGTGGAAATGTCTGACAGCTACGCTGGCAGTTATTCGTACGTAACACTGATTTCGTGACAGCGACTAAGGGTTAAAATTGACAGTGGGATATAGCATGTCGTATAGAAAAGCTGAGTTTATTTAAATATAGAGAGCATTTTTCTAACAGATTGCATCAATATTTAATATACCATGGATGTTCTTATAAGAGTAGTTTTTATTGCAAATATTGGCAGTACAATTTTTATTTACATTTTCATGCTACCTTATTTTGTTACACGATTGCAGTCCATCCTGTAATATAATATTCATTTCTCAGTCTCCTCTATCATAAACTTTAATTTTGCTATGTAATGCAACATAACGTATGTACTATATTTGACAAATTTTTTCTTAACAGTGTCTAGTTTTTCATTGAATTTTTTATTGATGCTAAAAGCAATGTTTTTACAGTGAACGTTTGTTTATTGCACTGATTTATGACAAATTGCTTCCTACGTTAATTACGTCATATTAATTTTCCCCTAATATGAGAAACTACAGTCATATGCGAATCTCATCTCCACGCTTCATCATACGTATATGTTCAACGTCCAATGTTAGGTCGCGATTCACACATATGGGAGACTGGTGTTAGTCGAAACATGGTATGGAATGAAATAAAACCATCTAATCTGCCATTTATTGGTAGCGAATAAATTGTAATTGTCCGAGCAGCCATAATGTTGTGTTAAGAAAAAGCGATCAAAATTTCACAAGAATATTCTGTAAGGATCATTGGCGATATTAATTAAGATGAACTTTGTTTGTGTTTCAACCGATACCAATCTGCCTTACTCTTTAATGATTTCATGCAAGCATATTGCACTATGAAAAATCGATGGTTCTAGTTCATACGGTTTGCGTAGTCAAAAAGTTTACTATCATTAACGTTAATCACTGTGTAAAAATAACATTATGCATGTGGTGTTAAAAATATTTTTTTAACATTTTAAACATTGTTGGTGTTACTCATTAAATTGTAATACCGATTATATAAAATGTAAATCTACACCGTCTGACAGTAGCCAAACACCAAACTTGGTTTATTCTTTGTGTACTTTTTGGTTAAGGTGCAACTTCACTTCTGCAGAAAAGAACAATTTTCAATCAACAAATTACATTGCCGGTGTTGATATTCTCGCAAGTTTTAATTTAAAGTACATTTCTATTTAGAGGACTAAATGTACATATAGGATATCGACTGAAATAATGAATACCATTAAGACCATGGAGGGTTTGATATTGCACCGCTGTAGGTTCATGATATATGCTGTAATATTATTTATTACACCAAACGTAGAAAATTTAATTCCAGTCCATATTCCACTACTCGAATACTAAAATCATTAAGCCATTAAGTTTTAGTAGTATTTCGATCAAATAAGGGCATTTTCGACATTTGTTACCTGACTAGGATATCTGATTTAGTGTAATGATTTTCATGTACGATCGGATTCCCCTTGAAATACCTGATGAAAACCTGATGAAGTCACTTCATACAGTGTAGCTTGGGGATTTAATTTTTTTTAGTCATTTGTCAAACAAGTGTAATTCCTTCTATAATAGTATTCATTTTACAACAGCAATTTTGCGTTTGCCATTTTTAAAGGAAGATATTTTATTACAAGTTTTAGAACTTCACTGAGAATTAATATATTTGAATATTTATTTTAGAATTTAGAAATTCAGCAACGTTTTCATATATGTATACGAATATTATTGAATATTACTCGTAATTCAAGTAAGATTTATCAACTGGGCTGTTGGCTCAGTGGGTAAAGTTGCACGATCCTCAGTTTTAGCATCCCGATGTTCGCAGGATCGAATCCCGCTCCCAGCACTACAAATAGATGGGTACTCGGCAACTGTGAATACACACGCGTCCATTTTTGTTACATTTCTTTTTAATTATATAATTACGTCAATTATATTACTGATGCATTTCATTGTATATTAATAACATTTCTAGGAAAATAATATACTCGTATATCAACTGGTGTGATATAATTGAACACTTGCGTGTGTTAATTGGATACTACACACCGATTTGATGTATCAATGGTGTAATATTTTTTGAACCTTATCAATACCATATTTTTAACCACGCAGATCGACACTGAAAACGGTATGGACTTATGTAGAATGCGAGGCGGAGATTAATTGGTGTTATTTTTAACACCAAATTTTGTACAGTATAAATAGCATCATTTTTCCGAAAGTTCACGAGAACAATCATCGGAATTCTAATAGAATGCCGAATTCAATAGATTCCAGAAGTTCATTAACCCACAGATACGGGTGACCAATTCCGCTGAGAACGAGAGAATAGAATCTGTCGGAAAATTGTATCGAATCCGCGAGTGTCGCCGAAAGCTATCGTTCCGGTAAATTTATGACATAGTAAATAAAAAATTCATCCAGATTAAAAACTCTCCGTAAACAGTCTTGCCTTTGCAATTTCTGTCGTACACAAAATCGAGAAAACGCATAACAAACTTCATAGGTATTCTTCAATTCGTAAAAACGATATATTGATCGATAAGACGAAAAGTTCATCAAACAATTCATCAACTCGACAAATCTTGAATATTCAATTTTGAAAGTGACATTGTTGGCAAAATCAAGATTTATAGTTTGCAACTTCTATATGTTTAGCCAATTTTTTGAACATGACAAAATGGAATATCAGCTGACCCCACGTCCGTCTGAATTCTCTAATCCATGGTTCCGCCATGACGGTCAGTCGCCATCGGGCGACTCGTCGAAGTTATGCGTTTTCCCGGATGCCCCGCGGAAACCGAGAACAATAGTGGTACTTCCGGTGCGCGCAAGGCCAGAACTCATGACGTTACGAAGGGAGCTGGATGGTGGGGCCCAACAGAACACGTACTGTACTTTTACACCCGTACAGCATAATTTGATGCGCGTTACCCCCTATGGCCTGCGATTGCCACTTGCATGCATCCTACCATTTTCAGCGGATCGATTTTCATCCTCAGTTTGATTACAGGTGCCATTCGCGTTGGACGTGCCCTCCATTGGCACCTGTTGCCACCATTTATACTTTCGCACCGAGCTCTTTTTTCACTCCACCCTTTACTTCGTTGCAAATAAGAGAAGGACACGGCAATCTCCAATTGCTTTGAAAATCAGCCAGCTTTCTTGACGATCAACTATTTATAAAGTAAGACATTTTCTATTTTTCACTTTAACCTACTTTTATTTTTTTTACAAAATGGGGTAATTTGTATTTTTTTATCTCAACTTCAGTTCTTTACTCCTAGTTTTATTCATACTTACGAAAATTGTGTATTGCTGAATTCGAGAAAAAGTATAATGAACGCATTTTCGATAAATGGTCGAGTTACTTGATAAACATGTTTTTACAGATTTTATAATGTTAAATGATAAAGAATGTGGATTGATGTGAAATTGAGATAACGTTTCGTTATATGCACTGGAACTTACTTGTACGTGGTCTTAGAAGGGTGGTGATTGGTAGTTGATTTATTTATTGTTTTTAGTATTTGCTATCTTTTTAATTCGTGTCAACCAACGATTTTTCTTTCTGAAAGCACTTAAAATCGAATCCATGTGGTTTTATTGTACGGCTATAAAACAGCTCAAATTTGCTGCAACTGACGATAAACTGTCGATAGGAAAGAATAGTCGTGTCAAAATAACCTTGTTTACATATTTTTCATAAACCATTCAATTATGGATAAGCCGGACTTTAGTCCAGAATTGAAACGAATAAATATAAGAATTAAATTAACCTCTAGTAGACGGGATAACCAACTTTTAGGCTCCGGTCTCATACTTTCTTCAAGTATCACTTTAACATATAGTTAAAGTTCGAAGTCTAAAACTGTAACAGTCTTTAAAAAATTCGCCTATGCTCTAAAGGTTAATGATTTTAATGCATAAAATATACATAGTCAATCCATAAATAAAGTATAACGTCTGAGGGACTCTTTTACATTGAAATTCACCCGAAGATGGCCTCTCTAATGTACATTTTGCTCATGAATGTACCATGCAACTTGTATTACATAATCTCATTTTAAATTAGGAATACACACTTTATAGAGAAGTTAATCGATTAAAATACATAACGAAAAATATTACAAAATTTGAGAAAAAAAAACAAGACGTGTTTTAATATCGTAGGATACATATAACAGTTTATAAAACTAAACATACTATAATCATATGTATAATCGATGTATTTAAGAATGGGATTCGTTACTGTTCACAAAGGCTGTAATTCTTTTAATATGTTGCAAGGTATTGGGAATAGAAGAAAATTCGTTGCGTGCTATTGGACGGTTAACGTTAACGTCACACAACACAATATCCATCCGTTTCCGGTTTAATTGTAAGATGCGTCTAGTAACTACATCACGCATGAGAATATCGTGCAGTGCGTGCTGCGTGCACGTTCAAACATTGAAAAGTACACAAAAGTCCCTCTTTCCTTTATGACAATCGCGCCATTTTGCCATTACTATGAAAACGATTATCGACATTATGAGAATGCCCTTTGCACATGGAATATAATGAACGGCAAAAAATGATGTAAAATTAGATTTTTACATCTGTAAATATTCTGGTTTCCGAAATATGCCCATATGTTATACACAAAACGGATTAAAATAATAAATGTTATTCTTGAATTTCTTTCAGCAAGTCTACGACAAATAATTTTAGAATGTACGAATCTTATGCTATATTTTAAAATACATAGACTTATATCTCACACTTGAAAAATTAAATTCTTGTTCGTTACATACAAATTGTACGACTCGCAGTACCTTATGTGATTTTTTACCATTTTAACGAAATTCAAAACATAATAGGAATTCTAGTTGGAAAATTGACCGCTAACAATGCACTTTAATACAATTAAACGGCAATCGGTCAATTTCCATTAATTTGTAAAATATAATCAAACTAAGTTTTCATGATTCCATTTAACCCAGTACTTCCCAAAGTGGGCGATAAACGCCCCCTATGGGCACTGAGTAATTTTTCTACCTGAAAAAGAGGCGGTAAGCCGAAAAAGTTTCAGAATCTCCGACCTCTTTACCTAAACCCTAATTATATTTATGCAGGTGACTTAAGATATTGGCAGGATAGACAGCATTAATTCAGGACGCGATATATGTAAATTGCAATATATTTCTGCAACATACCCGATGTCAACCAGACGATGCCGAAACACATGCTTGCGAGAGAGAAAAATAGATAGTCAAAAAAAGAGAAGTGAGGGGCAGTGGTGGAGAAGGGGATAAGAAAGCATTCAGAATCGAAACAGGAATATAATAAAAGAAGGTGAAAGTGGGGAGGTGGCAATGGAATTAAATAAGCATGCGTGTCGCTAGTACCTATACGTGACAGGGGGCGGCGCTGTCCTCGCACCCTGGAATAACTGTAATCGCAATCTTGTCCGAAGCTCACACTCCGGTGAACAATATGCAAACATTCAATATTAATATTCACATCTGCTCAATGAATTACTCGGTGGAACGTGGGTTACGTTTAATTACACTAGGGATGTTTAACGCAAGTGTTATTTATTAATGTAGAAATATTCTATCAAGTAGTGCATGCCTGTGAGGTTGTATTCGGATTGTAATGCGAAGAAGTCTTGAGCATCCGATCTACAAGTTTATGGGATGAAACTGTATCGTTTAAAAGAAAAACTCATAGATTTTACTAATGACGTGTGAGTAGGGATGCTGGGTGTGAAAAATTGTAAAAACAAAGTAACGATAGCTGGTGATTTGTCTAAGAAACCAAAGACTACAATCCTAACCTAACATTATCGCACTATGCAAGTGATTGGGACGCTTCAGGAAAAAAATTCTGCATCCCATGTCGATGGCCGAGACTCGTATTCATTGTACTAGATAATGCGTGAAATCGATAATAAAAATTTAATTTTCATTATCGTAAATAGCCACGTGCGTTGGCTCGATCTGGGCTTTTAGCATTGACTCGATTTTAACATTCCGATACTGGCAGAGCAATGAGCCTATACGAGCAATGAATCTTGGACCAAAACCGAAGCCCTGGCATTCAATATTGGATCAAGTTTGGGTCAGTTTCGAAATTCTACCTGGGAGCATTGATTTAAAAAATGAATAATTAAATATAAATAACACCTAATAATCGAGTAATGAAGAAGATCTGAGTAGATTATTTTTTGCTAGACGTGAACTGTGCTAGAAGAATTATTTGGAATTTTTTCTTTATTCTTTAAATTTTCGTGGTTCGTCTAGCATCATAATAATAGTATTCCAATTTCTGTGAATTCCATGTATAGTATTCATTACAAAAATATTTCCTACCTAAGGTATTATTTTTGAGACAAGCGGAAGGACACAGATCAGTCGTTTAAAAAATTTCAATATCAATATTGCTTAAATAATACAGTAAAAAAGAAGAGATTTTCAATTTTTAAATCATCGTAGTAATTTTCGAAATAAAATTACTGGAAGTTTCATCCACTTTTACCGCCTGGAAGCTAAGATATCTAAAACACATAATATAATTTTAACAAGCAAAGTACATATTTGGTTACTTTTATTCCGTATATATAATAAACTAGATGGTAAATATTTTTAAAATTTGGCACACACGACTGTTAAACAATTGCCAGGAATATATACAAAATTCAGATCCCTACTTTGAAAATGCTAGTGATCGAACCACCAGGGGTTAAATTTTATGATTTCGATTTTGTTATTCCAAATAACTATAAAAACTGCTTCCACTAAATAATACATCCACTTTTTCTGATGGTGTCGTACAAGAATGTTCATAACAGAAGACTGTCAATTAAAAACATATTCTTAAGCGTTATAAGTGTAGTGTTGAAGCAAGGGTTATGGAATTCCTACTAGGCACTCACCCTGAACACTGCTATATAGTGCGTGGGCATACAGGTGCGTATCTTCGCATATACAAATGTCAAAGACTCACACATGCCTCTAAAGGCATCAGAGCGTGGTTCCATCTTCCCTACGGAATTGTATTACTGGTTGTCATTGTGATGATCGCCTAATATGACGCAAAGGGATTTAGTCTTTGAATTAAAAGCGTGTACCGATTATTCGAAAATTCAGTTGCAATCTAGATTAAATACAATTTTGACTTCGGTAGACGAACGCGTATATGAAAGATTGAAATATTTACAATCGATATCGACATACCTAAAAATAGTTTATTGCCCATCTAAGGCGCTTCGTGTTTTTTGTTCAAAATAATAAATACTACAACGAATCATTTGTGTTATACGTAAAATCGTCTTTCAAAAACTATATGCATGCATACAAGCAAATGCGTTCCACTAAATCATTTAATGCACTTCTTCGAATGCATTACTGTAATGTGGGCTCGGTGTGTCTTTTATTTATCGTGGGACTAAATTGCCTATTGCATCCGAAGAAGAGAAATTGCAAAGTAATTATGAAACACGGTATAGGTTATGTCGAGGCTTTAACCTATTGTTCGGCTAATGTGAACCCATGGAATCTGATGGGGACAACTCGATAGTTATCACGAGTACGTGTGCGATTCAACTTGGGTTTATTCAGTTCAGTGAAAAATTAGTTCAGTCAGTGCGCGACCAGGCAACAAGCGAATTAATAAAATTCCCAGCTCGTATTCGTTTAGTGATAATACCATTATTCCACGTATAACCTAATCATAATATAGTTTTCTTTTAATATAAATTATTTACAATTAATTATCTTGCACCAATTAATTCAAGAGATTCTTGACTCTCATCGTTAACTAATTAAGATTTTAACAGAAGACAATGAATTTCGTAGTGGTTTGTATAACTTTTACGTGACTCCATTTCATGTATTATTTCTTCTAAGAACAGCACAAGTTGCTTATTTTTCATAAAAGCTTTGGCGTAAATACTTTAATAACTTACGGTGTTCGAAATTACATAAACCGACGAAACGAAATTGATTTTATAGTAACAATAATATTAAATGTTCGGGATTGGATTTCTGTACATCTAGTAATTAAATATTTGTCAATTATATAAGAATAGATTCATCGACTTAAAAAAGTACATTTATTTTTCAGCACTTCGGTACAAGTGAAATGACCACTTGATTGTGTCGCCAGAATCTAACATTCAAAATGAAAAGAATTCATGACACGTTCAGTATGGTTCAAGCTATCACCGTTCTTACGATTTTAAAGATGCTCGCCAACGGTAAGATTAATCACTTACTAATTATTAATAATATTATTAACTTACTAACTATACATAATAAAATGGTTCTAATATTTATCTTTAAACTAGCATATACTTATGAGTGCAGTGCGTTGAAGGTGGAAGAATGCAATTTTTTAAGACTTTATTTTTATAACAAAATTAACTTTACTACATTAAAGTATGTTGAATGTTTAAAGATTTTTTCAACCAAATTTTAAAATAAAAAAATAAAAAAAATGTCGCTGCTGGCACATGGCTCGTTTTTTCGCACAAGCTTGATCCGTGCACACTTTGCAGGTCTATGGCATTTACGATAAAATATTACAAATTTTTTAAATGTTAACATTATATTAATCTAGCTTGAGCTCGACGATCTGAAATAAACAACTTTCGATGCCAATGTTTTCCTAAGAATATTGACATGAAAAAAATCGGTATTTTGTTTTCTTTCAAAATAAACCTTTTTTTAAACATTCAACATTTCATAGGCAAAATTTTGAAATATGCCATCGTCAGATACAGAAATATTAATATAATGCTAGACTTTTAAAATTTTTTTTCATTTTTATAAATTCCGTGGGTTTGTAGTAACATGGAGCAAGGCTACGCCAATGAACTATGCCCCAGCGACCGTATTTGTTTAATTTTTAATTTATTTGTCTTTAAAACTTTTTTAACAGTACCATGAAACATGCACTTTGATGTAGCAAAGTTAATTTTGTTATAAAAAGTAGTCTTTTAAAAAAATCTACAATTTGACCCTCAGCACATTCTACTCGTACATATATGCGCCCTGAAAAATTATAGCATACAATTTAAAATACACATTGCTATAATCTATTATAAATTCAAAAAATATTTCAGTCTACTATGGTATTACTAACGCTTAGCAAATGCAGTAAGTAGTAGAAAACGTTTGAGTCAGACTATAGTGTAACCTGTTATTCAAACAACATAATATACTAGTCAAAATAATAATATAGTTTAAGCTGCAAACTATAATTCTGTATGATTAATACAAGTATCGGTATAGTTTTTTATGACAAAAATGACTACGTATAAATTTTATATATTTTCCTTAGGCATTTACTCTGTTAATACTTTGCTTTATTAAGATCTAACCAAATACACTTTATAATATAGCAAGTCACAATACTATTTCACCGATGTCATCATATAATGTCACACCTTAAAGAATTTCAATATGCGTTGAATTCACATAAAACGCATATATCTGGAACATACGTGAATAGAATTTTACGAAGGTTGAAAGTTTTGCCAGAATTCATGAATGCCATTCGATTTTTGTTTGTAGCATTCGAGCATAAAAAAGAAAGCGAAAACTACATAGAAGCATAATATAGAATAGAGTCCCAAGTTTTGGGAATATATCACCTACCTATTACGTCAGACAATGGCACGCATGAATCAACCTCATGAAAATGTGATGTCGTAATTTCCGGTTTCCTGTAGTCGCTTCACTATCTCAAAATGCAAGCTGCCAATAGCAGGCAGAACAGGAATCAACAATGTTCATAAACTTTATCCCCCATAAATATTCCTGCTAAATTAAAATGTCCTAATTCCGAATAGCATTCGTACGTTTTACATTTTTTTGTTGGCATACAATTTATGTACTTTTGAAATTTGAAAATATTCATTTACACCGACGCTAACGATGAGAATAATAAAAAAGATCGGTGCTTATATACGCGAACAAATTTTCGCGAATAATTAAACTACCTGTAGCGCGACATGTGGATGTAAATCAAAGGAGGATGTCACGGGATTGCGAAGTCGCGTGATTCAGCGCATCGGTCTCTACGTGTACAATACAATTGATAGTTATGATTTATGAGCCAGATGAAATCAAAACGTTTTATGTTGAACTTTGATTCATATCCGACTGAAAGGAAGTAACCTCGATTTTATGAAAACCATAAAGTCATACAAAGTTTTGCAAAAAAAATATCTCTTTTTCAGCCCAGACTACATGTAATGGCGGATCGGGTCGAGTTGTATATGAGAGATTACCAGATCAACAACTTCAAGGTTTCGACGATGACGTAGTAAGTATAAAATATTAGTAAAAAATAAATTTATACTTATTAAATACGTGTAAAAGAAATATTTATTTTTATAAATGAATACACTGAATACTTTTTGCCCGACTATTATTACCATCTTGTTTATTTGTCCAGGTAAGAGATTCAGCGCCGCCATTCAGAGTGCTAGAGAAATGTCAGGAGCTTTGTTTGAGAGATCGAACTGCAACGAATAATCTCGTGCGGGCCTGCACGAGCTTCGATTTTCAACCTGGAAATAGAATAGCATCGTTCAGTGGCGCTGCCGAGTATGAAGAGAGCACTTGTTATCTAACGAGAGAGCAAGCTCAGCCAGAAGGCATTGGAAACCTAATGCTAGTACCAAATAGCGTCCACTTCACCGAAGTCTGCCTCACGTGTAAGTATTTCGATGTTGCTTGGTATACGAGTAAACAAATAATATTTAAAAAATAAACAATCCACGTATCATATATATGATTTATGGCTATTTGTATGGCATATTAATTGTTATACTGTCGAATCAAACATATTTGTAAAAAATGAACGATACCTCACTAATAGGATCAACTATTTTTGTTAATAGCTAATCGCATAGAAAGAGATTGTCCAAACCGTCGATATGTATTTGAAAGGCATCCACGAAAAAAATTGAAATTACCATTAACCGATCTCAAAGAAGTTAGTGCTGCTAACAGGACGGATTGTGAAGATAGGTATGACGTATAGGAAGAATTATTAGAATAGAAAATTATTATTATTATTATGAGGAAGAATGTTATTATGATAGAAAAACTATTGAAGTCAATCATTTTTTCGTTTAATACGTATATATATATAAATTTGTACTGTTTTAATTATTTGTTATTGTGCTTGTTAATTAATACAGGTGTTTAAACGAGTTTAGCTTTGTTTGTCGCTCTGCGACTTACGATGCAGCATTGAGAAGTTGTTCTTTAAGTCGTTTTACGAGACGAACTCATCCGGAACTTTTGGAGGACGATCCTAATTCTGATTATTTGGAAAATACTTGTTTGAACGGTATGATTATAGTAGATTAATCGTATAAGGTATCGTTAATATAGAATATTATATTTTATGATTACGTATTATGATAACACACATATAGTTATTGGAAAAAATACGTGAAAAATGAATTTCTTCGTATAAACAAATGTATAATTCCAGCGGAACGCCGATGCGATGGTTTAGCAGTTTTTATCAAAGAAGAGAACAAGCGTCTTCGTGGTCCATTCGAGGTTGACATTTACACGAATCTAACGCTCGAAGAATGTCAGGCACTTTGCCTGCGAGCAGAAAAGTATTTTTGCCGCAGCGTAGAATACGACGAGCAAACGAGACAGTGCGTAATTTCAGAAGAGGATTCAGTTTCACAGAAGGATGATATTGGTATCAGCAGCAGCCCAAGCTATCACTTCTACGACCTGGTTTGTCTAGACAATCGTAAGTTTCTCTATGACGATAAAGACTCACTTGAGCCTCAGTAAACTAAATAATGAGTAAGTCAAACAAAAGACATGCACTGTTATACGCCTGAAGATGATTCTGCCATGAGAATTAATAGAAATCAAATGGACAGAACCATCTTCACTGTTTTAGTACCAGGGGCTATTTTATAGACCCTGTTGGACAGTGCCAAGCGGCGCGAGCGCGTCGTAAATGGAGCATTGCGACCAAAGGCTGTGTTCGTCACGAAATCTAAACAGCGCGATCGCGCTGGATGGCACTGAAACGGTTAAGGTGGTTCAATAGTCCTGAATAACCGTGTATATTCAGTGCAAATAATAAATAAAACTTCATATGATGTATTTGTTTGGAACAATTTTGTACACCAAACATGCACATTAGAAAATCTTACTTTAATGACCGGGAACTAAAATGCATGTTAAATTAAACAATGAAGGTCATTCCAAACCAAATCTTATGTCATACAGTGACTTTGAAACAGTCGTAATTTTCATCAAGGTCGAAGATGGAAATAAAAATATTCTTCTTTATAATTCTCGCGGGGGCGATTGAGTCCCACAAATTACGTATTCCTGGTCAATAAATAGCGATGACCAATGTCATCACTAACGTAATGTAGATCCATCCGCCACAGCACGAGGATCCGAATATCCAGACAACAGTGTGACTTCTCACCTTTTCGCCCCTGGACGTCGACCGGATACGGCCTTCCAACGCTACCGAAACTCACGCCTCAGCGGCGAGTTTCCTTCCGAGATCACCGGACGAAGCCTCAGCGAATGCCTCGACGAGTGTCTCAGGCAAACAAGTTTCCAATGCAGAAGTGCTGTTTATTCTGAACACTTTCATACTTGCCGTCTCAGTCGGTACAATCAGCGCGATGGACACAGAATTATCTATGATGCGGACTATGACTACTATGAGAACTTAATGCGTAAGTTTCTTCTGTTTTCTTAGCATCAAGTAATCCAATGCACATTTTTCTTCTCCCACGATACCTCGATGGAGTAAATTAAAATAAACGATCATACAGTAACAATGATGCTCAATGTGCTGCTCGCGTTTTTAAATGCTCTGTAAATATAATTATTCCTGTAATATGGTTTTACAAGTTTTGCTAGTAGTGAACTTAAAAAAAGTCACACGGCAAGGTCAATATACGGGGACTGATATAATCAGCACCCTATTGTGATTCAATAACATGCTAATTGTTGAGACAAAAACACATTCATTTCACAGCAATATGATTTCTGTCTTGCGCAGCAGTGCGTGTAGGGCATTATTCAAGTGCAAGCACTCGAAGCGTGGTTCACGCAATGGCTGTAGCACGATATTCTATATATAATTTTGAATATATGTTTCTAGATCAATTCCTTGACGGAGACGGGTCTATGGTCAGACCGGATCCTCTTGGTCAAGGTACCAATGTAGGTAGACCATCCCTTGGCGGACCAGGTAAGATCATTTTACATTAATCAAACGGTGATCTGGTTGAGCGGAAAGATCTTTGTGTGAATGAGAAATTAACCAAACCATTTATTAATCATTTATTAAGTTACGCAATAGTAATCTCAAGGTATATGCGTGTTCACGTTTAATAGTTACTGATTGCTTTTGTTCTTGAAGATTCTTAATTATAATAAATTTATACAAACATCCGGTACGTTTTTCTTTTTTTCTCAAAGTTATAGTATTTCAAATGGCCTTTTTTAAACAGAAATTAGCAGTCGCAAAAGTTACTAAGAAAATTAATAATGTATTTCATTAATAGGATATCCTGACTACGATAAAGGCTACGCTGGTGATAAAGGTGATCGTTATCCCGATCGCTACCCAATCCCAGGTGACAGATATCCTGATGACAGATACCCTGTTGCTGGTCAATATCCAATTGGAACTGATCGATATCCAAGTGGTCCAGATCGGTATCCAGTCGGTGACCGTTATCCTATTGACGGAGATCGATTTCCACCTAGGGGAGATCGATATCCAATCAGCAGCAATAGATACCCTGTAGGAGGAGGATCCATTGGGGATAGATACCCTGTAGGAGCGGGATCCATTGGGGATAGATACCCAATTGATGGAAGCCGCTATCCTGCCGGTCCAGGACCTATAGACAGATATCCAACTGGTCCAGATCGTTACCCTACCACCTTAGATCGCTATCCTCCTCCGGAAGACCATCTTGATCGCTATCCCATAGGATCGGGAGGAGGTAGACTACCACTTGATCGTTATCCCATAAGCGACAGATTCCCAGACAGAGATCCATATCCCACACGAGACCGGTAAGTCCTATCGAAACAAACAATTGCAACTTCCTTAAATAGTCTTAACTAAAATTGAAAATATATTTTCTTTGTGTCTAGATATCCAGGTCTACCAGGAAATAGCTTATATCCAGGCGAATATGACGACGATATTCGCGGAACGAAAGGACATGGAGAACGACCCCTTTATGGCGGTTTTCCCTACGGCCATGCTCGACCCATAAATGACTATGATGGAGGCTATGGTAATAGTATCGGCGGTATTAGTGGCGGCGGCTACATAGGCGAGGGAGGAATTTATCATTCTCGTCCCATTGGAAATAATGGTGGACCAATTATTGGTCGACCACCGCTACTTTCCCGCTGCGATGAACAGGATAATTTTCGACAAGTGGGTGCGCGAACAAGAGTCCGGAAACCTTTTGTAAGAAGATATACAACGGCTTCGTCCTTGGCGCAGTGCGAAAGGGAATGTGCAGATGCTCGAGACTTTGTCTGCCGATCGTTCAACTATCGACCTTACGCAGCGCCCTATGGGGCGGAACGTGATAACTGTGAATTAAGCGACCGAGATTCCAGAGATATGGACATGGGAAATCCTGTGTATTATGACAGTGGATCCGATTATGATTTTTACGAAAGGAACAATGGTAGACAGGGTGTCGACGGCGAATGTCTTGACGGTGAGTATATTATGAAGGGGGTAGATTAAAACTTTTTTAATAATTTTATGGATACACACGTGCATGAAATTGTGAATTCCCACACGCAAAAGGTGTACGTATAATAATCTCCTTTCTTTTCATCTAATTCACGAAAATATTTGCTATGCCGTCTTTTTCTTATAACAATAAAGACAGAATGAATTATAGACAAACAAAACACATTACTATCTAAAGTCTATTTCCTACCTAGATCGGAAATCATAAAATAACTCTTGTGCCGTATTGTAATGTAATTGGAAGAAAATACAAATCCGTATCGATAACGAAGGAAAACAAGGTCGTCTCGTAACAATAAAAAATATGGACTGTAGTAATACGGACTACAGACCTCTGTCTGTACGTTCCATGTAATTAATCATATTCTGCAATATAATATTCGTTGTGCATACAATATAAATATATTTGATTTTTAACCGTAGCAATTGGGAAATTCAAAATGCGACACCGGGTGAGTAACAAAGTCATGATGTACTCACCCACTAGTACTGTTACCTAGTAGCGGATAAAATAGATATATGTAACCGAAAAATGGTGTCAAAGATCAGTAATTGTAATTCTCATCTTTTTCGGTTATTTGACATATTTTGATTATGAAATTGAAATACAGTGTATTTTCTATCTATCCATCGAGATCTATGGTCAGTTTTGTTATGAAGGGTGTAATGAATATGCAATAGAATTATATGGTTTAACCATTGCATATATCAAACCTATCGGCATCACGTACTAATTCATTGACAATTTGCTTGCCTGTCGTGGGCAATATGCTCTGACGTCAAAAATATTGAAATATATTAATTTAATAATTAAACATAAAAATATTACAATATTAAGAATGCTCGAAACATTTTATATGCGTGACTAAAATTTTCCACCGACCGTTTCTTTTGTTTCAGTGAGTCAAGTTTGTAACGAAGATGGTATGGAATTCACATTAAGAACTCCCGAAGGATTCATCGGCAGAATTTACACCTACGGATATTATGATCGCTGTTTCTTCCGCGGAAACGGCGGTACGGTAAATGTTCTCCGGATAAGTGGAGCCCAAGGATATCCCGAATGCGGCACTCAGCGGGTATTTTAATACTTGACATTTTTAAACTTTCCTTCAATTACAATTCTTACAAGCAGCTTATAAAAAAATGTGTTAAATCCCTAGTATGGCGACACGATGACCAACATCGTAGTAGTCCAATTCTCGGATTACGTGCAAACTGGCAGAGACAAGAGATTCAATCTGACTTGTCTATTTCGAGGCCCAGGCGAAGCTGTCGTCACTTCCGGCTACATCGGTGCCGGGTACGCCAGGTCATACCCCGCTCTGTGTGTCTTTATGCACCAACTTCACTACTTCCGTTTTCATCAGGATTTCACATAATCTTCTAACGCCTGTTATTTACACACTACAACGACATACACGTTTGCATAACAAATTCACAGTCCTGGCACACAGTGACATTTGCATTTTTCATCCTCATCAAGGTGTTTGGTATTTTGCATATTACCTGTAGCTATAAATTTCCACAATTTAGCACTCCGGTTAGATATAATAACATGCTAAACTGCACCATTTTCAGAGATGGGTATGTGATGAATTCTTGTTTCCGAATCAACATGAAATTAGCAAAATATGTACTTTTGCTTAGTTTTAACTGAGTCGATCACGAGTGTTCAATCACATATGAATCATATAGGTACATAATTCGAATCTTTTGAATTTCAGTAGATCGGGGTCACCCATCCCGATCGAATATCTCCCAGCCGAAAATACGTTAAGTTCTCGGGTACGTTTGCTGATCCTTTATCAAGGTCGACCCACAACAACCATAGCGGTTGGAGATCCACTGACATTCAGACTGGAAGCTCAAGACGGGTAAATATTTATTAATTTTCTTATATTTATCGCCTGCCGACAATAACTCTCTGCACTTTTATCATTTTTAGGTACAACTACGTAACCGACATATTTGCAACCAACGTCATAGCTAGAGATCCATATTCTGGACGAAGTGTTCAGCTTATAGACAGATATGGGTACGAAAAGAGATTTCTTTATTTTCTAAAAGAATAAAAGTCTGTTTAGATCAAACGTAATTATAAATAATTATTTAAATTTATAATTGACCGAAATTCACTTTTCAGTTGCCCGGTGGACAATTTTGTTTTTCCTGGTTTGGATCGTCTTCGCGAAGGCGATAGTCTCGAAGCTCGCTTCAACGCTTTTAAAATTCCAGAATCGAATTTCCTAGTTTTCGAGGCAACGGTTCGAACTTGCCGAGATGGCTGTCAACCAGCTTACTGTTCCGGAAGTGCAGGAAGAAGCGAACCATCCTTCGGTAGGAAACGAAGGGACGTGGGCAATGATACTTTAATCGAATCTGATGAAGATATGACAAATATGACAACCTCGACGTCAACAATGAATACTACAAGTACCGATGAAGATGTTCAGAAAGAGGAAGAGGAAGAGAACGAGGAGGAGCACGTAAGAGAAATGATAGAGGTAATGCACATACTGTTAACGGTATAAAAAAAATATGAAGAAATTTATTCTACTTAATCATCATATTTTCTTTGAAATTGAATCTCAATTAAAATCATTGAAATTGTAAGGTCATTATATTATGTGAGATTCTCTGTTGCTTTATTCATCCACTTCAGCTTACAAAATGATCTTCTCAATCGTTTATAGGTTTTCGACTCGCGCATGGATATGATTGAGGAAAATATTGTCGAGAAACAAACAAAAGTTATCGAAACTGTTTGTATTACTCCAAACGAATACTATGGATTAGTTATTGCAGTTTGTGGCCTTGTGGTACTTTTAGCATCTGTTGTTCTCCTTTCTATGATCGTTTACAGGTAAGAAATATTCAACGCTTTGACTTGGTTTGTTTAAACGTACGAAAAGTTATTTTTGCTTGTATCTGTGACGGAAAATTCAAAGAGAAAATTACGAATTAATTTACTAAGGTAGGAGTCTCTATTACGTATTGTATTATATGTACTGGGTAAGCTAGAAAAACAGGAAAGCTTTTTAAGGACTAATATCTCCAAATGAAGAAAAGGTACATCGTACTAGAACTCAAATAAAAGGTTATTTTATTGTCTTCAAAATGGGCACCAGTTGATTTAACAATGATTGGGAAAATGCATGAAAATTATTGCTTGTTCAGAGAAATTCAACTCGCACGACTATGCACTATAATATATTTAGCTGTCACTGGTTTACCCTGAATATGTGTATTATCGTTATGTCATATTAAGAAACTGTATGTATATCAGGGCAACGAATATACATATATAACACGAAGAAAGTTTGTTGATCATAAAAAAAATGTTAGCAATTAATTTTAATTTCACTTTTTAATTATAAAATTGTCTGTTTACCAATTTTAATATATATAATATTCCTGTAGGAAATATGCCTATTCGGTGATTATGAAGAATCGAAGTGCCGATAAGGCATCGCATCACAGCTCCAATCCTGAAGATGCTTACAGTACCCGAGTGCAAAATAATTTTTCATTCTTAAGATCAGGACTACAAAAGCCATTCCAGTCCACGTAAGTTTCAGATATAAGTTCATAATGTATGGTAAGGATTGACAGTGGGAGAAACTAAGCGTACCAGAAATAATCCTTGCAGGTGAATTTATTTGAAAATTAATACAAAGAACAATTTGCTTAAAGTCATCTACGATTTACCTTATATTCCATTATAACAATAAGCATATTTATTTGACAGATCTATCTCGAGATCATTGAGCCACGTGATAAACCAACGCTTGAGTGGTGGCAGTGCATTAGAAGGAGCTGTTGGTCTAGCAAAAAATCGACGAAGTGGATTTGATCCTAGCGAGCCGATTTATACCGACCCGTCGCTTTTTGAAATTGCGCACAGCTCAACGAATGAGCCAAAATCTGCGCGCAATGACAATTTTCATTTCATGTAATGAATGCTTACCGTGATGAAAAAAAATACGAGTCATATTTGGTATTTGTCCCTTCGCTGATAAATTGACATTCCGTACGTCTCCTTGTACAATTTTTGAAAACTAACAAATATGACAGTCATAATTAGCCACTGATTTTCGGACTGAAGTAATTTCGACTTGTATTGCACACTGCGACGTGGACCTTGGTGTTGTTACAACATTCTACTATTGTCGGCGAAGGATTTGAAAGGAATATCGAAATATTTGAGAAATGAAACATATCTAAGGAGACTTTGAAATATTTGTCAGCAAGCAAGTAGTATCAATGACAATTAACACGATATATGAGATATAGCTTAGTCAGATAAATTCTTTTTGTAATTAAGAATAAACTTAAGTTACTTATTTTTATTGGTCTTCGTTAGGATTACTTGATCCCGATAGCTACAACTGCCAATGTCTATAATGAATTTACTAACTGCCAATAGATAAGGTTTCATCATAATATGAAAATTGAGAAATTTTCTACAATTCCCCAAAAATATTTGAATTGGTTTCTATGTCTCGTTATCTACTGTAACCGCACACTGCCTTACTTAGACCAATAAATGATAGTCGTAATCATATTTAATACCAAATATAACAGGAGGAGAATCCCTTTTTTTACGAAAAAATACTTGAACTATAGGCGGATATTACTCGTCAGTAATTATAATTGTGTGAGGTATCGAATAAAGATCTTATAAATGCTTTATTCATTCAAACGTGTGGTAGTCGGAAATTCATTTATCCTATAAATATCACATTCTTTTCAAAAGACATAAACAAGTTATTAGACGTTAGGATGAATATAATTAAGTTATCTATGGCGAAAATAATACATTTTGTATTCAACGCACAAAAACAACAATGCGATCGCCAAAGCTCACAAAAGCAAACCTGTGAAATTATTTTACGAATTTTTTACACTTTAGATGAAAAATTACGATATCATTGCTGCTCGTCGAATGCAAAGAAGTGCATTTAATAGTAAAAATGTAAAGTCCAGTTACAAAGATGATGAAATATGTGTCAAGAATTCTCCCCATTTCGGAATTAATGAAAACAATGACAATTTATTATTTATTAATGAAAACAATAATTATAATTGCATTATTCGTAAAGTAAAGCCGTTAAGTATAAACTAATCTAAAGAGAAAACATTTGTATTAATTTGCTACTGGTATTTATGAAAAATAAATATAATATTCTGGAAAATAGAAACGTTTGTCACTGGTTGTCAATGATTTTGCAGAAAGAAAATAATTAGTCCTCCTTTATTCTGTCAAGTTTATACGTAAAGAAAAGCATCCTTAACCTAGCTTCTTCCTTCCGATAATGAGCTTCTTCGAGCTTCACGCGAATCTCTTCCTTTTGCATAACTGCAATATCGACCTTCATTTGAGCTTCTGAAAGCGCAAGTACGTGAAGCTCCTCTTCTCTTTGACAACTTTTAGTGCTCCTACGAGTTTTTCCTTGAAGAATTTGAGGCGATACCATGACGTCGGCAGGATATGTTCTGGAGTTTATCAGCTTCTTTCGTGCAAGCTCTTCTTTTTCCGGCTGATTGTCTTCAACAGATGATTCGCGATCAGTAATCAGTCTGTCGCTGCAATCGTCTCTTGGGCCAGCCGACGAGGAGCTCTCTCGATTATTTCCAAAAGGGTCTGAAATTACTATAAATTGCTTGCCTCTAGTCCCTTCATCTGGCTGTTGAAGAAGCCCTGATAAAAAACTCGAACCGTTGAGACTATCTGGACAACCTGAATCTCGTAATGACAGCTCCTTTTTTACGCCAAGCTTAGACGCCTTTGGCGCAGATACACCTTGGAGAGTGAAAGGTTCCGACGGTTTCGGTTCGAAAACCACATTCGGAGGAAGTCCAATGTTTCCGCTGCTTGATGGAGCTTCTGTTGACGTTTGATTTGAATTACAATTCTCCCAAGATGGACCAACAACTCTTGTACGGTCACTGTAAAGATCATTAAAACACGTTGAATAACTCTAATGAACAAAAACTACGTTTAAATAATGTTATACCAATTCCTTTTCATTTTCAGAAATGCATCATAATATCAAAGGCAGACTTCAAAGTAACAAAGATGTTATGCCACAATTGCATACGCACATGCAGATCGTAGTTGTAATTGCTAAAATCTAAATCTAAATCGTCAATTAATATATCGTATATTTTGGTTAATTAGGAAAACCTCCAGTTTTATTAAAATAGCATTTTCACGAATGGGACGTATACTGTTGCAACCGAATGTCGTATTAGCAAAAACTTAATAAGAATCAATAAACTAAATAATCGTTACGATTTACCGAGAACTTCTCTCTTCTCGATTTCTCTTGCAAGCTTTCATGTTTTCCCAGCAACGTCTCAATTGCACGGCTGATCGAGTCCCTTCCGGACCAACCATGGAATTATATTCTTCGGCTAATTGAGCCCAAGCCGATTTCCTTTTACACATGGACGTAGGATCCGATTTCTTGTCCTCCACTACCTCGTACTTATTTATTAGATTCATAAGAATCTCTCGTTCCTCAAAACTATATGTTTTCCGTGTGCCTTTCATCGGCGTTGACGCCATTTCGCATAGCAAAAGTCATTCGACAGACGCTTCGCTGTTTTTTTCTACATATTTTACTTTCAGGGTGTAACATTTCTCTAGCAATGAAAAAATGATTAATGTATTATACAAAAGTCGAAATGACTAACGGATTTATTCTGTTAACAAAAATATCAATTCCATATACCTATATTCCTGTTCGTGTGCTTAAAACAATACTGTATCACTCATTTCATAAGAATAAAGATCTTTAATTAACTAAGTCCTCAACATGTACTTTCACTTGTTTTATTTATTAGCGTACATCATTAATATGAAGCAGCAAATGTGTGAAATTAGATAAATCATATATAACTTAATTGCTCTAAATATTGAAAGTTAATATTTTACCTGACTGTTATGTCCAATTAAAATGCAAATGATTTATAAATAAAGCTTTTACCACATCTTCTCTTGAGCCTGATTTAATGTCATTATAAACTCGACTGGTGGCAGCACAATATATTTTGATCACGAAATAGATGATACTGAGTTGGAATCAGTTGGTATACGGTTCAGTTCCACGATGCAGTTTGTTATTATTGACGTCCAGCGAGGTTATACGTGATAACAAGTGTGGAATATTATAAGATGATACATTATGATTAAATCAGTGCGTTTCTTTAGTATATTCGTGTTCATAATAACGATTTCGTTAAGTGATCAGGCAGACAGCCTTAATGAAATCGATTGCAATAACCTCCGAATGGGACAGTACATATGTCCTCACCCGGACAACGATTTCATCGATCCAAAAACTCAACAACCTAAAGGCTGTACGAAAGAAAATAAAGCCAAAAGTAAGCAAATCATTTATATTTTGTTATAATATTTCTATAACTATAATTTATCTGTGCTCAGAAGTATCGTGTTAATATAACCTATAAAGTGACGAATAATTTGAGTAATACACATGATGTACTTCTGACGATTGGTCTAATGTTTGTCGAGCATCTTTGAATAACGTTTTTTTATGAAAATCTCTTATCACAATTTTATAAGAATCCTTAGTAGACGAATCCCTACTCTCACATGTTGGATTATGCCTCAAAATTGATTGCAATACTTATATATAATTAACTAGCATTTCGAATATTTACTACTTTTTACACCACATATTATATATTTCGATGTACTAATAATACTACTTCAAAATGCTCTTTGATTAAAATATATTCTATTAAGCTCTAATATGATGGAAATTAGTATGCTTTTTATACCTTCAATTACTAAGTTTCGCACTGAGGTATGGAAATCATATGATAATATTTCAAACTCTTTATTTTCTATCTGTGTTTCTTTTACAGTTGTGTGTCAAGCAGCAGATGGAATTATTTGTATCGAAACAAAAAATAATACATTTAAAAAGGATATTCCCTGCAAATGGACGTACGTATATTAACTAATTTTGTTCTTATTTATAAAACTTAATTTTTACTTATTTTATTAAACAAATGCTATAGATTATAGTTTTCTTTACAGCAATGGCTATTCCTTTGAGACATCATTATTGCTGTCAGTTTTCCTTGGGATGTTCGGAGCTGACAGGTTTTACCTCGGATACCCTGCCCTTGGATTGCTTAAATTAAGCACATTAGGGTTTCTATTCCTTGGTCAATTTTGTGATGTAATACTTATAGCAACGCAAATTGTTGGTCCTGCTGATGGCTCACACTACGTCATGCCATATTACGGAGCAGGCATTACAGTAATTAGAAGTAATAATTTTACATACAGAGTACCTCAGTCTGATTGGTGAAATATGAAAGGTTGGATCTTGAGTATCATTAATTATTTTATCATCTATAATTTCTGATTACTGTTTATTGTTTTTTATTTCAAATGTATTGTTTTGAAAAGTGATGAAGTTATTGTATTTTGGTGTTCACAATTTTGTATAATGTGTGGATATGAATGTTAATTCGCTATAAATCCATACGTACTACAAAGAATACAAAACATTTTTTGATTATTAAATTTTTATGAAACTGCTTAAGATATATTATTTGTTTGCCTTGAATTTGTAAATGCACGCGTAAACTAGAAGGTACACATATTATAAATTCTGAATTTACACATCTAAATATTAATAGTAAAATAAATTTGAAACTCATAACACCATAGACTTGATTCATGCATAAAATTTATAAAGGTATACTTGAATTCCATTCCTTTGCATTTGTATTATTCTTCAATATAAGCTAGAACACAGAAAAACATTGAAATTATATTTGTTTTTTTTAACAGGACCCTGGACTTTTTCTTTATCATGAGAGTAAAATTCCAATGAAAATCGTAAAGAACATGATTTTGACAGAGATTCTTGCAAAGTTAACAATCATTTTGACACCACTTTCGCAATAGTTAACCCAGAACTGGAAGTAATTCGATATTTTACTCACACAGTAAATGAAAGGTCCAGAGTCCCCTTAAAATATTTACTAGTAAATCATAATCATATTGATATGTATACAACTCTCAAATATCTCAACATATTTTGGTGACTGAGATTGAGGATGATAAATATGTGCATAGCATAAGAAAATTGTCCTTAATCCTATCTTTCTTGTCTTTATCAATTTAGTTGAAGGTTATATTTCCGTTAAAAAAAAGGTCGCTGTCGTTAAATCTTATGAAAGAGATAAAACGGAAATATCACTAAGAAAATCTTTATATAACATAAGATAACAAAATGTAGAATAATTGTAGTAAAAAAACTTATCTTGTAAATATATGAACAATGTACATATATATCACAGGCCAATCACTGTATAAATTTTATAACTAAAATAAATGCTGAGAACATTTTATGCACATCGTCAAATAAACATTACATAGTGATTAGTCTTAGGACATTCCTTATATTAATATGGGATTGAAAGACTAGTCTGAGTATGGGAAAACTAGTGGAGAACAAATCCTGGCTCATCAGAAAAAGTCAGTGCTTGAAGTGTAATCTCGAAATGAACACTAGATAACTTAATTATTATCTGTGTTAATAATCTTATTATATTTAAATACCCAGCAAACTCAAAATAACAGTTACATATTGGCAATTTTAGAATTTCCTACGCAAGAATGTAGTAGTTATAAAACACCTGGTGAATATAACTATTAAGTCCCTAAATAGGAAATTGCAATATTATGGATATGTACTTCTTGTTACTTTCCGTTTGCTGATGGAAGTATTCCTTAACTTAACCTCTTGTGTATTCAACATCTTGCTTAGAAAAGTAATCTTACATTAATTAATAGACGAAGTTTTTAATTTTTCCGTGAAATTGGTTTTTAATGTTACAAATGAACTTAATTTTTAAATGATGACTCTGAAAAAACTTAACGTTACATGCTATGGTGGTCTGTGACAACGCAATTGAACGTTTGCTGCTTTCAAACTCATTTTATCTCGTTACCCAGGAAACACATCTTGTAGCAATTACATTTTAACTACATAAATTCTATCTTGTTATAGGATGAAGCCACCAGTAAATGAGTACCTTAAGAAATGGCTTTAGTGAATGGACACCAGTGCTAAAATCACTATACATTGATATAATTTACGTAGAAACGTCCATTTACTTATGGTCGGTCAGCACCTGCATAAATGTTACAAAAAAGACACAAGGTAGTTTTCTCAGATTCATTTATGAGGTATGCAAAATTTATAGACACGCCAATTCTTATTCTACCCATTAACGTAATATTCTGCAGATGTGACTTATAATAAGAAAAGCTTGCTTTCTCAACCCTTCATCGGTGTGATAGAAAAATATATCTGAATGATGTGGTAAGGTGCTCTACATCCCAAAACATTTATAAAAATCAATCAGCATTTTTTTTAATTATACATTTTTGCTGAATTTTCTTTTTCATACTTTGCTGAACTTTATTTACTGGACTATTACTTTCTTTTATCAAACTGATTGATATTTGCATTGTAGTTTTCTCGGGAAAGATTATATAAACTTTTACTTAAGGGGGTAATAAGTGTAGAATTTAAAAAATAAATTTGTTTGCATTTTATGAAAATTTATAGTCTTAAAAATAACTGTCAAAAATATTATGTTGAAATATTCAAAAATGATCAAGCTGTTGCATTTTAACCGACTGTAATCTGAAGAATCAAGTGCCCACCATAGTATCTTCCGCGTTCTGCACTGGTGACAAGTATATATTGTCGGTTCCGTATTGCTGTTTTTACCTTTGATTGCATATACAATCGTTGCACATTATTGGCTATGCGTTGACAATATGACCAATATGACCGATATCATGCAACTGCTGTTGCAGCTTACTGCCCATGTAAAGTCAGCTTTATAGTTTGTTTTCGACCACATAGCAGTTCACTTCGTTAATTCTTCGTATATAGTTTAAATGTGAGGAAAAATAAGTACCTAATTTAATACAAATTTAATTTTTATACCTATACAGGGTTACCCATGACAAGAGCACCATCTGAATTATATATTAGCCTATTTTATTTTCATAGTAAAACCACGTTCAGATGATGCATTTATTATGATATAATTGCACCATTTTTTAAAATGTTTAATACAAAGAAAAATTTGTTAGCATTTTTTTATTTACAAATTTTACTTCGATGCATTAAGATATTACGATTTTTCATGTCGCAAAATTAAGAATCTAATTTTAATTAATTAATGTGGCATATTTTTTACAGTTATTTGTTACAACTTTCATATTCATGAGGATTTGTGTTTTTTAATCGTTTGATTAAAAGTTACGATGTTTTTCTATAATAGGGCACTTTTGTGTTTCACTTCACATATTTGCAATAACATTGTATTTAAGCTAATTGGTCTTCAAATCTAATATCCTAGTTTTCATTTAGAAGCATCAAAGAAAGTATATGAATTATTCAAATTTTTTAACACATTTTCACCCATTGAAAAACGCGTCGCACATTATTGACCCATGTGTACGGTTTAAGGATGCCAAAAACTAATAGTGTGGAAGGAAGGAAGTAAGTACATGAAATGTTAATTATATGGTTAAAATGTATGAAAACTCAGTATTCTCGTAACATTATATATTTTCTAATTTATCAGGCTATATGATATTCGCTCTCGTCATTTGTTTCCTAGACTACGAGGCAATTTAAAATATAAGTGCTAACCGTATTACATTTCAGATAACTGATATACAGGTCTTCCTTAAAACCTTTATTATCACAAAACTTTTTAATGAATGAAATTTTTCACAAGATACAGTCTTTAATTCGTCCTCACTATGGTAAGCGTACATACGTAGGTGCCAATTAAATAAGATTTATTAATACAGTGCAATATAATACATTAAATATTATGATTGTTAAATAAAATGTATGTTATTCACTATTTGCATACTAACGCAGTTAAATGTTAATGAAAATGCGTAGACGTCAAATTTCAAACCTAACGAAGAGTCGCGCATGCGCAAATCATCTGTTATAATTTCTTTATGATCTTTTCTAATTTCATATCTTCTTTTCGCTCTCTTTGTACGCGCGTTGATTTTAAGCTACCTCTCGTGGTGAAAATAACAAATTGTAACTGTCTTAAGTTCAGACTTCACACGTGTGAGCAGCTACCTCAGTATCCACTGCCGCGGAGGTCGCCGAACGAAATGACATTTCGAAGTCATCTTTAACACGTCTTTTCGACATTTGTCCTAACAGGGCTACCATAAGGTCCTCATTCAATTTTTCAGACAAAAAACAGCAACGCAGTGTTCTGCCTTGACTTGAAAAGCTACAGTCTCTTTGCTTAGCAAAACAACCGCCATTGTCTTAATGCAGAATCATACTGATTTAATGTCGACTCTACCAACGAAGATAATAACAGCTCCAGTGCCTCATTAGGCAGTTGCCTCTCTTTCAAGGCTTCTCTTTGAAGGCTCTAAGACTCTTTGAAGGCTTCCTAGCAAATCCATTACGGATACGCTCTCTGCTATTAAAGGTAGATCCATGATTTGGAATGTCTTTTTAACCTACAGGGAAATACAAGTAAATTAGACTGGGGTTCAAAAATTAATCGGTTGACAATTTTTGAACAAGGACATAAATAATAAATACCACTTTTGATTTTGTCAATCAGGTACTACTAAGATTTCTGATGCCCTGTCCCTTTTCAAGTTTTACTCAAATTCTTGGTATCAGTGCAAAGGTTCTGGGCACCAAGAGAACAGCTACTGTTCAAATTAGAATACGTGCAAATTTATTGTTGGCCTAACAAAGACCTTAACTATCTTCTTATAAGCAGTATAAGGTAATTCCTTTTCTGAATCTTTATTTTTCATTCTGAATATTTCATCTGTTTCGACGTTCTCCTTTAAAGGTATATAGGATGTGTACAAAAATATATACTTTTCTTCAGACCACCGCAAAAATTTCCTTGCCAATACATTGTACTTATAAAATTTAATTCTTCCCATTTTATTCATATGTGCAATCGCAGTTGTATTGTCAATCCTTATTGTTAGTAAAATTTACCAATTCCTTGAATTATTGGCTAATTATTCCAAAGTTATTTTATTGTCAAAAGTTTTTTTATATTTATGTGTCAGCTTATCTGGCTTCGATTCCGAAAACCATGCATCTTATTATTTTCTTCTATTGCCTCCCAACCTCTGAAGCGTCCATCCCAAGCGTCCGAACTCTGAACCATCCGAAGCGTCCGTGTAAATTACGAATTTAAAATCTGATTTATTCTTACGTGCTTAAGACAAAGAACTGACTATATGAATACGTCCTTCAGACATGGAATACGTTTTGAAATATAGCCAGTCTACGAGTTCAATGTATGTTTTTGACAATTCGCAAACAATGCAATTGTAAGTAAATCACACATGGTTTTCCATAAAACAATAAAAATAATAGAAAAATATTTTCATGCTAAAACTTTGTAACAAAAATTGTATACAGAGCCACGTGTCATTTGTTACGGATTGCATTACTTGCGAATTGTCAGAAAAACACATTGAACTCATAAACAGACTATAATACGAGGAAGTGCAAAAATTCTGTTTACCATTTACGCGATGGGACTCGGATTTTATCTTGAGTGTTCGCAACTCAAGATTGCAGCCGAAACAGTGAAATGGCTTATATATGTCGAGTGATGTTGAAACGTACAAGTGCCGATATTGCAAGTATGGTTATGTTTCACTCGTTATCAATTACGTGCATGCCGAAGCATGACGTCACACGTTTGCTCTACAATCTGTGACACCGTGCAAAAGTGTCGGTAATCACGTCACATATGTCCATGTCATGGCACAACACGAGGGAGAACCGTCACGTAGAAATGCGAGCGTTACGTACATTCCAGATAGGTATGTGGATATACCAGGTGTTTCATTAGCTTCATTTTGATATAAATTTTTAGCTGAAACTTATTAACGAAATATTTTATTCTTTATTAATTCATAAAATTGTTGATGTAATTTCATATTATTCCAGTATCTGCAAGCTGTATTGGTCGCCGACTATTGGCAAGAACGTTCAACACGTGTTCAGTGCTCCTGCGCAGAGAGTACATAGCTCAGAATTGAGAATGCGGCCACGTGTTAGGATTAGATATTATGAAAGCAAAATTATGCATGATGTATGCTCATACATATGCTCGTGTAGGATCATATTCGAAGTAGATATGAATACACGTCAATCATATGTGAATGGACATGTATGATCTAGATATGGTTCCATATGCGATTATACATGTTCATGTATGCATGACTATGTATGATCATATGTAACTATTTCACCTCATCTATCTTACGATCTATTAAAACTTGACTCAGTTTTGTGTTAAATAAACGTTTAGTTGTTCCTTTCTTAATGGTTTTTATATTGTATATATAGATTAGATATAGAAAAATATTTAGTAAATAAGCATTAATCTGCTTCTTGTTTTGACAAATACACGTTTTTCCATATACTTACTCTTGAAATATTATTATGATACTAAAAATCATACTTTCTGTTTTGCGCAGGTTTACGTTCGCTTCGATACGTGCATTTTTTAATATTAACCTCAACCTTCTCGACGTATTGTGCATTCTTATGCGCACATTAGCAGTCGACGTTTACTATCTTTAATCCTAAGAACACGTGTACGTCAGGACGCCGTACAGTGATCGGAGGTTAGAAAATAATTCATGCACTAAATCTCAGGTGTGAACTCTCAATGCTGAGAAATGAGTCGATATTGGTCAGAACCTAAGATGCGAAGCCTTAGCATGTTAATCCTTCGTATCTCAAACTTGGAAGAGGCTCAAATCTCGCCTTTAACGTCAAAAATTTAATCTCGTAAGTTCAATGTTTCTAGGATTCAATCTGTGTCATTCGATCACGTAAATCCGTAAGTTTAATGTTAATTCAGGTAAATTGATGAAAATATTTTTTTAAACAATTTTATCCATGAAGCTTCACACAGGCTTGCGCCAAGCGTCAAACTGGCCTAAGCGTCGTTAGAATTGGTCCAGGCTTGGCCCATTTGTTCATTCGTACCTGGATAGGCAACACATGGCAGAATCTAGACAATTCCTTATACGCCATGTGTTAAAATCAGAGTCTGATGCCGTGACTTGACTATGTATAGGAAAAATCGATACTTCCGGTTTATATATCTCAGGAACTGTATAGTAAATCTCATTCAAGTTTTGTATGGCTTAAAGTTGAGCTATCCACTGATACATGTATAAACTTTGTTATTTGGCTTGGAATGTATATAATTATCGAAACACCTTAAAGTATTATATTTCCATATTTGTACGTGTAAGAATTACGATTATATATTCAATGTATATTTATCAATATGTGACACTCTTAAAACGTGTGTCAACGTATCAAATAAATTGATTACCTTTCGTTTATGTTCTTTTAAGTATTCTTCAACATTCTTCAAATTTCTACACAGCGAGTTACTTTATGTAAAAGCAAATGTTGTATTATCAAACAGATAATTTCTATTGCGAAAAGGACATTGTCTATGCATGGCCTTCCGTCCTTAAATTTCGTATAATATATGTATTTATATAATGCAACTATATATTTTCTTCAGTCGCCAGAACTATCATGCAAAAAATTACTTTTTTCAGCTACGTCAGCAACTTAACAGTAACCTGATTATCAGCGCCATCTTGGTTCTGTGATAACATGAGAACAATTCTCAATTGCCATCGTCTGCATTCTCCACGGACGGCATTTTCAAATGTAACTACAGATCATAATTGAAAATTGATCTTATTAACGAGAAATATTTAAAAATGCTATACTAAAGTTTTCTACCTGTTTGGGGAAAAAATTAGTAGAAGGTATTGAAAATAAATATTGTGTAAAAGCAAGTCGAGAAAAAAATCGTGAATTAAAATACCCATAGAAAATGTTTATTGCTCCATAAAAAAACAAAAGTTTTAATGACAAATATAAACTACAATAAACCTGAAACTCTTCATGACTGATCTTATACATATAAACTATTAATAAAATATTGATCTATTATAGTCCTACTGGAATATCTATTTCTATCGTATATTTTGTTTCCTAGAGTTTTTATTTATTTCATTACACGATTTTATTGTGTAAACTATTTCTCCATAATTCATTAGGTAGGATATGCTGTTCTTAAAAGAGGAATCAGATAAACCATTTCTGTATTTACTTAACTGGAATTCTTGATTAGGTATTGTATTGTATTGTCAATTTCAATACATATTATTAACCAGAGGACAAAAGCTTATATAGACTTATTAAATAGTTAGGTTTATTTATAAAACTTGTATTACTTCCCAACCAATTCAATGCTAATTAATTATCTCCGTTTGTTATATCAAAACCGTCTAATAAAGTCGTATAAGAACTATGCCACTAAGTCAAAGGCTTTTATATTTATTATACTGATTTATGTACAAAGTAAAATTATATTAAAATTCAGCAAATGCAAATTGGTGGCAAAGAAGTCGCAGACTTCCACTGAATCGTTCAAAACACCTTTCCCAGGCTCTTATAGGGTAAACCGAATGTCCTCAAGAAGAAAAATGACATAGCAGCAGCATAGAGGTTCCAAGTGAATTTCCCATTGCTACTTTCCATGAGCAGTGCATTACTAAAGGTAAATCCAGTACGAATTTTATGTGGATTCCAGCAAACACATTTACATAGCAGTAATGTAACATTGATGGAACTCAAAGTAACACACGTTAGATTGTCAGTTTATTTTATATTAGTCAGTTTAGATCTTGAGTAATTAGACTCAAAGTGCCCAAAAAGCTTAATGTATTAAAAGCTTAATGTTAATATTTTATTAACGTTTATTGTATATTTTTTGTTATTTCGCAATTTGAACAAATCTCAAACATCTCACCGATGTCGCAGAATTGCTATAAATTGAAATTCCTCTGCCAATGGCTTATTCTAGTCTCATCCCATATATTTTGCTGTTTGTCGTACATATATTACGACTTCACAAGGTATAGCTTTTTTTAACATGGCAGATATCCCAGCAAAGTCGGAATTTTGCTGGGAATGCAAAGTACTAACTGTTACTGTTAAAAAAGCAATTTTTAATTTCATTAAACGCATACATTTATATTTCTAGATAAAGACTCTAACTTTATGTATATGTTAAATAACAGCTTAAGTTTCGAGCTATGCAAAATTTGAATGAGATTTACTGAACGGTTTATGTAATATATATAAATACCTTATATTATTACGATTATGGTGATCGGAACAACTTATGGTACATTCGTATATTAACATATTTCGAACGAATGAATCTTTGGTAATAATACTGCAAATAACATTGACTTCAAAGTTAAGATATTTGTATATATGGATCTTTCTAGCAAAACATCGATGTCAAGTAATCATGAGACGCATGTTTTGTTTACTTTTGAGCACGTTCCTGATACACGAATCCTCCTGAACTCGTGACACGATAATACTGTGATTTTATTATCGCATAAAAGTTTCAAGTGCAGCAGGTGAGGCATAATTATTAGTTAGTCTCAGTTTGAGTTCGACGTTCAACTATGAAGAACACCAAAAAAAAATACATTTTCCTGAGAGATGTACTCATCTTTTGCGCTGTTCTACCTGCTGTACTTGGAGCTGTAAGTACATATATGAATTCATTACTGAGTGGCATGTTATAATAAATTATTTAATTTTTTCTCTGATCGACTACTAATATTTCTGTAATCGTATATAGTTTGACGTATACACATGTATTTTATAAGCGGGGCCTCTGGTTTGCAGCAGTGAAAAACAGAAATTTTTTGGAAATGTTTTTAAAGGAAATCAAACAACAGACCAACCTGAAATTTCACAAGTACCGTTATTAATGTTTACAGTACTACCTCGTTATAAGCGAACGTTAGGGCGGTTAGAGGAATAGGATTCTAAAAAATTCGTCGCTCCAGCATGCCCTACTACTGCGCGGCGAGCTCCCCGGGAAAAAATGTTTATATAATATATAAAATTCATCAAATCATATAAAATTGTATATAATCAGATCTAAAATTAGTCTCTATCTGATCAGAACTAAAATTTTACAAAATTAAACTATAAAAATGTCAATTATATACAAATAGTATTGCCTCAAATAGTGGCAATCAACCCATTTGTGAATAAAACTTCCCTTAAAAAATATTATTTATATCAAATTTATATTTTCGAAGTGAATTCGTGTTAAATTGTATATTTAATCAGATATGATTAGATAGAGACAAATTTTTTATCTGATTCTATATAATCATTTTTCTTGGATCAGAAATCGCACCTGTTTGAGTTGTGTCCGTGAGCATCGCCGCACCTCGTTATAAGCAAAGCTCGGTTGTCGCTTGAGAAATTTGCAGCGTAGTTCAGTGTTACGGCTATGTATAAACAATTAAAATTCGTCTACACCTAATCTTATTGTAATGCATGTTTTCTTTCTATTTTTGCAAATGCAAAATTATCTCAACCTCAGTATTCAAACATAAGATTTTACGCAATCATTTGTTCGTTTCTAACGAGAGCTCTGAGCCAAAATTACGTGCACCTGACGTACAATTTCAATGGAAGAAGCTATAAAGCTCAGCCAAGCAGAACAAAGATGAAATTCGCTTATAACGAGGTCTTACTGTGCAGAGTATTTATGTATTTTTTTAGTAAATATATATCTAATAGTATTAAATATAAAGTCGTTGAATGCTACTCGGTAAAAAATTTGTTTATTCTGATTTGCCACGAAATGAAAATATTTAAAAATAATAAAATGGTGAACTTTTGAAAAAAGGTTATTGATTGTCGTCTGAAAAATTTTCGCAGTTATTGCCATTACAAGAAAAATACTACGAAGCACTAACGATTTTGGTTCGAGTAATAAAAAGAAATGAATTTATTCATATCCACGTGTGGCATCAATATTAATATCTTCATAAGGATTACGCAACTAACTTTCCTAATTTAAGGAGTTAAGAAAAATTCTATTAGGAACACAATTTCGATGCATACTTATGATTTTAACTCTAGAAGGCATATGTCTTTTTTCGCTATGTAATAAGCAAACATGGTGTGCAATTGCACCCCGACCTATTTGTGTAAAGGTACAATTGCACCCTGACTTTCCTGTGAACAGTACATTAATAAATGGGTAGTGCATTCTCTTCGTTTCCCAACGAGAAGAAAATGGTGTAAACCACTTTTTTTTTAAGATAAACATTTAAAAAGTGATACGAAGCAAAAAATGCAAAATTTAGAAGCATATTTCAGAGGCGTACTTTGAATTTCGCTTGGGGTGGCGTTGCACCCTACATATGTCTTCTAGGGTTAAGACTATGTGAAAAAAATAAAAATCGATTTTTTTAACCCCACAAACCAGAGCCCCCTCAAATATAAAATTGAAAATTTTCACATAATTGAAAAAGTACACTTCCGGTCGGTACATCTATAATGTCACGCTGAAAAAACGTCTAACTTATACAACTAAATCCATATTAAAAATGCAAGCTTAGATCGCTAATAATGTTAATATTTTAATTGAATGAACCCAATCTTAGAATTGTTAAATATAGTCCATTGTACTTGTCAGGGAACCTTCGAACTTTTTCTTCGCCAACATTAACAAATTATCAGAATTTTCGGGATTAAGGAAACTGACGAAGAAAGTGAAACTCAACGACTACATTTAATTTGAAATAAACACAAACTGTTATTTATTAGTTGATACACTTTTGCGAATCCAGTTGGAGTCGACTTGCAAATCAGTCCTCCAAGGGAATATAAACATGTTGCGTTTATCGTTGAACAGATTGAAAGGTACTATTTAATTTTAGCAATAGGCATGGTGGTGCGGGTTATCATTGGGGTGGAAGAGGAACTATAGAGTGTTATGGGATATTACACGACCGAAAAGGTAAACGCGGCAGTATCGCGGCTGGCGACATCGCGAGGGATGTATGATCCCGAATAGTAGTAAATAATTAATAATGCTGAATAAACCGAAACGTTGAACTGTCAAAAATAAAATATTATGAATAAAAATAATTAGATTCGGTGATTATACTATAATTATATATGCTTTAAAGCGGAAATGAATGATTTGGATCGTGACAGTTATACGGAAGAAAGTTACCTTTAAAATTTCGTCAATCCTATTCCTTCATAAAGGAACGCAAAAAATATTTGTGCTGCCTATGAATTTATAAATTCAAACTATAGTTTGCCAACTTAATACATAATTCACTCCCGTTTAAAATTATTTTATTTTTTTTTCCTTTTGACCTTCAATTAGGTCTGGGACAATTAAAATGATCAACTCAATGTTTCTATTGTGCCACACTTATCCTTAAGTTTGCGCTATTTAATCACAGGAGATAGATGATGAATTCAAGTTTAGTTAGCTATTCGATGTTATTAACTTAGTGCACTGGAACAATAGACCAAAAATATGTCTGTAACGCGGCGTTAATATTCATTTAATATTAATTTTAATGTGTCAACTTATAAAAGATTGAAGTCATAATATAATTTTCTAAAAATATATTAACACAAATTTACAGAACTTAGGCAGCCGCTACGACGACTCTGCATATTCTCGACATGGACCACGTAATCGTCGCGAAGCATATGGAACAAATTCAATGTGCTCTAACAAAAAACAACATTACGATGAACGTGAAGGTCGCTGCGTAGGAATTCCAGGTGGAGGTACATTTGAGTATGAGAATACAAAACAGAAATGTGCTAAAACCACACTCAAACCACACGCATACGAGCCAAGAAAATATTATGTATGTACAAAAGATAAAATTATTACGGCTTCGTGCAAATCATCACAGCATTTTAACACTCGACTGAGAAGATGCTCTACCAATGCTCAAACACATAATACAACATCGAACGCAACAAATCAGCAGCCGAAAGACAATGACACAGAGCTACCAAAATGCACAAAAGTAGGAAGATTCCCAGTACCCAACAACTGCACATTATTCTACATGTGTAATACCAACTGTCAACAAATGTTTCAAACTGTTCAGGCATGCCCACCACCAACTGGATACGATCCAGTTACTAGGATATGTACATTTATGAAAACATGCGAGCAAAATATAACAAAAAGTAGCGAATCGTCGACCATCAGCACCACCATCACCTCTTCAGAATCACAGACTACCTTATCAGACACCAGCTCTTCCAATTCATCCACTGAATCATCGAGCACTAGCACCAGCTCTTCTGACGCGTCGACGGAATCATCGAGCGCTAGCATCAGCTCTTCCAATTCATCCGCGGAATCATTGAGCGGAAGAACCAGCTCTTCCAATTCATCCACTGAATCATCGAGCAACAGCACCAATTCTTCTGAGGCGACAACGGAATCATCCAGCGCCAGCACCAGCTCTTCTGACGCGTCGACGGAATCGTCAAGCGCTGGCACCATCGTTTCTGCCACGTTCACAGACTCAGCAAGTGC